>CM077631.1:12681997-13200288 GCA_039566895.2 Turritopsis rubra | reverse complement strand
ACCTATACTTGAACCCCATGGTCTATACTCCATGTGTGCATATTCCATCACAGTATTCGCAGTTTGCTTTGGAAGTCGGCAATTCCTGACGCAATTGCAGATGTAATTTTTATTTATGTTGGCAATGTTTTGCCGAAGCACTTCTTACATAAAAAAAGTTTTACATGCAAAGAAATATTCAATCTGTCGTGCTGATGTATGTTTTTTTGCATGTAAAATTTTTTTTTGTTGGAATAAAAGGTTTGTGATTTGTGAATCGCAAATCAATTTCTTGTTCCCAAGAACCTAAATATTGTAAAACTTTTTCATGAAGCATTTTATACAAAAAAAATGATAACTTTAAAATAGTTGGACGATACGCTAGAGTTCAAGATTGAACAACAAAGAAAGAAATTCCGTAGAATGTTTTGGCTTGTTTTAAACTACGTCGTTATACATTATCATGAAAAAAATATAGAAGAATTGCATGTGTAGATTTTGTAAACGTAAATATAGCTTTACACTCACATGTATGAAGAAAAAATATTTCAATCGAATGAAAACATAAAAAAACATTATCGCCTGATTTAGAAAATGACATAGACAGTGATGATAACTTCAGTTTTCTATTTTATGTTCATATTTTTTTATAACGTTTTGTTATTGACTGTTTATAATTCTTTTCCAACTTTCCTTTTTTTTTATTTTCCCCTACCCCATTTAATGAAGTTCATTCATTCAAAAAGGCAATGCAATGGAGAGACCGCTAAAAGTAAAAACAAATGGAATTTCGGTAAATGGTAAATGACCAAGAGTTAATGAAAAATATATATATATATATCTTTCATTGTTCTTTAAATCATAAAAAAAACGAGACACTTATTTATGAAAATGAAAAACAGAAAAAAACAAAAAATTTTTCTTTCGATGTTCAAATAAAAGTTATTGACATTTTTGCAGAGGTAGTTTTGGTTTACTTTCGTAAGATTTTGCAGAGAGCTGCTGAGGTAGATTTGATTTGAGTCTGCAAAATATTGCTGACACCATTTAGTCTAAATTGCGAGGGCTGCCATCAGTAAATTATTGACGATAATTAAAGAAGAAAATAATTCTCGTTATTTTTGTTTATAGGAACAGAAATCAAGAAACAACTGTTCAATAAGTCATTCTCAGTGCTACAACCACATTCACCAACAGCTATATCAACAACCAAAGTCATCAGTAATAGCATCTTCTGAAGACTGAATGGGTTATTTAGCAGTGATGGCATCTTCTGATCATTGAAAGATAGGGTGTCAATTGCAAATTTTCACATCCTCTAGGTAAGATTTCTGTTTTTATTATTTAATTTTATATGCAAACTCAAGTCCTGAGCCTTGACCAATTTGTGTTAGTGAAAGGTTGATCTTGAAAGAACCCAATTTGTCTTGAAATTTGTATCAAGTCTGCTTGGAGTATTACCTCACATTCCAATTACTCCCTACTACTCGTGATTGATCCTTAATTGTACTCTAAAACATTCGATTATCAGTAATAATTTTAATTAATAATTTGCAAAACTACATGGCGATGGCTGCTTTCACATAATTTATCAAAGGTGCATAGGTTTCATTTCAATTTAAGGTGATGTATGTTAATAATGGCAATGTATTTAGCATATGTCCCATGTGTCTGGCCCAGTCGGGAGGTAGCAGCAATCGCATTTGCACGTGTCTATACACACACAAATACTTTTATGACTGAGAAATTGCACATGTAAACACAATAGGTTTTTGGCTTAATAATCCTCTTAACTTACTCGCACTTAATGATAATAATACTCAACATGACAGACACAATAGTCACGCAACAGTAATTAATTAATCTGTCCAAATAATTATTCTGAAGTGTGACTACAGAATTTTTCAAATAAATAACTTTTATCTGAAGAATCTCTGTAATGAATCTAAAACATCTATTTTTTACATCTAATAATTAATCTAAATCTCTATTGAATTTACACATGGCCATTCAAAGTTTGAGCATGTTAGCTTTTTTTAAAAGAAAAAAGTTGAGATAAAGTTATTACAAATATTACTTCAGATTAGCAGCAATATAATTTTTTATTCCATCCTTGTGGATCCACTAAGAATTTTTATGGTGACCCTGGTGTGAAAATATTAGAAGAAATCCCAACCAGCAAAGCTATCAATGAACATGTAAAATATGATAATACTAAATTGAAATTTGAAAAGCTAAAAATAAAGTTTGATAACATAAAGCAACAGTGGCAGAAAATAAAATATAAAATGGGTCAGATTGGCAGCATCTAATGACCCTGAGTGATGTAAAATTGTAAATCCAGTCTTAGATAACACTAACCAGGTTTTTGAAGCAACTTGTTCCACGATATTCGTAGGAATTTTAAACAATATTTTATACTGATTTCCATAAATGAATTTCTGACGTCATAAGAAACAATTGATTGCGAAAAACTATGAGTGCATTTCTTTTTACAAAATTCACTTCTTTCTCAAATAATTAATGAACCAAAAAGATTTATCACATGAAAGTTTGTATATGGTAAGTCAACTTAACATATGGAATCTATTTGGCAAATAAAAGAATGAGCGGGTCAGCCCCTATCACAAATGGAGCTACAGAATTTCATTTCTAAAAAAATTTACTTTTATTAATAACGATTATGTACCGTAGTTACACTTTTTAATAACTATTAGTCCACCGTTGTTACACGGATTCATCAGATTTAGATTAATTAAAAAATGTGATTCATTTATTAATATGCTCTTAGTTTTGCAATTACTGAATTAATATTTTCATTCATTGATGTCATAACCCATACAGCTTTATTTAGAAAAGTTAGATATGTGAAAGTTCTTTCTTATGAGAAAAGTTTAATTATTGAAGTATTCATGTAATCAAGTATAATTAAGTAAACAATTGTCAATCGCTCACACAAACGTAGCAAAGCTAGCTTTATCTATTGCACGTGGACTGCTCACATAAGTAAATGTAACGCTAGCGATTCACTGCTCACAATAGTTGATTTTCCTGACTGGGTCATAAATACGCTACTGATAATAAATAAATTTAAAAAATTACTATTATATTTTTTATTTTAGGATTAGAAATTGAAAAGCTACTGTTGATTAACTCAGTCTCACCAATTCCCACTACCCTTAACAGCTATATAAACCACAATAATTAGTATTTTCTGACCATTAAAGGATAGGGTGGGTATAGAAGATTGCCATTTCACTTGCGTAAGATTTCTTATTTTATTACTTGGTTTTATCTGCAATCTCAAGCTGTGAGCCTTGATCTGAATTCTTCCAATAACAGTAATAATGGTGCCAGTGATAAAATATAAAAAATGATTTGAGTGTTTTGTTCACGTATATGTGTTGAAAGTCTGCATAATCCTTTGCAACTTAATTAAATGAAAAGATGTCTTATTGTTGTGTTCAGTTTTCACACATAAGCGCATGGAAACTGTTTTAAATAGACTGCCAGTTTATCTGTCTATTTATGTATCTCTTCATTAACTCAATTTCAGAAACAACAACATAACTAACATTCCCACCACCAGCTTTATAAACCACAAAAATAGCAGTAATAGGGTCTTCTTACTATTAAAAGATAGGGTGAGAATTGAAAATTGCCACCACATTTAGGTAAGATTTCTCCTTTCATTATTTGGTTTTATCTCCAAACTGAATTGCTGAACTTTGAGCAGAACATTTTCAATAATAACGGTGGTAACAGGTGGTATAATGAAAGGATTTAAGTGATAGTATAAACTTCTATCTGAAATTATTCAAGTTTACAGATTGTTAATTATTTACTCCAGTAGCCATTCCCACGTTTTGTTTTGTTTACAACATCAGGGAAAACCACAATAAAAAATGTTTAAAGCAGTAAACATAGCACTGAAATACATATCCTCTCATTACATTCTTAATAATAAAATAATAATAAGATAATTCTCATGATCTTTTTCTTTTTAGAAACTTAAATCGTAAGGCTCTGGTTGATTATCTGCATCTCAAGAAAAAACCACAATACTATCATCACCACTGGCAACAAGAACAGCTTCATAAATAGCAGTGTTCTTAGCATTAAAAGATAGGTTGTTGATTGCAAATTTTCCACTCCGCTTAGGTAAGTATTTTCTTTCCATGTTTTGGTTTGACTTCACAAGAACTATAAGTGATACAATGTCACAAAACATGTAATGATTTTTTCTGCTCTAGCTAAATCAAATCTGTAGACATGTTAATTATTTATGCCCATATTCATTTGAAAGTTCCTTTGTTTTGAAGCTGATTGTGAAGTTCTATTGTCATTATTTTAGTCTTAACTATTCCGACTTTAGTTTGTGTTGCATTTACTTTGATCACACGAGATTGAGTAATTACTGTGCATTGGTTGTTACTTGTCATATTATCAAAGTGAATAATGTCAGAGGTCAGAGGAAAATATCAGTTGTTATCACAGGATAATTTTTTAATAAAAACTATGTTATGCCAGAGTACTCTTTCCTGCAAAATCATAGCAAACCACAGAGGAAAAAATGATTAAGAAAGTTCTTTTTCATTTAAATACAAAGTTATAGTTAAGATTAAAACCATTGCAATGGATTCTCAAATGTAGTTTATGAAAAAGTCCATAGGCTTCTTATTTCCAGGGTTCAAAATGTTGCCTCAGCGTGTATGTATAAAAATAATTTTTTGAGGAAATTATTTTGAAGCCAACAATATTACTACAGTGATTGCTAAAGAATTCTTGTAATTATCGTTGCACGCATCTTGCGAGTCTAACCTCATTCCCATGCTCACCTGGTTACACAAATCTCAGATTTTCATTAATTGCAACACACTGTGTGGCAGTCCCTTGAAGATGCCGTCAAAGCTTCCATTCATTACCTTTATTCCTCAGCATTGAAAAGTCAAAAATATGCACCTAGTTTCTGACAGGACGTGTGGTAATTAAAACGCAATAAAATAAAAGGATTTAAAAATAATATAAAGCTAAACCCCTAAGTACAAATACAATTAAAACATGTCCATATCTTCTGCGTCAGAAAAATCATTTTTGATATCGGACATCGTCACACTTAGTATATCGACAATTTCTTGTATATGTTTTTGCCCTTATTCTGAATATTTTTGGGACGCAGACGTTAATCTTCTAACATTTGATTGCCACATTGGGTGAATATTCATGGACTGAAGGACCTTCTCCAATGCAAACTAGGTTGTCCAGAAGATCACGGCCAAGTCTGTTTCGCCAATCTGTTTTTATGCATGTCTATGTCTATACAATCAGAAATACGTTTAAGACACTCGGTAGAATATCCTGAAACCGCTTCTATTGTGGCGTTAAAATTCTTTAACTTTATGTTTTGATAAAAGAGATTTCCTTCCTCATTAACCTCTATTTAGCTTTCTAAACGCTTTAGTAAGTCAGCTCTCTGGAGATTCCAAAGAATTGTCAATTAAAATTCTTAATTGAGCCATTGTCCACGTGAAATCTTGGATGTGGCTGCGTATTGGGCAAAACGCATCTAGATACATGCTTATGTGAATAGGATGCCATTTTTTTGTAAATCCCTCTAATTTGGCTCATTTAAAAAGTTGTTAATCAGTTTGAGCTAATGATTCTAAGTGAACCATGTAAACGCCATAATTTTTCAAAACGTATTTAAGACCCCTAAACTTATGGTCTATCCAGCGTGTATCATTAGCTTTAGGTGGCTTAGGTACTGTACAATCCATAGCCTCTGCAAATGGTCTAACTTCTAATAAACGTTTTTAGCTATTTTATGTTTTGCGCTCGCGACGTGTTTTGCTATTTTCTCAACATTAGTTGTTCCTGATCGTATCTATTTTAACGAAAAAATTGCAACCTTGTTAATACGGGCCTCCCAACATTTGTAATCTTTACAGATTAGTTGGTGCAATTTACCATTTGTAATATCATAATCAAACTTACACTTAAAGTCATTCTCCCCCTTTTTTTACAGTTTGAAGGTAGCACATTTTCCGCTCTTTCAGGAATTTGCCATTTCATAAATTCTTAAATTTATCTGAAATCTAATCAAATCAAAAAAGTTATCCAAAATCGTAATCCCAAGTCTGTTTAATACTTTTTATTCCAATTGAAGTTATATGTAAATTTTTGAAATATTGTAATCTTTTTTCTCACTGTTCTCCTCTAATCAACTAATCAGATGTGAAAAAACTAACAAAAATGTGGCTCTCCTCTGCAAAAGTTGTCAATGTTTAAAAACAGTACAGTGTGTCGAATGTTTATAAGAAGCGTTGCGGGAAGAACTCTTGATTAAACGCAGGTGTCCAAACGTGGTAGAATTTAAGAGAAATAAATAATAATTAATCTTCTAACTGTTTATTAATGCATATGTGTTAAGAAAAATATATTTACAAAAATGAATACGGCAGAATTTGGCGAGTGAAACGATCTGCATCGGCATCGTAAATTTAGTTATAATAATAATGATCAGTGATACCCACGAAATACACAACACATGTCTTTGTATTAAACTTTCGGCTATAATTATCGTTATTTCTAAAGTTTTTAACTAGGTAATCTTTGCAGTTTAAATTTCATGAAGTTCAAAAATCGGTTTGTGATTCAAGTCGTTATTTCGAACCATGATTTCATTTCATTTTTAACAGGATGCATATTAATAGCAGCATACTTAATAATGAAATACATATCTCACAATACATTGTTAAGAAGAAATGTTTGTTTCTAGAAGCAGAAATCGTAAAGCAACTGTTCCTTAAATAATTCTTAATACCACCACCACCTCAACCAACAGGTATCTTCTCAGCATAGGAAGATAGGGTGCCAATTGCAAATTTTCCCATCCAAGTAGGTAAGATTCCTCTATCTATTATTTGGTTTTATCTGCAAATCAAGTTGTTAGCCTTGACTACTTTGTGCCAATGAAGCATTCATGTCAAAAGAACCCAAATTCCCTTGGAATGTTTATCAGGCCTGCTTGTGGTGTTACCTCCACACTTGCAACAATCCAATTTCTCTTTGTGCTTCTTGTGATTTACTCTTAATTGCTCTCGAAAACATGGAATTACCAGTAATAAGTCTGAAGGTTGTTAAGTTCTCTTAACTCAAGTTAATCAAGGGGTTCAATAGAATGGGTTCTTTGAGGGCAATTGTCTTCTTATTTCATTTTTAACAGGATGCATATTAATAACGGGATACTTAACATTGTAATGTCTATCTCATCAATACATTAAAAGATTTTTTTTTTCTCGAAGCAGAAATCGTAACTCAACTGTTCTTTAACCCATTCTCAATACCACCACCGTCGCCGTCACCTACCGTCTCAGCATTGAAAGCTAGGGTGCCAATTGCAAATTTTCCTGTCCAATTAGGTAAGATTCCTCTATCCATTATTTGATTTTATGTGGAAGCTCAAGTCGTGAGCCTTCACTAGTTTGTGGCAATGAAGTGTTCATGAAGAATAAACACAATTTCCCTTGGAATGTTTATCAGGTCTGCTTGTGGTGTTACCTCCACCCTTGTAACAATCCAATTTCTCCTTGTGCTACTTGTGATTTATTCTTAATTGCTCTTGAAAACTTGCAAAACAGGATGCATGTTAATAGCAGCATACTTAACATTGAAAAGCATATCTCATCAATACATTGTTAAGAAGAAATTTTTGTTTCTAGAAGCAGAAATTGTAAAGGAACTATTCCTTACATCATTCTCAATACCACTGTTGCTGCTACAAACCGCTACCTTCTCAGCATTGACAGCTAGAGTGCCAATTACAAATTTTCTGGTCCAATTACGTAAGATTCCTCTATCCATTATTTGATTTAATGTGAAAACTCAAGTAGTGAGCCTTCACTAGTTTGTGCCAATGAAGTGTTCATGTCGAATAAACACAATTTCCCTTGGAATGTTTATCAGGTCTGCTTGTGGTATTTCCTCCACCCTTGTAACAATCCAATTTCTCCTTGTGCTACTTATGATTTATTCTTAATTGTTCTCAAAAACATGGAATTGCAACTAATAAGTTTAAAGGTTGTTAAGTTCTCTCAACTCTAGTTAACGAAGGGGTTCAGTAGAATAGTTTTTTTGGGGGTCGTTGTTGGGCATTGCAGGTGGGTGTAAGCAATTTGTTGTTCTCATTGCTTTGGACTTCCCATTACTTCTCACTTAGTTTATTTAATTGCATATTAATGGGAATGTATATTTAGTATTGGAATATATATATATATAGAACATATAGAGTGTTAGAAAATTATATTTTTATTTTTAGGAGAAGAAATCGAAAAGCAACTGTTCCTTAACTCATTCTCAATACCACCACCACCTCCACCAACTGCTACCTTCTCAGCATTGAAAGCAAGGGTGCTAATTTCCTATTTTCCCATCCAATTAGGTGAGATTCCTCTACCCATTATTGGGTTTTATCTACGAAGTCAAGTCAATAGCGTTAGAAAAGTCTTGTTCTATTTTTGTTTATAGGAGAAGAAATCGAAAAGCAACTGTTTCTTAACTCATTCTCAATACCACCAACTGCTACCTTCTCAGCATTAAAACCAAGGGTGCCAATTTCCAATTTTCCCGTCCAATTAGGTGAGATTCCTCTACCCATTATTAGGTTTTATATGCAAACTGGATCACTGAGCTTTAAGCAGAACATTTGCAATAATAACTGGTATATTGAAATGATTTTAATGATGTTTTTTTTGTTTTATCTGAAATTGTTCAAGTCTGCAGATTTGTTCATTTGTTTACCCCAAAGCAGCTAGCCACGTTTTGTTTTGTTTATAAAATCAGGGAAAACCACAATAAAAAAGTGTTTAAGGAACAAACATAATGATAAAATGATAAGTTAATTCTTATTATCTTTTTCTTTTTAGAAACTAAAATCGCAAGGCTCCGTTTGATTATCTGTATCTCAAGAACAACAACAATACTATCACCACCACCATCAACAAACAACTACACTGAAAGATAGAGTTCCAATTGCATATTTCCTACTCCAATTTAGTAAGATATTTCTTTCTATTTTATTTTTATTATTAAGGTGGATCCCTGAGATTTCAGGAGAATTTTGTTTATACACTGTCTTTGTTTAGAGTTGGCTATAGTTATAAACTGTCCTGGTTGACAGATTGTATCAGTCATAGTGTTTGTGTGCATCCTTCCTCAATCGCCCAACTCTTGTCTTTACTGTGCTAACCCCTAGCAATCGCAATAAAATGTGTATCCTCTCAATCCCTTAAAATAATAATAAGAGAGTTCTCATTGTCTTTTTCTCTTTTGTAAGGCTCCTGTTCTCTGTATCTCAACAACAACAATACTCTCATCACCACTACCAACAACAAGAACAGCTACATAAATAGCAGTGTTCTTAGCATTAAAAGATAGATTGCTGATTGCAAATTTTCTACTCTACTTAGGTAAGATTTCTCTTTCCATTCTTTGGTTTTATTGGTTATAGTTAAGATTAAAACCATGACAATGGATGCTCAGACGTAGTTTATGAAAAGGTTCATATGCTTCTTCTTTCATTTCATTTCATTTTTAACATTTCTTTATTTGTAGGAGAAGAAATCGACAAGCAACTGTTCCTCAATACCACCTCCACCAACAGCTACCTTCTCAACACTGAAAGCTAGGGTGCCAATTGCAAATTTCCCACTCCAATTAGGTAAGATTTAACCATAGCTCCCCTTTATAGGAACTTAATAAACATTGAAATACATAACCCATCAATACATATTATTGATAATTAAGAAGAATAAAATTCTCGCTATTTTTCTTCATAGCAACTGATATCGTAAAGCTCCTGTTGATCATTGTTATCCCAACATAAACAATACTATCATCATCAACATCAACTTCACCAGCTTCTTAAATAGCAATAATTTGCACTGATAGCGTCTTTTGACCATTGAAAGATAGAGTGACAACTGTAAATTTTTGCGTTCCGCTAAGGTGAGAAAGAAATTTTCGAAAGGAAAAGAATTCGAGAAATATTTGGTTTTGCGAATTACAATTTTTAAACATTTTCACATATAATTATTCATGTTTTTGCGGTATAAAACGATTCGTGATTTCATGTTTTAAAATCTTCGCAAAAATCGCAAAAGTTTCTGATCTTAAAGTCATGAATAATGTGAAAAAAATGGTTCTATTTTTCCTTCCAGCAGCAGAACGAAGCAGTTGACTTACTGACTCGTAACAACAACAGTACTTATCAGTGTTAGCATCTTGTGACTATTAAAAGATGGCTTCTAATTCTCAACTTGCCGTTCCACTCACGTAAGATTTCTTACTTTATAATTTACCTTTTCAGCAAACTAAAGCTTTAAGCAACAGCTTGCTTTGCTTACTTTTGATAGCAAGTTAAGTTACATTGACTCTCAAGTTTGTTGCTTTTATAAAAACGTGTACTTCATGATGGCCTGTTAGACACAAACACGAATCTGATAGTCACATGAAAATAGTGATGGAGATACTGAGAACCCTTTTTTGTATTGCCGACATTTCAAGCACCATTCACTACGTAAAGAACTACTGTCTCAGGAGCTGAAGTTTTTACCAGGCTTTATTTTTTCTCATGTTGTCAGAAGTAGATTTTTATGGGATTTCGTAAATTGAGACGAGCTGAAATTCCATATTATCTAGGAAAACGCCATGGTATTAATCCCTAAGGTTTTGCCTCCTTTTTATGGATTTTATTTTTGTTTATTTTCACATTGAGCAGTATCTGTTTTACAATTGGTTTCTTGTTTGCGTTGCTGAGTTATTATAATACGTAACTAGATGTATATTATGAGCAAAAGGATTTCTACTTACCAGCTGAATATACGTCCCTTAATTCAAACAAATACTGATGTTACTCAATTGCCATTACAAAATATTCCAATAGTTTAGAAATGCGTGACAAACATAAAAATGAAATATGAAAAGATAAAAAAGATAAAAACATAGTATTTGGAAATTTAGAACATTTGTAATTGCTATGCCATACGAACAACTGAAGAGTATGTTGTGAGCAAATATAATTTGAAATTCCAGTATCAGCATCAGCAAAATGTTGATGCAAATAAAATATTTAATAATTGAAGCAGGAAATTTAATTACATTCGTCCTTCATTCGAAATCAGGGTTCTCGTAAAGTGTATGTCAATACACAATATGATTTTTCAAAAATATGCTAAATAACAGATACTTTAAAAAATATTTTTCTACGTTTTTAAAACTTAATAGGATATTTTAAAAGCGTTCTCGAAAATATTGTGAAAACACATTATACATAGAGCAATATTCAATGAAAATTTGTTAAATATCTTACAAGCATAGGTTAAATAACCTTGAACTTTTGAAACTTTGGTGCGGAGATGCATTAGCTTTGGTTTATGGCTTAGCTATAGTCCGGAAAAGGCCGTTTGTTTATGGAGAAATAAAGTTGCCATCTATATTTATATCCTTTAAATCATTGACTAAAAGGGTGCCAAAAACCAATATACAAAATAAGAAAAGATACAATTCGTTTCAGTTCTTAAAAAAATAACTTCACATTAAAAAAATCTGCAAGTATAAAACCAAATTTGAGGTATGGCAACTGTTTACATGATAATACTCTGGTGATACTCATATAATACATGTATAATACTCTGGTTCTTATATAATACTCAGTCCTACCCTAAGGAAAGCTCCATTAAAGTAAAACCATCCTAGCACCACAACGTTGTTCACACTAAATTGTTTCTTCGATAAAGCAGTGATGTAGATAAAAGAAACTTAAGAAAATAATTGATTTCCCTTAATGCAGTGCTTTATTGTCTTTGAGAATACATTTTTTCCACGCTTATGATGCGATTCCTTCATTCAAAACAGAAACGTTCTTCTTGAATTTTTGAACACTTGTAAACAGCTCTATTCAGGTAATAAAACACATGAAATATGCCTAGGGACAGTAAGAAAAACAAAATCGGTTGCTTTTACAGAAATCCAAAATACGAAATTAGAAAGACTTTTAATACATTACCTTAAGGGAACTAACGAAAATGCGAATTTTTAAGCCACAACAGCCTCTCGCAATCTTTTATTCCGCTTTTATCCTATTTCCGGGTCTTTTGCAATCTTCAATTCCGTTTTTCAGTCTCCTTATTGTATTTTTTATTTTTTATTTTACAGGTCAGCTTCCTCTATCGCTGATGAGGAAAGAATATATTTCGAATTACATAATTATGAGTGGAATATGGAAAATATACTACGAGATTTTATGCACAAGCAAATAACCAAAGATAAAAAAGATCTCTACAAATTGCTAAAATCGAAAGAAAAGAAACTGGAGAAGTTGAAGAAACGAGGGATAATAAAAGATAACCAATGGGACCTTATCTTTCCCCAAAATGGAGAGACTGACTCTGATCTTTTTGACATAACCCTGATGCTTATACTGCTAAGGAATATATGTCAGTTAAGCACAGCGGAAACGGATCTAATCAACAGATGCAATCAACTCAGAAATCAGGTAGCACACATTGGAAAAGCCATATCAAAAGCTGATCATAACAAAATTCAAAACAGCTTTGAACAGTGGTTTAAAGACATGGGAATGTCTGATGATCGGTGGAGCATTTTAAAAAACCGCATCGTTTATAACGATGTCGGCAACTTTAAATTCGGATTAAAAGAACCAATAAAAAATTTTGTTGGTAGAGAACAGGAACTAAAACAGCTACATGCCGCCCTTCAAGTTCATGATATCGTTGTTGTGAAAGGATTGTCGGGGGTAGGCAAGTCAGAATTGATAAGAAAGTTTTCTCGGAATTATGACAAACAATATGAAAACATTCTATTTATCAATTCTGAATCTGAAGGAACCCTAGAAGATTTTTTTGTGGGTTTCGCAAAATATGTTGGCCTCGTATCTGCAAATGAAACTAATCTGTCAATTAAGACGCTCGTAGCCAAGATTTACGATTTCATCTCAACAAAAAATTGTTTGGTTGTTTTTGACAATGGAGACAAACCAGACCTTTTAAACGATTACATGCCAACATCCAATGGCATATGTAAAATAATTATAACGACACAATTCCAATTTTCTAAACGTGAGCAACTTGAATTGCTGCCGTTGGATTTAAATGAAGGGTTGCAATTCTTTAAAGGAGAACTTGGTGACGATATAAACTCTGCCGATTGCGAAAATTTGATCAACGCTCTCAGCTCGTTACCTATAGCGTTTCAATTGGCTTGTTCTTATATCAAAACCAGAAACATTAGCATTAGTGTATTCTTGAAGAATCACGAGGCCAAGTTTAACCAACTGTGGTCCAGTGTAGATCAAGACGACATGAATAAAAATACAAAAACGGTGTTAACAACATGGGAAATGGCTTTCGATCATATACGTACGGACACACTTGCAATAAGACTAATGCGGATGTTTTCCTTGATGGATGGCAAATCTATCGCTGAAGAACTTCTTGCACATTTGGAGGGTGTCGAAGAACTTCAACTAAAAGAGTCCTTGTATAACCTCAGAAAGTATTCTCTGATTGATTTAACAACTCAACTGGCAAATGGGAATAAAAGCTTCGTCATAAATATACACAATCTGGTACAACAAGTTATAAGAGACGGGTTAACCGATAACGAACAAGTATCACTTACAAATGACTTATTTCGTATGTGTGAAAACTTGATAGACACGATTGATAAGAAGGATCACCAAACTTTTGGAGACATGTGGTTGCAACATATTTTCTCATTTATAGATAAAGTTAGTTCCAAGCTCCAAACATCAGATTTAATTTACAAGGTCATACAGTATGCAGCAGATGCCGCAGTAAATGGTGGAAAACTCAAATCAGCGACGAACTTCATAAAGCAGTGCAAGAGAATATTACCGAATGAATCACACCGTTTGACAGATATCGAAGCTATGCTGTTACAAAGTAATGGAAAATACGACGACGCTATGCAAATGTACATGGCCGTGTTGAAATCACGAGAATCGGCACTGGGCCCCGATCACCCTGATACGTTGACCACGAAGCACAACATAGCAAATTCGTTACTGCAAAAAGGGAAATTCGACGAGGCTATCGAAATGTACATGGCCGTGTTGAAATCACGAGAATCGGCACTGGGCCCCGATCACCCTGATACGTTGAAAACGAAGCACAACATAGCATTGTCGTTGGACTGGAAAGGGAAATTCGACGAGGCTATCGAAATGTACATGGCCGTGTTGAAATCCAAAGAATCGGCACTGGGCCCCGATCACCCATCAACGTTGGACACGAAGGACAACATAGCAATGTCCTTACATGAGAAAGGGAAATTCGACGAGGCTATCGAAATGTACATGGCCGTGTTGAAATCCAAAGAATCGGCACTGGGCCCCGATCACCCATTAACGTTGAACACGAAGCACAACATAGCAATGTCCTTACATGAGAAAGGGAAATTCGACGAGGCTATCGAAATGTACATGGCCGTGTTGAAATCAGTAGAATCGGCACTGGGCCCCGATCACCCTGATACGTTGATGACCGAAAGGAATTTGCGGAAATGCGAAAATGCGAAAAGTAGGGGACGTTCTTGCTGCCTACTTTAAATCTTAAATTTCTGGAAAGATAACTGGATGTAAATGGGAATTAGGACCTAATTTCGTTCATGTGCGGAAACTTTTAATGGTTTCTGTTTTATTTGAAAAGTTGTAATAAATGTATTCACAAAAATATGTGTTGAAGATATTCCATCACAACAACCAATCAACCAAAAAATAGCGTTCATAGGATGTGTTCGAAAATTATTCCGTTTTTGCGGGCGTTAAAAGGATCGCTATTTTCTTAAGGCACGAAAGCTAAAGAGTGCTGAAATATAAGGCGTCCGAAATTGAGGAAAGAAATAATGTATATATTTTAATTCCGTCATGCCAAAATCTTTATTTTTACACCTTTTAGACAAGTATAATTGTTAATACATTTCCCCTGGATATATTTTCACGAATCAATTTGGAAGTTTGTGCATCAAATAATTTCTCTTTTCAAGATTTTATTCAGTGTTTCACGCTCATTTCTTTTAAAGTTTCCCGTTTTCCCCTTGTGGTCATTGCGCCCTTCGGTGGTCAATGTAGATGTGCTATGCCGGTTCGGAGCCACTTACTGAGCATGTTGTTACGGTGGAAATTCCCTGAATCATGTTTTATGTTCTGTTGAATAATCGTAAACGAAGCCACTCAGGATAGACACAGAATAAGAAAGAAACAACTTTTTAAAAAATTATGAAAGAAAAGTTAAGATGTGATTAAAAAAAATATATTCCTGCACACACGCCACAAGTAGAATCAAATATTTAGATGAGTTGGGTATAGCTGCGAAAGCTTGTAAATTATAAATTGAAGCGGTGAGTAAGTTGATGTCTTATACAATAGAGCTCAGGATAAGACATCAACTGTATGCTCGCCGCGTTTGCCTCCTGTGGCAGTCTGCTGCTGCAGGTAAAACAAAAAACCCTCTAGGGTTTCGTTATTCACTTGACCCTAGAGGGTTTCTCCTCCAAAAAGCAGGAGTTTTGCAGCATTTTTCAATAATATATTTTTAATATAATATATTTCAATAATATATTTGCTATTTTGCTATTCTCCCTGGATTTAGAATAATAGAAGATACTTGTAAGCAACATGTTATGTTATATGTTATATCACATGACTTTTTTGATATTGTACAAATAGAGTAGAGAACGTTCAGTTTGCATGTTCTAACAACTATTACAATCGCATGTAAAATGTTGATGATGCTGACAACTAATTGTATCTATGTATGTTTCGGCGAAGTAAAGTATAAAAGGAAATGTTCAGAAAATGCTAAAAAAATATGCGTTTTCGTGTATTATTTAAAGTTGTGTATAACTGAATGATTTATTGATTTTAAGCACTTCTGCATGGCCGAGTGGTTTAAGGTGTTGAATTCCTTTTCGAGAACTTGGTGGTTCAAATCCGTTGAGAGATTATTTTCAATGGGAATGGATATTCTTTAACGTGTTAAAAGGAAAAAACTGAAATTGCAGCAGCAATTTTATGATATAGCAAAATTAAAATATCCTGAAGAGGATATTTCCTAAGGAAGTTTTTGAGCATAACACCATGGTTATCCTCCATCTTTGAATTCGTTGTCACAACTCACAACTGTTATTTTCAAAACGCATAAAAATTGTAAACAACCAATTTTTAAACTTAATTTCAATGATCAAGATTCTCTTTTCTATCCTTTCAACCTTCTTTATCAACCCAGGGTCTCTTCCCTTTTCACTATACGGACGGCAGCAAAGTACCAGGTACCGGTTGCTTCATTCTCCAATTTCATTGGCTTGCGATTTCTTGAATAATTAAACAAAATGAAAATAATTTTCCCCATCGCTATAAATGTGATCAAATATTCATATTTATATTTATCCTATGTTTATATTTGCTATTTTAACTTTTACTTACACATAAACTTTTACTGATTTTTCGTAAAAGATTTTCCCATTTTCAATTCTTAGTTACTAATTTGGCTATAACTTTCTCATGTACTATAAACGGGACAAGAAAACAATGTTGAAAATGTAGGACTTATTATTATTATTATTATTATTCACGAATATTTATACAGGATAAGCCATTCAAAAATTAGAAATATATACACTATATACATATTTACAAATTTCTGTTGTTCTATGGGTCCTGTTGTGTATAATATAAAAAAAGTAAAAACTGTAAAATCAGTAAAAATCTAAAAAAGTTTGAATATCGCCGGAAAAATTTAAGATTAAACTGCTGAATTCGAAGATTAAAAGAATCGAATTTGAGAATCTGAATGATTTAAGATATAAATTTTACGCATAAAACTCGGCAATAAAACTCAGATTAACCTAGAATGTGAATTAGATATTGAAAGCTTTATTAAATAAACTTATAAAATCTTTTGTAGAATTTGCATTATCGAGCCAAAAATTGCATAAATTAAATTCAACAGTATATCTGTTAATCTTGAGCAGCTGGGCAGGATGTTCTTCACTGCCGTGTGAATATCGAAAATGTAAAAGACTCTGTGTCCGAGGTTGCGTTCCATCTATTAAATCATCAAAAACGTACCACACACGCGAACGAACCCCATTTTTAAAAGTGTTTGAATAACATATCCAGCTGAAAAGTACGGAGAGTGTCGCTGAAATTCGTACACACAAAATTATAGAAAATGAAGATAGAGCACTCCCATTACATATTTTACGGCTTCCATGTTATCTACAAACAGTCATTTAAATGAAAAAATCACTTTTGAGTCACTCTTTCAATTCCGCCTTCCTCTGAATCAATGTGGAAGAATGAAACCAACATTCACGCTAGAGGGAGGGGAGGTTATTCCAATGTGATTTTGAAGAAGAGGCTGTTCATATGGATAAAAATCACCTAGGTAAGCGGGATAACTTTCTTACTCTCCTCTTGAGAAATGCTATAAAAAATTACATTGCGTTCTTATGAGAAAAAACATTTCTCGCCAAATTATTAAGAGAAGGTGTATTGCTGATTTTATCAAATCGATTTGTATTTTGTCTGTAGTAACTGGATGGGCAATTTGCCAAGTAAATGCCATTATGCCTGAAACCGTATATGTATTTGCACGCGAAGAAGAACCTCAAACGTTATGCAAACGCAATATGCAAAAATTTACCGACAAAAAAATAATGGTGAGAAGATATGAAGATGGAAAAAATATGTATACAATATATGTAACATATCAATGATTGCTAGTTAAATGATTATCTTGACAAATCTAACAAGATCGACCTTTCTTGTCAATTGTTATAATTTCGAAAATTAATTCAATTTTGTTACAGTGTGAAGGAGAAATATGATGAAAAGAAAATGTGGAAATAAAAACATTTGGGAGGAGGAGCCATACGAGGAGACAACTGAATGGAACTAGGAAAACGAAAGGTTTCATTCATCTGCTTAACATATTGTCATAATTGTGCAATATGGAAAAAGCTTCAAATTCCGAATATTCCGTAATATTTTTTGATTAGAAAACAATATGTACAATTATCACATTCGATAATAAATTCCATAAAAATCTTTCATATAGTTATATGACGATGTATGTTAGTTACGGAGGAACTAAACCAAAAGGGAAATCACTGGCTACTGGTGAACTTAAAATTGATTTAAATGTGATTTATATATTTACTATTCATTTTTCTTTATTCGTTTTGTACAATGCTTTGATATTTTTCTGTTATTCAAGAAGTTGGACAAATTGTGTGTTTTACAGTCAAGAACCAGTTATGAAGGCAAAGTAAGTGTATAAGGGTCTAAGTACATTAACATTTCGTAGCCATTTTTCGCATCATTCTGGACCTCCCCTGGACAAAAATGGAGAATTGCCAAATTATTCCTGCTGAGCTTTTTGTTATCAAAGTGGTGATTGTATTAAGACGAAAATTGAAAAAAAATATTATTATTAGGGTGTGGTAGTTGGAGAAGGAGGAAAAGGTAGATCATTTTACGTGAAGTTAGCGTGGTGTGCTACTTGAATCATAGGGGAGGGGGAGCGGTTGGGATGGGGTGTGCAGGGGCAGTAGTTACGATTGAAAAGTTTCGAATTTCATTTTTTTCATTTACTTATTTCAGCACTGTCAAAAAAGATCGCGACAATATTTACTCACGGTCATGCAGATGATTTTGGTGTTATCAATTACTGACTGGGTGTTAGGATGCATTGGGATAGCCCTTCACATCCTTGGCATTTATCTTCTGAGAAAGAGACTCATGATTCAAGACAATCAACAATTATATCTAATCAATCTTAGCTTAACTGAGATTTTCTGTCAGTTAGGTCTAACAAGTATATTAATGTTCAATCACCTGGAAGGAATGTTAGTTTACTTTGAAATAGCCATCATTTACCAAAACTATTTTTGCCTGTTGAACTGGATGTTTGTGATGAGTTTACTGTCATTGGACCGTTTCTTCGAAATCTACTTGAACATAAAATATAACGTTTACATCACAAGACAACGCACTTTGTACGTTTTGATAATATGTTGGACATTCAATATTTGTAGTGCACTTACTGCCATTTTGCTACATCTTCAATTTCAAATCAATGTCATTGACATAATGAATAAAACAATAGCTCCGTCAGTTCTAGTCATTGGTTCATTGTGTTGCATTTGGATTTATGCTTATATATATTACCAAATAAGGCGCTCTAACAAAATACAAACAACAAGACGCGTCTCATTTCCAGTTAAGCGACCACGAAAAAGTAGAGTAGTACTGCTACCATTTTTGATCGTATTGACATTCATATGCCTCGATGTAATTCCAGAAGTGGCGTACATTGCAGTGGTAAGAGGACTGAGTTTAAGTGAACGAATGGTTTGGTACCGCCTGCTAATTATATGTTGGACAACCAGTTTTGTTGTGGACGCATCTCTGTATTTATTCATGAATAAATCCATTCGTCAAAGAGTGTTGCACATGTTTTGCAAACGTCACCCCCGAAAAAGTTTGGAACTTGCAACATCAAGCAAAGCAACAGTGCAGCAGTAAAGAAATCATTAAAAAGATACCTTTGTATAGCAAGACATGCGGCGTCTCTTCTGTCAAATGCAGTGCAAATAATTATGAATCCGTTTTAATTTGGAGTTTTCAATAACAGCCTGTTATGTGTGTTGGGATTACTATGTGCTAAAAATTTCATGCACTGACAAATTTGAATGGAAGAGTTATTTTCAATTATAGAGTTTTTTTTTTTTTATATTTATTCTCTTTATTCATTATTCTTGTGTTGTTTTGTTTTCTGTTGTTTTAATGTTCACGAAAGTTTATTTTTCTGCTTTTAGTGGTCTATGTAAAAAACACAACCCTTTTTTATTCGAGGCATATTTAATTTGCTTTATTTTGGCATATACCAACAACGACTGGAAAAATGATTGGAAAGTTGAATAATTGGAAAAGGTTCGAAACAATTTTTTTAGCGTCATGACTTTTCACCCATGTCAAATTTGAAAAATAAAATAAAACAACAACAACACACGTTAAAAATATCGCAAGGAGAGAGTTAATTTTCTGAATGATTTCTTCTTCAACAGCCTCTCAGTTTACTTGCATCACTAAATTAACACCTGTCGAATCCACCTTTCCACGTACTTATGGTAACTTATCTTATATACTTGAGATATATATGTTTGTGATGATAAACTGTTTCTGTGTTCTATGACACTCTCTAATGCGAATACCGTTTATCCTCTAAATACCGTCCCATTCTTTTTAACGCCTCCCTCTAATAAACGCCCCTTTAAAATCAAAATTATTTTATAAACGCCCCCCTCTTTTAAACGCGTATGAGATCATTTCAGATGAACAAAATAATTCTTTAAAATGAAAATCCTGAGTTATAAGGTCATTTGATTTTTTAATAAACGGAACTTTTGGTACTGTGGTGATAAGTTTCCGATCAACTTTCCTCGGCCTATTGCAAGGAAGTGTTCTCAACATCTGCACAAAATGTATTCATTGCGCATTTGCAATTGACGGAAATATTTTTGACATATTTCCAGTGTGAACTTTGGCAAAGTCTTGGACTTTGCTTTTTAACATTGCTCAATTTTGTTCTCTATATGCATGACGTTTGTTCCATTTTTTTTCCAATACGAAGTTCTGTGTTTCTTACCCATTTCCCTATCTCAGTTTCTTAAAGATAATGAACTGTTATAAACAGAACTGAGAGTTGCAGTGTGTTGATGTCAGCAGTGGGAATCCCCCATTTGAACAATAAGAAATGGGTCTGGAAGGAGCAGCTGACTTATTTCAAAATGGCAAACAAACGAGGTTAACAAATGATTGGCGGAGATTCCCTTGTGGAAAACTACTGTTTTCTGTCGACCTTTATAACAGTTCATTATCTTTAATTGTTTCTTAAAAGTTTTCAGGAATTTGAGTCTTATGTTTCTTACAAGCGTGTTTCTTAAAAGAAAACGTATAAGGATATATAGTTATAGATTTTTATGTAAAGGCAAATGAATGAATAGCATGAATGTTGGAAGAACGGTTTACAGTTCGCACGGCACATCTGCGTTAATGTATTGAATTTGCTAATTTTGCTAAAATTTTGTTAGTTCAGCAAAAATCGCTTGAAATTTTCTAACTTCTTCGCCAGCGACCACAAAACGTTTCTGTTTTTAAACTCTGCACATGTGCAATAGTAAATATCTTTATTCGTGCGATCCATTCGTGAGAACTATAAACCCGTCTTAAGTCTTTCTTTAAAACGGTTTCGAAATTCGGTTTCGGAAAAATAATAGATAACACTTTTCTTTTCATTTCTTTTCAAGGTATAACAGGGCCAGTTGTTTTTCTAAATGATAAAACAGGTGTGTGGAGAAATAGGGGTGGGTCGCAAACATAATAAGCTGTGAAAGAAACTCCTTTATAACAGAACCTCCAGTTAAGTTGATAATTATTCCAATTTTTTATATAATCTTCAATCTTTTTAAACCCAATATTCCTCTCTCAATTATTTGTATATGAATAATTAATGTGAAGTCATATACCATTGGTTAGTGTTCGGTAAAATACACAAACTACCAATCAACAGCTATAAATATTTTACGGCCTCAGTAATATAGTCAAGGTCTTACGTAGTACATAATACGTTTTAGTTATAAAAAAAACAATTATACAGTCCTTTGGTTTTTTAGTATTATTTCCAATAAACTTTGTTCACATGGAAATAAATACCAAACAGAAAAGAAAGGGATGCAATTTTGCTACGGATTTAAAATATGATTACGTCATGTAAGTGAATATTTTAAGACCTGATGAAATCTATTTGCACAAACGAAAATTTTTAAGTAAGTAAGTAAGTAAAGTAAGATAATTTTATCTCAATGGCTCTTCATCCCCTCCGACAGACAACTTTTTAGTTAACTTACCGGTAGAGGTACGTTAAACATTGTTCTAACTTGCGCACTGGCCAGAATGTTCAATCAATTTGTCCGTTGTTCAAACTACGTATTATGATTTGAATTCCGTCGAATAGTCTCACAGTATTTGTACACCACATCGTTTTTAAACAGATAAACATTATTTGACGTAAGTTCTTAAATCTTATCACTACATACAATCAACTTCATTGATCTGGTACCTCAATCGGCATGGACATTATTAGGCACGGCAACATCACTGCTTTTTATTCGACTCCGTCCACCATTTCTTCTCTGATGCATTAATTCATTTAGTTATGCTAATAAAAACTTATTCATAATTCAAGGCCAAGTAGACCTTGAAGGAAGGAGGAATCGTGAACATATACGGGTTTCGATGGCACTGGTGGTAATTGATAGCATAAGATAATTGATGACATAAAATAACTAGTTTCCCACCAAATGGTTTATCACACAAAAATATTTCTTGCAAGCATGTCAACATCTCTAAACAATCTACTGGAAACCATTGAAATTTCATCAATGATTATCAGCTCAACACAAGATAAATTCAATCCCAATGAAGTCTTTGGTTTATCATTTAGAGGAAATAGTTTTCTTCTTGTTGGAATAGTTAATCCAGAATGGATTGTGGTTCCACTAATATTTATGGGAGCAAACCCAGTTGGTGCTAACACTAAAACTCTTTTCTTATCGGGTTCACCACTTCTATACATTAATACTTTTGTGACTAATGATAAATTGTAGTTGATAAATGACTTGCCTACACTTCCCCACCTGTGATGAACATATGAAAAGGTTCCACTTGTATTGGTATCTGACAGTTGAGATTCTTTACATAATCAATCAGTCTTTAATTTCTTTTTCACATACATGACATACATGTATGCGAAATACTACTGTGGGAAAAACTTTCCGGAAGCATAATTCAGGAAGAAGGCAGCTTCTTGTACAGAAACCTCGCTTTCAGTTATATAAGCTCTAGCAATGGATTTCATTTTCGAATATGTATCATCATTATTTTCATATTCCTCTTGAGCATCTTGTTTCATTGCATTAGAGTACTCAACTTCTGTTTTTGATAAATATGCACACATATATGTAATGGCTGTAAATCGATATTTGCTTCCCAGCATGACAGTCCAACAGGAAAATAATTATTAACAAAACACGAATCTGGCATTCGTTTCAAATGTATTTCAAAATCTTTATTCTTAGATATGGAAAAGGCTCTGTAGTAATGTTGTTTGGTAAAACTGGGTTACTGTGAAGTAATGTACACCTATCTTGGTATGTCATAGAATTAATTTCACTGTCTGTTACATGTTGTCCCTTTTGTATGTGAATAATTGATACATGTTCATTCCAATGTAAATCGGCACAAGAAAGAGTAAGGAAACACGTCGTCCTAATTGTTTGACCCATCGCTTAAACCTCCCGGATAAACTTTCCCCATAAGCTGGATTCCCTTTTACAGGACTCATAAAACTGAATGCTCTATCATTAGCCATACATTATTTAACGCTTTCTTTGAAATTTTGATTCAGCATTCCCGCTGCCAGAGTTTCGCCAGATTCATTGCAATATTAATTAACTCAATAGCTGCAATACTGTATAAACAAAGATATGTAATCTGCATCAGAAGCAAACTTTTTTGTGTAATTCAAAAGTAAACAACTTGTATGTATGATTCAAGTTCCTTCATATTCGCAAATTTTAAGCAAACTGATTTTCCATTGCTGAAGGATAAACCTCTTTCATCTCTGCTATGAGAATAAATGAGGTAATAGTTTTATAGTTAAATTATAAGATCGCAATTGTGTAACCACTAATGAACACAAGGCAGGCATAACAGTCATTATATTTTCCAAATAAAATTCCCAGAAAACGATCATCTAGTATCAAAGAAGCTTGACTAGTGAAGTTCTTAAAGGTTTACTGTAGAACTATAACCATATATATCAATATTTTCGGAAGATCATCTACAAAAAGATAATCATATATATTCAAAGAATTGTAAATTCTATCATCCCAGGATCGAAATTTTGTCTAGGTCATTTGCTGTCCAAAAGGAAATAGATTTAAAATTCGACCAAAATACAGCGAAATAACGCGTTACAAGCACACTGGCTACCTGCAGTATCACCAAAACGTGTATTACTTTGGTTAGAATTACCCAACACTGATCTGACTATATTGTAAGAAGGCATTTTGAAAATTTAAACACTGGAAACTGCGTACTACTGATAATAAGCTTACAGACGTACTGGAAATTGCGCAGTATATGAAAAACACACTGGAAACTGTGTGTTACAGGTAAGTTTATAGACGTACTGGAGACGGCACGTGTGTGTGCTACTGCTAATCTTAACTTCTGGAATCAAAATTGATATACTTAGCAAGCAAGGGGTTCGTGAAAATTTTGAAGACTACTAAGACCAAGAACGGAGGAGAGACTTATAAAGAGGGGCCTTAAATGCCGCTGTGAATCGCAAGTTTTTTGTTGAAAACCCCCTTAAAGCAAACTTGTTCTCCAAATGAAAACATGCCTTTTACAAGGTCCCACAAATTAGATCGACATAAAAGGGTAAGAAAAGGTTGACATAGGGTTGATTCAAACAGTCTGGGCTAATATTGGAGATACAATGAAACGACAAGTGTACAGATAAACTTATGCTATATTTTAATTTGTACAACAATACTCACGAATACAATTCGGTCATTGAGCCATCATAACAACTGCCATGTTTTTCTGAGAGGTATAGCGTATAGACAGAATATTCTGGAGCTATATCTATATCTATATCTATATCTATATAACTTCCTAGTAATGCAACAAACTTACGTATTCTTTAGCAATAATGTTGTGACCGTTGTTTAAAGAGATACTAAAAGGTTCTACAAACTTTGAACTTAATAGCAATGAAGCATGATGTCTTGAAAATAATGGAGATGAGGCAGATAAATGTAGATTGAAGCAAAAGTAAAAATCATTTCTACTTTTCGCTGCAACGATAAAAATCGCCCGCCACGACATTTTCCGCCTAGGGAGATTCGCCTTAAGAACCAATTTATTGTAGCATTTTGAGAATTGTGAGATAGTATACCAGAATAAAACACAAGAATCTTTTCTTTTCTGCAAAACATTTTTCTTACTTAAGGACAATATTTCTCCTGAACTAGTTAAAACAAATGAGATTACACTAACAAATTAGCTAGCTACAGTTTTTATCAACATCATCGAAGACTCAGACTCACAGCATCAAAAAGGGAAACCAGGCTTTGATTTTTCATTATTTGCCTTTGGCTATGAAGTGTAAATAATTCTACATTCTGCTTTGGCAGACTAATTTTGGTGATTCCAGTTGTTATACATTTATTAACCCTGAAAACTTTGGGCCGGATAGAATTTGGTTAAAACTATTTTGGTCAACGTTCTTTGGTTCAACTTTTTATACAATTTGGACGTGACAAGTTTTAGTCTAGGTTAAAATTTAGTCCAAAATTCTGTACGCTCCTAAACTGGACCATAGATCAGAGAAGTCTAATGACATTAAATTTGTACAAAGTGTCTGCATGGCCGGCAATTTTTTGTGGCAGGCATTGTATAGTTCAGGTGTATCAAACATTTCTGTCGTTCTTTAAGGCCAACCTCAAAAATATGTTTTGTTAGCGTTATTTTGGCCATTAAAAATGAGGCGGTCGGTCGGTCGGGCATAACAAAATAAACCTTCAGTTTTATTCCCTCCAGTTCGCGCTGTCTTCGGTTTGCGTGAGGCGAAGTGTATAATTTTGTGCTCTGCACATTGAGAAACATACCCTTTGTTTGAACTCTATGTGTAATAAAAGCTACACTTTAATTGTGTGCAAACGCATAGCTTCTTTCTATTTTTTGGCAGACGACGAGACGCGATGTTCGGTAAACCGTACGTTCAGTTAATTATTTATGTATTCATTTATTTATTTTTTTGTAAACTTGCCGACTCACCGACGTAACTTTTCAACTTCGACTTAACTTTTCAAGTCAATCGGAGGATGCTAACACAACGTATTTTTGATAGTGGCCTAGGAATAAAAGGGTAAGCCAGTCAATTGCCAGCAATTTAACTCTTTCAGTACCGGGCCATTTTAAAATGACCTTTCTTCAGAAACCCGCGTCTTTTCTAAAAACAATCGTCTGAGCCACCATTGACGTATATATACGTCACGGAGTTTTAATTCGCAGATACCAGGGTTTGTTTAAAAACACACTTTCTTCAGCCACCATGGACGTATATATACGTCAAAAGAAGATTTGATTCAGCAACTGCAGCCGTACTATTACGTCCAAAATTAAAGAAAATTAACTTAGCTTTGGTGGCTCAAAACAAAAACTCCTTCATTCGGTGGTTGAGATGTAGTTTCGTCGATAAAGAAGTCATTGCATTGCAGTTTGGAATGCATCACATGTGAATTACGTGTTGAAACCTTGTGAAACATGTAGCAACCACCCGGGTTTGTGTCCTGCTCCTTGTTTGGAGAAGTATCATTCAACTGGAAAATAAACAAACTGTGTCATATAATTTTTATTTCTTTATTTCTCGTTGGTAGTTATATAAGTTGCATACATTGTATAACAGAAGCTAGTTATAATCTTTTTCTTAAAAAAAATATATTGAAAAAAACGATTTTTCCAAAATACCTAGTGTCCGGAGTTACAGTTTTTCTCTTTAAGTCGGTGGCTCCGGAAATGTGTAAAAAAGACTTATATATACGTCCTTGGTGCCTATTTTCAAAGTCGCGGTGGTTGGCGGAAGTGAAAGATGGACATATATATACGTAAATGGTGTCTGATGTTAGTTTTTCCGTGACGTAATAATATGTCAACGGTACTCAAAGGGTTAAGGCTAAGAAAACAAAAGAAACTGCCGGTCATGCAGACACAGCGTAAATTCGTATGTTTCCTTTGCTTATTTTGGGAGAAAAAAACCCAACAAAAATAGGGTTCGTACGAAGCTAGAAAAACCTGGAGAATTGTTGTTTAAGAAAAAAACTCAAGGTAAAAAAAACTCTGATATTTTTTTGGTTCTGCATCAGCAAAAACATTTCTGCATTGTGTTCGAAGCTTATGACTGGTGACTGGCACTATGATTTGTATATAATGAGGTTTAAAAGCATACAATGGTAACATACTTTGTCATGATTGGATATTTTTGAGTACTTTTAGTGGCCACCCTGTGGCAGATGTTTAATAGACATAAAAACATTCAGTGAACTGAGAGGAAAATATATCACTTTCATAGGAATATCAGGGGAAAAAGTGTGTTTTTGGGACAAATTAGGGAATTTCATATAGAAAATCTTGCACAAATCCTGCAAAATCACAAATATACTGTTGGTCGACATAATTTTTTCCCCTATCTTCATTTTCCAGAAATATTTGATAGTTTTTCAGTCGGATTAAATTTCGGCCAAGGGTTTTTGAGATATTTTGTGATGGAATTTATCGGAAATTGCCAAAATCGTATGCGATGGTATCGGTAATGACTGATAGATCATGACTTGGATTTACAATCATCAAACCATGAATTACTGGGTTACTTTTGTAAAGGATGCTTTTAATTCAAAGTTAATCATTGTGCTGCAAAAGAGAACTTGGAAACCAAAGAGGAAAATGTAGACAAGCCAACAGATGTAGAAAATGACATTGATTATCAAACTTTGTTTGAAGAGCTAGATACCAATATTGATGCAGGAGCAGTGAGAAATGAGACAATGAACAAAAATATGAAAAGAAGCAAAAAACAGGTCAACAAAATATCTATGACACTAAGTGACTGCTATCTTTTATTTAACGTTACAGTTGAATCTCGGTAAGTGGAACCACGGATAAATGGAACTTTTACTGAGTGGAACCATTTTCTCTGGTACCTTGGATTTGCTTTAAGAAACCCTTATAAATTCTTCGGATAAGTGGAACCCTCGATAAATGGAACTTTCGTTAAGTGGAACCGTTTTTTAAGTCCCATGGGGCAAATTACCTCTCATAAGTAGAACAACGTTGTTTTCAAAAAACAATTCCGTGTAAATAGACTCTTAAAATTTTCGAATTCAAAAAGTTGGAATCAAAACAAAACATTCGATTTTCAAAAGCTGCAAATGTAGAACAATATGGCGTCAATAAGTCTAAAGAGACGTTTAAGTTCCACAAGTCTAATTAGGACTTAATAAGAACCTTTGAAACAGTAATATGATTGTTATCCTGTGTTTCCATTTATTACTGATTTTTGACCCAAGTTCGGATAAGTGGAACTCCCGCTAAGTGGAACCATTTTCTTTGGTCCCTTGGAGGTTCCACTTATTGGGAGTCAACTGTATATTGTTGGTCAGCACTGCTAGGCATCTCACCTGAAAAAAGGGCAAGGTATAATTGTTTGATCTGATGTGTTAATGTGTGTTTTATGTTGATAACATCATAATTTTTGAACTGAACTGAAAAACTTTTGCTTAACAATTTTCTGACAAAATCCAGTTTTTGGTTAGTTTTTTTTGCTTGTGCTGATCACAAATCAGTTTTTATTTTTTTGTACAGATGATGATGGATTGAATTCAGTTATATATGCATGTACTAATAGTTGATCACGTTATTCATCCATTTTCTCTTCAATTTTAAATAGTTAGCATAAGGTAAGATTTACATATCCTCGAGCTGCTTCTATAATCAACACATGTTAATATTGGAAATCAAGGAAAAAAATTGAAAACATTTAAAATGGAAGCTTACAGTAAGTAATAGTATAAACCAACATTAGACCCAATAGTTTAAATTTGAAATGTTGCTTAATAATTGGAGGTAGATTTAAGATGAGTCTGAAACCCCTTTAAACAAATCCAAACACCAAAAAACACGACTGAAATAAAGTTGTTGATATTCACGCGTGCGGTTCTTGCCACATGTTGTTTACTACTGGAACGGAAAGAGTGACAATGGTGCTTCAATCATGACTTTTAAATCCCCGTTTTGAAAGCAGATTTTCATATAGGGTGTGGGGGGTAGGTTCCGCAGTGTAACCATTATACTTTCAACAAGTTTACATCGTGATGTAATAGTTATGAAAATGTTACGAGTAAATTCAAGGGTAATAAGCGGTAAGAAAAAGAAATATCATCTTTAGTGTTTCCTTTGGGACTATTACAGGGAATGGCTTTTATGATATCTACTTTGTTATTCTACTTTTCCGTGTTTTGTTTCAAAATTGTTTTTAAAATTTCGCATGTTGAAAAAAACATTTAATTGTGGAGCATGGACGTGTCCTCCCGTTCATTTTCAGAAATATTTTTATGATTATTGCTAATGTTTTTTTGATATTTTATTTCATACCTACATCCTTTTTAACGTGAATGAGGTTTCCTTTTTCATTTATTGGATACTAAGGTTGATGGTTGGAACATAGGTGAACTTACCTTATGGACTTTAGCCAAACAGAGTGTAGGAAAAAAAGGGATATAGTGTAACATCATTGATATAACTTTTTTCAAATAACGTAATACAAAATTCATCTTCCGCAAAATTAAATCCGCACAAAAATTCATCATCTATGGATTTCAATTCTTCACACGGAAATTAAGCCATAGTAAATTAGGGGAATTTCCATTATTAAATTCATTTTACTGTACCTGAACCACCAGAATTGTTAGTGTCATTTTATCACTGTAAGTAAATAAATAATATCTACTTTTCTTTCACTCGTTTTTCCATAAACAATAAAATAATACTTTGTTTTTTAGTCAATTATTAATCAATGTTTTTCAAGCGTGAACTCGATCTTTTCATAACGATTAAAATCTGAACTACTACAGAACCGGTCCCTCGTTGATGTGGAAGAAAGAACTTTTATTGCATTTTTAATGATTTTTTTAATTGGCTGAAAACTATGAAGAAGTGTTACAGTTGCTCTAAACTTCTGGGTTTATTACGTTTGGCGCGTAAAACCGCAATTCATTATTCGGGCTATCATTCTGCGTGACAGAGGCATTAATGGATATTAATGGATAGGGTTAGAAAATGAAAACTGCAACTTTTACATTCCTTTATGTTTGTTTGATTTCCTTATGTATGATAGCTTTAATGTCACTAACACTGATGGCTTTAAGCTTTTAATGTTATTTACAGGTTTACCTTATACTCATCTTCTTATACTAATACGCAATCTTGCTTTTTTCTTACCTAACGTTGAAAGAAAGAACTTCCGGAAAATTTTCTCGGGAAGTTCGTCAATGGATGTTTGTTTATGTTTTTTCGGTATTAGTATAAGGCACTCCAGTTTAGTGCTTATAATTGTTTTATGATATGAAATACCTTCGGGAAGACATGATATAGCATCTCAGGCGGAGACTTCGAATTACAATCGAACGTAGCAGCTATTGACAACGAATGATAAATAGTCGTTTGAAGAAAAAAGAAGCGTTTGTTTACATTTTTTAAGACAAAGTAATAATAAGAAACATGCATAAAAAAACAAGTTTTTATTACGAAGAATAGTTTTTACACATTTACGACTTATGTTGTGTAATGTTGAAGGTTGAAGACGTATCAAACGGCATTTTATCCTATCTCGGTTTGTTTTTTTAGATTTCCAAAGATAAAAAGAAAATTTAGTAAAAACTGTGTTGAGCATGGTATTTTTTAGTAATGTTAGAAAGAAGAAAATCAAGAAGGAATAAAAGATTAGAGATTTGATTAATCTGTTGGTTTCGGCCGTGAGTAAAATTAGTTAATACCGATGGCGTTTTTCTAATTGGAGATCTCTCTTTTCCAAGAATTTATAAAGAAAGAACTTTGAAGAAACTTCAGCTTTGAAGAAAGAAACATTATTTGGAGGTATGATTCTTTTTAGGATTTAGTTAATACCTTATATCGTATATATGTAAATCTGTATACACTCCAAAAGTTAATTTTGCGTGGGTAGTTTAGTGTGTGAGTGAGATATTTCACAATTTGTGAATAATTTTTCTGAGATTTAGCACTGATAATTATGAATAGGTTTACCACAAAGACTGAAAGAATTTTTGGTTGACAATAAAGTTAGAAAGTGGAAAGAATTAGGAATTGGTTAGGATTCAGAAGTCGAAAAAATACAGCCTTTTATTTAAATTTTCTTATTTTCTTAATTTTTTTTGTAGCAAGTTGTTTGAGGGTCTTGGAACTATGACGTCATTATCATGACGTTAAAATATATTGCCGACTACATGTCGGTCACAATTGAATTTGTGTGCAATTTTTCGCTGGGCTTAATATATATGAGATTAAACGCTTAATTATTGCGTTAACTGTTGCCGTTTGGGGCCCATATTGGCTTTGAGTTATGGCTCAAATTGATTTCTTCAGTAAAACTTTACATTAAATATGATTCGACGTAAACATGTCATAACATCTTTAACAAACAAACTTCTTCCGTGTTCTGTGAATTCTATTTTTGGCGACAAGTAAAGGAGAAATCAATAGTTTTATCTCAATACACCGATTATCAAATGCTTAGTATGGCGGGTAAAAAATTCATGAATCGGTGAAAGATTTTAGGGCGGCGTTTTGGACTGCGTTTTTGTATTTCATAGAGTTATTATCAAATGGTTAGTATAGCGTGTAAAAACATTTTATTGGGAAAGATGTAAAAAAATTTTACACGGTATACTAGTCTATATACTAATAGCGACTGTGCATACCACTTTTATTTTAGAGAGTGATACATTTAGAAAAATTTCACGGTCATTTTCACAGGAAGAGCGCGTAAAACCACGCTGCTGCGAGAAGCGTTTTTTCAGTATTAGTATATTTGTAGTAGCAAATGACGCGACATGAATTTTTTGGCACGGGTAACATTCCATTGCATCCCCAATGGAACGCGACGTTTAGGGGCAAATATCTCGAGAACTGACTGGGATAACTGACGTTTTTGGGATCCGCGATAATTTGGCAAAAGGGTGACGAAAAAAAAATTGGGTCTAAAACTTTTTGGGGACGGGTGTGACGTCATCAAAATGTTTGATCTACGATATCTCCGTAACGGCACGTCGTACACAGACGATCCCATACATTTTTTTGATCAGCTTTTAGAGCTTTACAACTTAGTGATACTTAACCTTTTGGATTGTGTGATTTTATTTTCGGTCACCCCTATATTTTGAAAGAGGAGAGCACGGGTTGGGTGAACTGAATGGGGAAAGTGAACCGGTAAAATGTTTTTACCCGGGATACTAGTCTATATACTAATAGCGAGTTGTGCATACCACTTTTATTTTAGAGAGTGATACATTTAGAAAAATTTCACGGTCATTTTCTCACGAGGAGCGCGTAAAACCACGCTGCTGCGAGAAGCGTTTTTTCAGTATTTTCATTTGCGTATTAGTAATGGTCCAACTCCATCTTACGGTTTTTTTCATGTCGAAGGGTGTTGTACGTGAGAGAAGACGATGAAAGGTCTCCACGGAGGAGGATGCAATGCAATGGTTTTTCGTTTGAAATATTCTCAACGATCATTTTTGTTGGTGAAAAAGAAGAGAAAAGAAGCGTTTTTTGTTGTTTGTTTTGTTTTTGCTGTTTATTCTGTTTGTTTTTATTTTCAAAGCAAAGAATAATATTGTTGGTTGTTAAGAAAGTATTAGTACGACTGGTAGTCGTATAATGCAGAAAAAAACGAGGGTTTTTAAAATGTAAACAAATCTGATTTTGTTTTCGTAAAGATTGATTTGCGAGGGCGAGACGAACGAAGAAATGAAACGAAGGATATTGTTTTAATATTAAACGCGAATTAACGAGTGGAAGAAAAAATGTATGGTTTATAAAAGCAGAAACGTGTACTGTGCTGGAAACTGAAGAACATCTTACTTATTTATGTTACAGTTATTAAATGGTTGCTAATGATTTTTAATTTAGTTTTCTTTGGTGGAATTGATCGTTTTGAAAAGATGGAATTAACGAGTGGAAGTGCATATACATAAAAAAGTGAATGGAAACAAGTAAACGTGTGCTGGAAAGCGAAGAAACTGAATTGAATTGAAGGATTGTTAACGAAGTGGCATCATTTTTTTTACTTAAAAATGGTTGAGCCGTTGCGATTGGTTTCATGTCAACCATGTGGGATTATCAACATTATGAACATGTTTTGAAAGAGCTAAACTATTATTTCTGAGGGGTTTCTTTGCATGTGAAGCAGTAAATGGTTTTGTGTTGCGCTGAGATATTATTGCTGATGTTGTTGTTGTTATATTTCAAGCGAATTTTTGTGGCTGTTTTCAAGAAAGTTAAAGCTTTCTCTCCCCCCCCCATAATGATGATTGAATATCTAACACCCCCTCTCCCCCTACACCCCACACCGCCAGCTAAAATTATAGGTTTTCATACTGTACTAAACACATCCTAGGGTTATTTCATCTTTCCTTTTATTTAAGCTATGTTTTTATTGCTATTATATAATTTTGTTTGTTTTGTTAGTGGGGAAGGATGCAGTAGGAGGGAGACCACTGAATGTTTTTACATTTTAATCTTCACTATGATCACATCTACCTATTCTATGATGGTTCTATGTATTCCTGTATCTATGTCATATATTTATTAATTGAGATCTGTTTGTTGTTTTTGATTGTTGTTTGTTTTATATATTCTGTCAGTGGGAGGGGAGGGAGAGTGTGCACAATGTGTGATTTCAGTATAAGTTACTGTTTAGCTGCATGATGTGCCTACTGATTATTGTTTCTGGCTTGGCGTATGTCGTTTAGGAATCCTCGATTTTTATGCCATGGTGCTTATATCTTGGTTCTATAGTAGAAATGTCAGTGCAAACGATATTTATTTATTCAGTGCTTTTACAAGCTAAAAGAATATGTTCTGTAATATTTTTTCTGTTTCTGATGATCAGGTTCTTGGTTCTGTCCTAAATGATTTCTTTCTTTTTAGATAAGAAAATTTAGTATAAATAAAGATTATGACGAGAAGAATGAATGTGCCAATTATGGTTTTACATCATATGGTACATGCAGTTGGTACATTATTTGATGAATTCATAAAAAAATGACACTTCCGTTGTATGCTGAGCAGGTATAATCTTTTTACTATTCACACTTGATTCAGGTATCTCGGACAAAGACATAATTTTACGGGCGGTTTCACTCAATAGTTGGAAAATATATTAAAAACATTTTTAGGCTGCATTCTTTCTTATCATGATTCTCACAATGATCACATCTACCTATTCTATGATGATTCTCTAAGTCATTCCTGTATCTATATCATATCTCTAATAATTTAGTACTGTTTTTTTCTTTGTTTGTTTGTTTTATTTGGTCAGTGGGTGGGGAGGGAGAGTGTGCAATGTGTGATTTCTTTCAAAGTTGAACTTTTGCTGCATCATGTACATTTTAGGGGAACATACGGATTATTGTTACTGGCTTTATGTATTTCATTTTGGAATCCGCAGCGTGAATTTAAGCCATGGTTCTTATCTTGATCGTATAGTGGGAAAGTTTCGGCACATGATATTTATTTATCAGTTTTATTTTACATTCTGCAACCATTTGTTCTGTTTCTGATGATCATGTACTTGCTTCTGTTATATACGATTTCTTTCTTTTAATATTAGAAAATTTAGTATAAATAAAAATAATGACGAAGAAGAATGAATTTGCCAATCATGGTTTTAAATCATGGTACAAGCGATTGGGATAAATCATTTAATGAATTCATTAAAACAATATATTATTGCCTTATTTATGTTGAGACTTTGGAGCAAGATGGTGTGGTTTCAATGATGTTTGATTATCCCTGTCCTCTACCCCTACCCACACCACTTACTATACCAAGAGAATTATAACTGACCACAACACATCCCAAGCCTTTTCAGATTTTCTTTTGTCCTTCGAGCAATGATTTTATTGCTATTATTCCTTAAAGTATATGCTGCTGATTTGTTGTTTGTTTTTTCTTTTGTTAGCGTGGGAGGGAGACCATTAAGATCATTCCATTTTGCTGTATCTATATCTTATCATTTTGTTTTTCAATTTATCACAGTTTGTGTTTTTGTTTGCTGACTTTACGTATGTCGTTTAGGAATCCCCAGACTGAAATTAAGCTATGGTGCTTATCTTGGTTCTATAGTGTAAATGACAGGGCACATGATATTTATTTACGTAGTGCTATTTTACATTCTAAGAGATTTTTTTCTGTTTCTGATGATCATGTATTTGCTTTTGTTCTATACGATTTCTTTCTTTTTAGATTTAGAAAATTTAATAAAACGGAATATATGACCAAGGAGAACGAATGTGCCAATCATGGTTTAACATCATGGTACAAGCGATTGGGATAAATCATTTAATGAATTCATGGTGGAAAGACCCTTCGGTTGAAGCCTGAGCAGGTGTAATTTTTTTATGATTCACATTTGATTCAGGTATCCCGTGCAAAGACAATTTTACGGTTTCACTCAATAGTTGGAAAATGTAACAGCAACATATTTAGGTTGCAGTTTTATATTTCTTATCATGATTCTTGGGAGTGGAACCGTAAAATGTTTTAATATCTTTCTCCATTCGTCATTGATTTAGTAATGTTGAGGTATTTTAATTGGTCATCAATTACTGTTTATGACAACTTTATAAATTTCATGTGTCAATTCGTAAGTACATTTGTTGAAACAGAAGTTTTGATTCAACAAAGAAGAATGAAGGACTGATTTCCTTCAAACTGCAAGTTTTTTAAAGATTGGTGAACTTCAACAAGGTAAATTGATTTTGATTTCCGTTTTCAACATAACAACATAACAACCTGCTGAAGAAATTAGTTGATCAACATCAAATGTTTTTATCCGAATTCTCTATATCTTATCATTTTTTTCAACCCATGGGGAAAGTGAACAGGTAAAATGTTTTTACCCGGGATACTAGTCTATATACTAATAGCGAGTTGTGCATAACAAATTTAGTTCGGTCAGTGGGAATATAAGGACTGGGAACGAAATGTTCTGATGGAAAATGTTATAATTAAATTTTAGATCGTGCGTAACTGAGTTGTCGAGATATAGGCGATATTAGTATTATAGGAGTAGCGCAACGTCAGTGGGCGCATTGCATTGCACCCTAAATAGAACGCGATTTTTAAGGGCAAATATCTTGAGAACCAATAGGAATAACTGACGTCACTTTGGGCGTGCGATATTGGCGATCGGGTGTCGAAAATTTGAGTCTAAAACTTTTTGGGGACGGGTGTGACGTCATGAGGATCTTTGATCGTCGATATCTCCGTAACTGTTAGTCGTACACAGGCGATCCCATACATTTTATTGATCAGCTTTTCGAGCTCTGTAGCGTGGTACTACTTATCCTTTTGGATTGTGTGATTTTATTTTCGGTCACCCCTATATTGATAGAAAAATCACGGGATGGTGGTACCTCATAGGAAAGTGAACCTGTAAAATGTTTTTACCCGGGATACTAGGCTATTTATTAATATTAGTTAAAAGTTGTTAAAATAACTGTAAAAGAGTGGTGTGTCATACAAATAGACAAGGAGGTATGATTTTAGTTTTGTTTCAGTTTTATAATTAAAGATTGTCTTTATTGATAATGAAAAATATGTTTATTCCTGAAGAACCACAAAAGATTTTTGTGTACAGATTTATGTTATATGAAGTCATTATTAAAAATCTTTTGTAATCCATGCAGTTTCTTTGACATGCGATTAAATTGGACATGAAGATAACCCTTTCGACCTTCGTGAAAGCTAATTAACTTATGCGAACACGAAAAGTTTCTTTCGGGTTGTACTGTAGATTGCAACTTAATGGGAATTGCATCGGTAAAAACGTTTTACCCGGGCAGCTCATGGGGAAAGTGAACCGGTAAAATGTTTTTACTTGGGATACTAGTCTATATACTAATAGCGAGTTGTGGATAACAAATTTAGTTTGGTAAAATATTTTGCGTGTGAGGTTGCCGATTTTTCACGGTCCGTTTCTCACAGGTTTGTCTGGGGAAGTTTGAAACGGCAGGAGCAAGTTGTTTTTTCGTTTGCGTATTAGTAATAGTCCTGACTCCACCTTACGGGCTTTTGTGTTTTTCCGTGTTTGTACGCGAAAGAAGACAATGAAAAGGCTCGACGGTGGAGGATGCAATGCAATGGTTTTTCGTTTGAAATATTCTCAACAATTGTTTTTGTTTGGTGAACAAGAAGAGCGAAGAACTGATTTTTGTTGTTTGTTTTGTTTGTTTTTGTTGCTGATTCTGTTTATTTTTATTTCAAAAAGCGAAGAATAATATTGTTGTTTGTTGCGAAAGTATTAGTAAAGTTACTACCAGTCGCATGATGATGATGCAGAAAAGAAACGAGGGTTTTTAAATTGTAAACAAATCTGTTTTTGTTTTCGTAAAGATTGATTCGCGAGACGAACGAAGAAAGGAAACGAAGGATATTGTATTATTATTAAACGAATTAACGAGTGGAAGAAAAAATGTATTGTTTATAATAGCAGAAACGTGTAATGTACTGGAAACTAAAGAACATCTTACTTATTTATGTTATAAACAGTTAATGGTTGCACAGAAGAAGTTGTCAAATGGTTTTTAATTTCTTTCTTTTTCTTGGAACTGATGGTTTCGTAAAGATGGAATTAACGAGTGGAAGTATTTACATTAAATTGTATCAAAACACGAACATATGTCGCAGTTTTTGGTAATAAACGTGTGTTGGAAAGCAAAGAAACTGTTAATGGAATTGGAGGATTGTTAACGAAGTGGTATTTACATATTGTGATTAAAAATGGTTGCGTCGTTGCAATCATTTCGACCATGTGGGAAACATTATCAACATGTTTTGGAAGAGCTAAATTCTACAGTAATGGGTTTTGCGTTACGCTGAGATATTATTGCTGCTGTGTTATTGTTGTTGTTTATTTTTCAAGCGAATTTTTGTGTGGCTGTTTTCCGGAAAGTTCATGCTCCCCCTCTCATGATGATGATTGATTGTCATCAACTCTCTCTCTCTCCATTGGCGGTGAGGTGTCGAAAAATTGGGTCTAAAACTTTTTGGGGACGGGTGTGACGTCATCAGAATCTTTGATCGACTATATCTCCGTAACGGTAAGTCGTTCACAGGCGATCCCATACATTTTCATGATCAACTTTGCGAGCTCTTCAACTTATTGATACTTAATCTTATCAATTATTTGATCTTATTTTTCGTCACCGCCATATTGAAAGAGAGAGGGTAAACACGGGGGTTGGGGTCAGTAACTCATGGGGAAAGTGAACCGGTAAAACTTTTTTACCCGGGATACTAGAAAATAAATATCATAACGTTGGATTCCTCCACTTTTTTGACTGACCTTGAATACGCCTATGTACCCTCTAGATCCGCCACTCAAAACTCCCGAATGATTATCAAAAACCAATCATAGATGACTTTCAAATGTTTTTAACTTGCAACAAAAGTAAAAAAAATTATAAGCTCATACCCAGCATAGGCAAAGACAAAATAAACGAAGCTTTTACTAAAAATACGTGAACATGTTGGCAGACAATCACTTGATCATTAATATTCCCTGTTGAAATATCCAGTTATTATCGAGTTAAGAACACGAATATTTGTTAACAAAAGGCCACTTAGAAAGTAATTTTAGCTGGCGGTGTAGGGTGTAGGGGGAGAGGGGGTGTTAGATATTCAATCATCATTATGGGGGGGAGAGAGCTTTAACTTTCTTGAAAACAGCCACAAAAATTCGCTTGAAATATAACAACAACAACATCAGCAATAATATCTCAGCGCAACACAAAACCATTTACTGCTTCACATGCAAAGAAACCCCTCAGAAATAATAGTTTAGCTCTTTCAAAACATGTTCATAATGTTGATAATCCCACATGGTTGACATGAAACTAATCGCAACGGCTCAACCATTTTTAGGTAATAAAAATTATGCCACTTCGTTAACAATCCTCTCCAATTCAATTAACAGTTTCTTCGCCAATCATAGATGACTTTCAAATCATGGATGACTTTCAAAGGTTATTAAAAAACTTAATTAGATAGAAAGGAAGTTTGTGTTTTTCATTCGTCGTGCTTATACATCTAACGTCATCACAATTTTTGATCGACGATATCTCCGTAACGGTACATATAACACAGACGATCGCATACATTTTCTTGATCAGCTTTTCGAGCTCTACAACTCTGTGGTAACTATTCTTTTGGATTGTGTGATTTTATTTTTCGTCATATACTATATATTGAAAGAGGAAGAGCACGGGATGGTGGTAACTCATGGGGAAAGTGAACCGGTAAAATGTTTTTACCCGGGATACTAGTCTTCTTATACTAATACTAAATCTTGTTTTTTTCTTACCTAACTTTTAAAGAAAGAACGTTAGGTAAAATTTCTCGGGAAGTTCGTCAATGGATGTTTGTTTTTGCGTATTAGTATAGGGAGAATCTCCCATTAGGAGAATCTCTAGCTTTATCTTACGGGTTTTTATGACTTCGTGGATTGTTGTGCCTAAAGGAAGACATCATAAAGCCACCCAGAGGAGAACACAATGCAATGTTTTTTTGTAAATTTTCTCAACGTTCATTTCTTAATGAGAATGAAGACGCTGTGTGTATAATTTTTTGTTTTTGTTTTAATTTTTTTATTCAACGCTTTAAGTTCAGTAATAAAGAATAACCACATTGATAAGTATCAGTAATTATTCTATCCGACGAGATAGTCGATGTAGACCTGTTATGTGTTATCAGTTTATCATTTTCTACCAATGTCTATTTTTTTTGATGTGAACGTAGCTTTTTCGTATCAGTTAGTTTTGACTGATATGCAAGTGATATTGTAATGCAAGAAGAGAGTGATTACATACATATTTACATGGTTTTTGTATCATGATGCACAAATAGAATTTTTGACATTTCAACAATTCATAGCAGAATAAAGAATTGAAAGATAAAAACGTCTGAGAAGGTATTGGTTTTGTTAGCTTTAGTTAATAGGGAAATTTGAAGGTATTTTCTTATATATCAGACGTTATATCGTAGTTAGGTAGGAGTATCCATTGGTTAGGTAGGACTACTATGTATTGTCTCTTTTCTAAATCTTTTAGTTCAACTGTACAACTTTAGAAATCTCTAAATAGCCCAAATAATAGCACAGAAAAATAGGGATAATAGCATTCTTTGAATGATCGATCCAAAATATTTGTGTTAAATATGATATAATTCCAACATGGAGAAACACAACAATTTTTGTATATACACAGACTTATCATGGCAGTATTGCGTGTAAAAATCAATTTATGGAGAACTGTAAAATGTTTTTACACGCTGCACTAGTCAGATTTTAATAGTTTTTTAATAGACTTATTTAAAAAAACTAATTGAAATAATGTATGTGTTGTCCTATTACATAAATTTCAGTTGAAGGAAATCATCCACTATTTATTTTTCTTTAGAAATCGACTATGGCATACAATAACAACACCAAAAATGTAACATTACCAAACTGCATAAAGATATATCAACCAGAAATTATGAATAACCATAATGACGCTGCATTGTTAGGGATTTCCTCAATCACAGCATTGTTTATAGCAGTTACAAATTTACTTCTGGTGATTGGATTGTTCAAAACAAAAAAGGCTACTTTTACAAGACCAGAGAAGTTATTTTTGTGTCTGAGTTTAGTTGATCTTCTTGTTGGAGGAATTTTAATGCCAATTCAAATAGTCTATATTATTATGTCACCAGACATAAGCTGTGTACAAATAGCCATACGTGCGTTTTGGTTCCCATTTCCAATGGTTCTCTCTGGACTACATATAACCTTAATTTCCTTTGATCGTTTCTACTTGATAACTAGAAATACTTCTTACAGAAGGAACTTCACAAAAAACTTTCTTTTAAGCCTTATAGTGTTGGAAATCCTCATCTCCTTTGCATGGGGAGCTGGATATGCAGCAGTGTCGCAGCAAACAAATTTAAAACCAAGTGGATTATATTTTATAAGCATATCAGTCTTTGAGACTTTTGTTTTAATAGCAGCTGTCACATTCAACGTACTAATACGTCAAAATGTTCACGAACAAACTGAAAATACAACTGCAACATCAACATGTATGAAAGTTAAAGAAAAAAGGCTGACGAAAACAATTACGCTTATTACCATTTCACTTTGTTTGTTTTATGTTCCTTCCATCATTTCATTGGCTGTAACGTCATTTTTCTATTTATACTCCAGTAACCGTGACAAAGTACGTGAAGTTACAATTGTTTTGATATGGGCTCTTTGCATTACATCCATTAATTCTGGTGTCAATTCTTGTATTTACATGATGCGAAACTCAAAGATTAAAGAATATTTTAAAAATATGACATGCTGGAAGAAAAGTCAAAATCAGGAAAGCAAGTCATCACTAGAATCGATGGGTACCATGAAAAGGTACGATCCTGAAAAAAATACCTACGTCAATGATGGATACGACCGAGAATAAATCTCTGAAACACATGGAAGTCATAAAATTTACCAATCAGAAAATAATTGTTTTGTTATTGTAATTATTTTACATTTTGTTTTGTATATTATATTGTATATTGTATATTATATATTATATTTGTATAGTATATTATATTATATTATATTGTATATTGTATTGTATATTGCCACAAACTTACTTGCAATGATTAATTTTTTATTGTCGAATTATTGTTTCATTAATATGCGTCCTACTCCTTCTTTTAAACACCCGAGAGTAGTTGTGACATGTCTGAGTTTTATTACATGATATCCTGATAGTTCGGTTTGGTAAAACTTGAGAAGTAGCAAGAAAAACCTGTTCCATAAACTTCTCAACAATTTTTCATGTTCATTCTTAAACTAAACTGATAAGGCAAATAACCCAAAACGGGCATGTCTTACTTGATTTTAAAGCCAAATCACGTCTTTTGATTTGTTTAAAGTCAGTGTTTTGAAACTCATACGAATTTCGAGCTCTACAAAATGGTAATACTTTTCGTTACTAATTTGTTGATTTTATTCTTCGTTAATTCTTAGTGGCTGAGGACGCAGGTTGAATATGGGCGGCGAGCGACGTCGCCTTGGGGTCTAGTGTTATTTACTATCTGCTAATAGGTTTGCATCAGGTACGATTATTTCTATGAAAGTGCAGGATAATATGGGAAGCTATTATAAACCATTGTTATTGTTTTTGTCGCTGACTTGGAGCCGTATTCGGCTTTTTATTAAGAATGACTTGAATATAACATTATTGTGTGTTCTACATTCTTTCTTATTCTGTTATACTTATTATACTTATATATTAAATACATTATTATCAAAGAAGTTATAATAACATCCCAGGTGTTCATTTATTAATTTATTGATTTAGCTTTCCTATACATGCTTTTAGTGGATTCAATATTTAATATAATATTCTTTCTGAGGATTTCACTATAAGGGGCTATTTAATTTAGGGACTGTTCATAATGGATAAAAATTACCTCGCTGTACTTAAGAAACGCTATAAAAATTACATTGCGGTCACATAAGAAATAAAATTTCCCCGGAAAGCGGGATCTCGTCTACCAGGGAGAACACAATTCTCTCGGTACGCGGGCAAATGTTACTTTTAATCAGCTAAATTTTGTATATATTCTTTTGTTCATATGTTTCATATAATGTAGGTCATTTCCTAGCTTACTGAGCAAATTGAACAGAACGAAACTTCTTGTTATGTCGATAAGTTTTCCCTCTTACCGAGGTAATTTTTATCCATATGAACAGTCCCTAAATTAAATAGCACAAAAAATTATATAGAAATTCACTAAAATCCGTCTAAAATTTAGGAAAAACATTCTAGACATTCATAACGCTCTCACAATAAAACTAGAAGGCATCTCTCGCTATGAAAGCCCCACAAATAGACTGAGCAAAAACAGCCTGTAGAACAACAGGGTTCAGATGAAAAAGAAAATGCCTTGAATAACTTTTTTTGGCGCAAGCACACCGCGAACTTTTCCATTGAACATTCACTGTTTCCCTAAATCGTTTGTTGGCAAGATCTTGTGGGACAAAGAAATAAAAAAAACAACAACAAAGAATTTCATTGGATACATTTTACTTTGTATTTCAATGAAAAAGAAAGTATAACATAAATAAATAAATCATTCAAGTTTTGGGAGCTTTGATTGGTTAGTTGAAGTCTCTGAGGGCTTCGATTGGTTATTTGAAGTCTCTGAAGGCTTCGATTGGTTAGTTGAAGTCTCTATATTATAATTCTATACATCAAGCATCACGTCTTGTTTTCGCGAATAATAATCTTTCATCAACCATATCTTTCTTTGTGAAATTGATATGCAACATCCTACTACAACATTCAACCCATGACTATTGACTGATGATAAAAGAATAATCAAATACAAAACTCAAACATACCATTTGCAAGTTCAACATCACTCCCCCACTAATTTAATATTAATTGTTGTTGCCATCAAGTTTGGATACCAACGCAAATATCAGATAATGCAATAAGTTGATTGGGAATGTTTAGAAATGTTTTTCTAAGGTATGAATCCAATTTGGATTGTCAAATTACGTACGTATATAACAGCAATTTTAGGTAGTCACATTTGAGGCTGGCTTTCGGTGCAAACATTGCTACAGCGTATTTACATACAGCAATAAATGCAGTTTCTCCAAACTGAAGAGCAATAACATGAACTTGCTTGAATTGCTGAATTTAATTCGGTCCACTTAAACAAAACACAACCTTCGAATACATCTCTGGAACCAGTCCCTAATATAAACCCTTATATTCACCTCTGTTGAGTTCGAAACCTTAAATTTGATCTCTGTTCAGTTGGAAAGAAAACAATGGCCATTTTCGATCCGCCTACTACCAGACATCGGAAATGTTCTGGTGTGGAAAAAGAGTATTTGTCCGACGAAAGAACCTAATTAATACATTTATCTGGCGATTAAAAAAAACAAGTCGGTCCAACGTAAATAAAAATACAAAGACAATCAGTATCCTATCTTAAAGCTAAATTCACAAAGTTAAATTCCCGTATTACAGATTCAACGGTGTTGTTACACAAGACTGCTGTGCTGCCAGGTACAAACATCTGCGACCCATGCAGAAGCCTGAAACAAACAGAAAATGTTGCAGTTTTTCAGATTTACAAAACATAGAAAAGTTATCCACGAAACTCGGAACTTTTTCGCCATTTTTAAAACCTGTTTTCTTAGCGAACCAATAAGAGATCGAATTTATGGGTATGCTTTGAAGAAACGGCAAAGAAACGAACGGGCGCAGGGAGCTGCAACATTACAGGCACAATGAATCACACAGGCAAATGAAAGGTCTGATGTCCAGCGGCGATGACCAATAACTCAAATGGTATGGAAACCCCAGTCCATCGGGATGACTAGAAAAAACAGGCTTAACCTGTTAACGAGGGAAAATCAATTTAAAAAGTATTTCGAGCTAATTGTGACACTGAAAACGATGGTGGATGTTTTGACTAGTTCCAAACACGTTTAGGTATACTATTAAGATTCATGCCAAAGGTTCTTGACACGTTATTTAGGAAGGTTTTCATTGTTGTCTTATATTAGTTTTTATGACTTTTATTCATAATTTATTCATAACTTCCATTCATAATTTCCCACTTCATATCCTCGAAATTGCTGACCTAAGGGCTTACCGAAGGGCTTGTTTACATCATACAGGTTTTTATAATTCGCTTTCAGAAGAGTTGTTTAACTCTATTTCTAAGTTTCTTCGTTAGGCTTACTGGATGAGTTTCTATATTACCGTGGCTAGGAGACCAAAGGTTTTGTAATTGGATTTTTTTTAAATACGTCCCGTGGTTACAGTGTCATTTCTATCCAATTCTTGTATTAAAAATAACAGAAGATTTTTAGCGTCAGATACATTTGTTGCTAATGTTATTTTGTACCATAAAAAGTGATGGATACTGAACCATCCGATTGGTACATCAGAAAAGTGGAGCCATTTCAACCACACCAGATGAAATAAATAGATCTTGAGATGACAAAGGGAACAGACAACCTTCTCCGCCACTCATTTCAGGATTGAAGGACTACATTTGGACAGCCTGTGGGAGATTCAGCATTTTTAGATTTCCTAATACAATGGATGTTCCATAATTTTCTTATTTCGTGTAGTCCATCTGAATAAATTCAGTAAAACAGTATCATATGCAACCCAATTGATGAGTCAAACTTGGATCGAAGGCTGTTTCATCACACTAATCTTTGAAAAAATTAAATTTGTTTCTTCGAATAACAGACCACAATAGCTCAATCCTTTGATTTCTCGTAGAAGGGCCATTAAGAAAACTGACTGTTACCATTGTTTCTTCGAAAAAAAAATTGAATTCGACCGATTATTGTATTCTCTGACCCTCTGTCAGTACGGATCGTGGGTGAAATAGTTTGAAGTTGCTTGACACTGTTCAAAAAATATGAACCGACAGTCTTCGGATTGTTCTTGCTAGGACCCATATAATCTTTCGATTGTAACCGTCAATACAGCCATGAATGGCAAAGCCAAACCGTTTCAGTTTCTCGTAGGCCTCAATATGCCACATCAAATTCAATACATACTTTCTACGTGTAAAGCTATGATTAGAGCTTTCAAAGAAATTCGAACAGATTCCCCGTAAATATTAATTCTTTTGCATCGAAGTTTTAAATGCATTAACCGATAACCGAAACGTGAAGCGGAATTCTTCAACTCATTTTGCGCACTACTCAACACTGTGTTTTGTGAAACATTTTTTCTAAACAAATGCATTGATCTTAGTAACAGTTCGAAAACATTTCATTCGATTTATGCGATCGAAGCCTTAGATGTATATGATCGAAGGGTTTCGTTCGATGTATGAGATCTAAGTCTTCGATGGAAAAGCTTTATCCATTTTTGATATTTAAGATCGAATATATGAGATCGAAGGTAAAATGGAAGGTAAAAAATAACTTCGCTATCTCCCTAATGGGCCCAGGTAAAATCTTTATGTTATGAACTGATTCCAAAATCTTCACAATCGCAATGTATGAAAACCCAGATAACAAGCAATGCTTTATCCATCTGTTTTGAATCTTGTCAGAATTATCCATTACCTTTGAGAGATCATCCTACTATCCTAGATCATCCTTGCTTTGAATACAAGAATTTGTGGATACAGGTGAGACGAAGGGACTGGACCGAGAATTATATTTATGACGTGATTAAAAAAAAATAAGGGTGTGAAAATTTAAGTCGCATTAATGCATGTTATAACTAGCGAAATTACCAGCAACTAATTCATCTCAATTTTATTTGGATGATTAAAATGTAACACGCATGAAATCATTCAATAACAATTTTAAAAACATGTCATCCATGGGCCACCATACTATTAGCACGTTTACTGAAATTGCAAAATCTAAAAAAATGCAAAATTTCAGAAAGCTTTTACAAACTCACCTTCTCAAAAGTGATTGGTAAGTATTATGCTTATACTTGACTTCGATCGTATTAAGCAGCAGAGATGATAAATATTCATATTTCATATTTCTTCCTTCAAATAAAAGCTGCTTCGTAGCTAGAAGAAAGTAAATAGAATAGGGATAGAATAAGAGAATGAAAAATTATAAAAAGCATTTCGTTTAATGAAAGTTCTGTAATCTCTTGTTATACTTCGGTTCTGTAAATTATACTTATAAATAAACTATATCGATTGATTAATTGATCCATAAAAAGTATTGCGTCAAATATTCTTAATTTGACGTCATATCACAACACATATAAAAGGATAAAACTGACGTAAGATTTTGTCTTTTGCTTCACACATTTGGTGAAACACACGTCGTATAAATTTAACCATTAAATCACTATGGGCGGTAAAAGGAACACGAAACGACGTTCTTCGTCACAGAAGTGTGTAAACAAAGACTCTATAGAAAAAAGTACTGAGGTAGAAGCCGAGAAGTCATATGATAACGAGAAATTCGAACCTGCAAAAGTAAGTTTCCATCAAAATTTTAAATCAACTCAAGATTTTGTTTTACGGTCATTTAAACATATCTTACCTTGCTTGCCTCATGTCTGTGTATCTTCACTGTTCTTCTTTCAGGTTGTCGATCAAGAAAGGTTGATGGCTTTAGAAGTGACAAGCGACAAGCTAACCAAACTGGTCGGGGAACAGAGTATGAAATTAATGAAGAACGAAGATAGAATGGTGGCTTTGGAAAAAAAACTTGAAAAGCTTCACCAACAAAACCAAACGAAGATAAATGAGTTGTCTTCCTCGATTAAGGAATCCAAACATAAGAACACAATTTTAACAGAAAATCTGAAAGTATTAACAGGAAAACTAGCTGTACTGACGGCAAAATGCTCGGAAAAAGATGATATTATCTCTGAGCAACAAGATGAGATTCTGAAAAAAGGAAATGTGATTGAGGTGTTATCATCATCGTTAGAACAAGCGAAACATCGTGCCGAAAAAGAGCGTGAGCAGAGCTTTCGTAAAATGGCAGAACTGTTAACCGCTAACTGCTTAAAATATGCTCAAGAAAAATTATGTAATGAAATGGCAGTAGCAGAACATAAAAAGGAATGTGAAGAATTGAGTAAAAAGTTGTCGAAAGAAAAAAACATCACGAAATTGTTAGAAGAGTCGCTGCTTGACAGCGGAATGGATTTAAAGAAGCTTCATCAAGAGGCAGATGAGGAAAGATCGAGATCAGCGAATGAAATGGAACAGTTGCAAGATAGCAACAAACATATGCTTGCAACAATGGCCGACCTGCAGCAGGAAGTAGCTGAATTGAAAAGCGAAAAAAAGGAAATCCAAAATGTTAAATTTGACGAAATAGAATTGATGTCGAAAAATCACCAGCTAATGGTATCCCAATTAAAGGTACAACATCAAAACGAACTGATGGCTTTTGAAGCTGAAATGGAGAAAGTCATGAACGACTTGAGAGGTGACCATCAAATGAAGATTTCGTTATTCGAACAACAACATCAACAACTCGTACAGAATACCAAAGCAAAACACGAGGAAATCATTGACGCTTTGACCAACAAAAAAAGATGGTGCCTCACCAAAAAGAAGGTTAAAGTCGATAAAGTTATCACTAATCTTCAAAACATTTGTTATTATATTGATGGGAAAATTTCCCTTCAATAAACGATAACCTCACCTATTTATTTAATTTATGTATGTTTTTTGTAATTTGTAAATAATGAAAAAAATTGAGACGCACTCACACACAAAATATAAGTGCTATTTTGTAATCGCGTATTTCGGCGGCAGCGTTAATATTTTACATTAATTTGAATTTTTCATTGGAAATTTCAAAACCAAGATTAATTAAAAAATGCCCTGTGGAGAGAGAAAATATATTGCTTACCAAATGGAGGGCCCACGCCACAACATTTATAATGCAGGGGAGGGGTTTAGGGGGGAGGAAACCCTCAAACTGCCAATTTTCGAGTCGTTTTTCAAACAAAAAAAAGGGCTACTCTCTTGAATGAATTTTTTTTATCATATGTTAACCCTTACTGATTATTTTGCAAAGGAAATAAATTGAATCGTTTGCGGAAAAGGAGGTTGTGTTAAATATTTTTCAACCAGATGTGAAATTCGTATGTTATTCTGATGAAATATCCGTTCTAGCCAGTCTTGTAAGATAACACAACATAAAAATCAATACGGTAAGTCAACTTCCTAGTTACAAATCGGTGGGCAGAATAGCCAACCACTACGGATGGAAGCCCAAGGACTTATAACTCCCCGTTATCGCGGTTAAAGGAAATAACGTGTCTACTAACACACTGAATAAGAAACAAAATAAAAACATGATAGAGGAATGTTTCGCCACTTTGGCATATTTTACAGCTACAATCTTCAAAATGCCAAGTGTGGACAGGCGTATAAACTCCAGAAAAGAATCAAAGAAATCACGATGATACACTATAATTGTGAAAATACAACAGGAAAAAGAAGTTTTTACCCATTTTTTTATGGGGAGAGAGGGTGGTTAGGGGGCGCATTCTAAGCGGAGAGCTTATTCGTGGGGGTGGGTGACAAGGGAGCTTATTCAAAGAAATAATATCAAAAGGTTTGGGTTTTGTTGAAGAAAGCACCAAATTACTCTCTGATTTAACTAAATATGCCAAACGAGGTGTATTTCCTAAACAAGAGATAAATTATCCGGTGATGTGATTTACGCTTTATATGCACGGAGATTATAAAATGGTGCTTCTCCAGGTTTCAAAATTGGGTGGCTCATTGTCAAATTAAATCAAAAGAAGGGCGCGCTTATGTGCTCTGTTTAGCATTTAGTTAGCTCGTTTATTGCAGAATATCCAAATTAAACAACGGTAGCAAGAAACAGGAAAAATATATGCATAGCATATTTCCCGTTCGTTACGTACAATGATAACATGCTACATCGTTAAAAAGAGCATGCGTAGTACTTACAACATGCGTAGTACTTACAACATGCGTAGTACTTACAACTTGCTTACATAAACGGTGACTACAACAAACTAACTTTGTATAAGTTTAGGGTCGGACCTAGCTATAAGCTGCATTTTGTATTTTTCCCCGTGTTCCTATTGGTGGAAAAAGGTAAAAATATATTTTTTGTTTGTAAGCTTCGTTTCTTATTTTGCTTATTTGCAAGAAGAAAATCTTATTTGTGTCACTGTGCCTTTCAGGTCAAAAAGTGGAAAACATCTACTTTGCTTGTAATCAAACTTTTTCAAGCAGTATTTTGTTTATTTCGAAAAGGTCTTATTGGTGTCACTCCTGCAAGCATTATAAACGAGCTGGTTTGTAAAATGTGTTTTTGTTAGTTTATATTCTCTCATTACAAAACAATGAAGCACAGACCCAGAGAAGCGAAGGAAAACCAGTGTGTTAAATAAGTGGATATACTTCCACGGTACAAATTATCATCAGTTTTTACATAATGTTTCTATAATGATATGAAATATCAACTTTTTCTTCAAAGATATTGTCAGTTTATAATAAAATCTATATAACAAGAGTTTAGCCCACGCGTGCAGGGCTGAGAATTCAAGAACGAAAAAGAAAAATTAAAGGAAATTTGCAGAGCTAGTGAACTCCAGGGAGCAATTAAGAGTCCAAAATCAAAATCTCAAAATGTCAGATTGTCAACTTAACTTCATTTCATCTTCCTTTCTTTGTTTTTACTTGCTTCAGTAGACAAACATACAACAGCTTTATTTACCAATAGGTGGCCTCCTCCTAGATTAATCCTAGGGGTTAGTTATGACTAATTAGGAGGTATCCTGCCATTTGCAATTTATTATATATACATTTGTATTTTTACCGCCATTGTATTTTTCTTCTTTTCAAACGGCAAATACACGGTATATTACAACAACCTCCACTAGACTTTTATTGTATAGACGAATAGATAAATACCATTATATATATTTATATATATATTTATATATATATATGTCAGTCGCCTTGGAACTTATTTCATCATGCAAAATGTTAATCTCCTAATGATTATCAAAAAATTGGAAAGGGTACATTCGTGTGGTTTAATTACTTGGCCATTTAACAAACCTGATTCGTATTACAGTTTCCTGCAAAACATCACAGAATAACACTAATGGGCTTCCGCAAAAGAAGAAAGCAAAATACCGCCTTAAACACAAATATCATTAAATATTAAGGTGACCTCCTAACTTAGGATCCTCCTAAATTCATTATTATTTATTGTGATATACAAACTGGGTTTTTCTTTAGTATGGCTTTTTGAGAATTTATTATGAGATATTTTTATTTTGATAATAACAAGATGAATAATCTATCCACTTATGGCCATTCAATCAATGTCAAAACCGTTTAGCAAAAACCTATTCAAAACTCTATATTTATCTATTTAAGAAAATATTCAATAAAGGCTATTTAGGGGAAACGAAAAGGAAAATATTTTCAACAAATTTAGGAAAGAAATCTTTCTTCAGAGATCATCTAAGGTTTTAAGTGAGTCTTTTGTTTTGTTTTGTGTGTGTGATATGTGTGTTTTGGAACATTACTGAAATGATTTTTTGTGATAAACTCTGTACCAACTTTTATTGTGAACCAACTTAATTGCAGGCATTGCTTCTTTTTCCATCCATGGAGAGTTTTAAGAATCGAATTAGCTTAGTTAAATTTGGAAACTATTAATCATGATTAAAATATACAGGAACCTTTTAATTACTAGACTAATGTATAGCAAAACCATCCCTGGTGTCGAAACCTATTGTGACAAGTTATTGTCTATTTGTTGTCTGTTGCACTCGCTATGAACATGCAGCCTGGCTCGCTTAGCCAAGATGAATTTCATCTCATGTTTGTACTGAGCGAGCCTACTTTATCAGTGCGAATATTGTTTTACTTGTGTTCAAGTGTGGAAGAAGAACTTTTTGTTCCAAATATATATTTAAAAGCATTTCTTAAAAGATGTTAACACTTAAAAAGACAAATTGTTAATTTTTGAAGTTAACAAGGTTTTTATATAACTTTATTTAACAAAGAATTTTGTTACACGTTGTGGTGCTAGGAAGTGACGCCTGCTTTACTTGAGAGTTCTAGCTGCTTCGGGTAGCATAGCTTCTTCCAGAGTATTATATATTTCGCATATAAATAATTTTTGGCCTTCAGGTAAATTTTTTTCTCTGAAAGTTTCAATTTGTTTCATTATTTTTAAATTTTTATTTTTTATTTTTATTTTTAAATTTTAGATGAGTATACACACATAATTGTTTCGATCCAAGTAATTATTTGAATGACTATGTCGTAACTGTTTTCCAGATATTAATTATAGATTCTCTTTTATGTTTCTAACAAACATTATATAAAAGCCATATGCTCACCGATTTTTTTAATAAATCTAAACAATTTCATTAAGAACTGAAGAGAATTATGTTCCAATTCCATACTCTACATCTTAGCCAATGCATTAACATATCTTCAAGTTTTTTCTGTTCTATAAATAATTTTACACTTAGCAAAAACCCTGTTTAATGTTTGTTCAAAAAAGCTCGACTATCATAATTAGATTTTCTTGTCTGATTAGTTGTCTAATTTATTTACATCTTCTTCTTTTCATTGTTTCTATGCTGATGCTGATACTGGGTTAGCGGTGGATCCAGGGTATGTAGAAAATGAACACATTAACACAAGTTCTGCTCTCAGTCAGTATCACCATTCGACCTGTTTGCACGTTTTTCTGTAATGATTTTCACAAATGTTTACATATTCTTTATATCCGTCTGTGTGGGTTAATATGTTTTCAAGTTTAATTTGTTTACAACATCCTTCGGCACACGAAACCTCTTAACTTGTTATATAATATAGGGTATTTACAATATTTCTAAATTTCTTTGCTAACATCTTGATCTGATATTTTATGTTTTCATTTTTATGTTTATCACACAACATAACTATTCTGTAATATAGTAATTAGAGACAATGTGTTGTTGTAAATATAGCAAAATCTGACATCATGATGATCACAGCATAAGAACATGAAAACAATATAACGACAGGTGAGAGGAAGGAATGAAATTGTTCTATTGCTTGATCCTCATAAAAGTAGCATGTGAATTATCGTTGGTTATAAGCCACTATTTTTGTTGCTTTTAATGGTGACTTTCATAGAAGTAACTGTTGGTCTGTATCTGTAATGCACGATGTCAGTCAGTGGTACCTCCGGCGGTATTTATAACAAGATATCGTCTTTATGTTATACCAATTGTTGTTTGTTTAAGGGCCACATCATCAACTTTCTAAATGACTATGTGTTATATGCAAATCCTTAATGACGAATACATTATGGCCAGTTTTATGATTTATTTGTCGTCCACAAAAGTCTGAAAACACATTGAAACGCTGACTAATGGATAGTGTCACGTTTGTTTCTTGACCTGCGATCTCCTTTAAAAGAAGATTGTAACTTTTGTTTTTCTGATAAAAAAGGATAAGCTTTGTCGCGGATATTTCAAAAAGCAGGGCTAATTTTTAAAGTTCCCATTCTATTGGAATATGTAATCTAAACGCATAAAAGCATGTAATATTTTTTAGGTAGTTGGAGGATTAATTTATTTGTATAACACAGGTTAATGTTGAAATGAACATCTTTTTCTTATTTTATTCAGTTATCCTTGTTATTTACATCTTAAAGCAAACAGACTCGTTTGTCTGCAATTACGACAGTCTAGCTAATTCAACCAGAAGGTTTTTAAAAAAAGGAAAAAATGGAATACCACAAATAAGAAGAATCTGAAAATAAAGTAACGATAGCAGGGACCAATTATAAAGAACTATTGTGCCTAAGTTATTGGACTACTTTGCAGCCGGAACTCTGATATTTTTAAGCAACTTCAACTTTCGTGAATTAACAGGAAGCAGAACATCCAATCCAGTGCATCATATTTTGATTTCAAGCCAAAGTTAAGCATTACTTTATTTTTAGGAAAACAAGATGCTCCCGACAAGAATCTTATCAGTGATTGACTGGGTTTTAGGACTTATTTCTATTATACTGCATGGCTTTGGAATCTACCTATTGCAAAGACCTAATTCCGTTACCGATAACCAACGCTTATATCTAACTAACCTTAGCGTAATGGAGATCTGTTGCCAACTTGGTTTATCAACTATACTTTTATTGGCGGAAATTCCAAAAATGTCAGCCATCCTCAATGTTGTCATTATGATTCAAAATTATTTTTGCGTTTTTAATTGGTTGTTAGCCATGACTCTGCTGTCCGCAGACAGATTTTTAGAAATATGGTTACATCTTAAATACAAATTATACATCACTAAACGTTTAACTGCATATATGCTAGCTGGCTGTTGGCTATTGAATATTGTTGGTACAATAACGGCTATAACACTGTATAATGTAACTGCTTTGGATGTTGTGGGTGTAGCTCACAAATATTTTATCCCTATTGCATTGATATTAAGTACGTTAGGCTTTACTTTCATGTATTCTTTTATTTACTGCAAGTTGTACTGGTCGCAAAAAGTCCTCAAAAGGCAACTTAAAGATTTAGCAGCAAATAACTATGCAGCTCCTTACCAACGAACCAAAACAGTGCATTTCATACCGTTTCTTATCGTATTGACGTTTTTAATTTTCGATGCAATTCCAGAGATGGTGTACATTTCCGTTGTACAAAAGTTAGATAAACATGACCGTAGCTTAGCATTTCGTATTGTTTTTATACTATGGACCATGAGTTTTTTAGTGGACGCTTGCTTATACATCTTCATAAACAAGTCACTGCGTTATCAGTTTAAAAAGTTATTTAAAAGACAGCGTTTATATGACCAAACAAACAATTCTCATTCTGTGACTACACTTGCAAAATGTTCATGATATTACAAATTTCACATTAATCACTTAACATTTGTAGTTCGTACTTGTTATTATATTAAATTTATATTATGTGTTATATTAATATGATATGATACCAGATATACCAGATATGATATGAAATGAAATGAAATGAATTAAGTTTTGTGTAGAGTTATGCTCCAGATTATGGTAATTATAAGTAATTATGAGAAAGTCACCTTTTGATGAGCACTTTGAAACAAAATTCTTTTAATAATCCCCTAAAACGTAATATACTTTCAAGATCTAACTGACTTCTGAAATAGTTTTAGCTTTCTTTAGTTCTTATCCTATTTACTGTTTTTATGTAGTGATATGCTTCTACTTTTCTCGTTTCTTCTTCTAATATTTTTTACAGAACCATTACATTACTTTTTATATTTTTTTGTAGAACCATGTTATCACTCTAGTAAATTGCTCAACATTTTTGTCGCCTCATAATAACACAGAATGGACAGTCTTTCGCAAGCTCTTCCAAGCCAGATATTTTTAACTAGTAAGATAAAGATAAACAACAGGAACAATGAGAAACTTTATCATTTCTATAAAATCAGAAAATAACAGTTTTTCAATGAACAATCAATCTTAAAAGGTGCTGTGCTGATTCATCCATCTCATAGGAGTATCTTTTCAGAGTAGAAATTGTCAAACGTAAAAGGGGATGGTTGAAGAACTTATTTGTAAACTAATGTTTGTGCAGCATAATGAGCACATAATGTAAACATTTCAAAATTAACATCAGAATATCAGAATAGATATTCAACTGGAAACCACCAGGTATACATATTTGCTTATAGCGTCATGAACTGATGAATGAGAAAATATGTATCTATCCATTATTGATATAACTATGTATATAAATTACTGCAGCTAACTTGATTTGCATCATTCTCCATTAATCTTTTTGCAAGATCAGGTTGGAAATTGATTATCAGTTACTTGGTAAGGAATTCCATCTTTATTCGCCTACGGTAAGAAATATCAACATCGTTTATTCCAATAAAAATTAATATTATAACCGTGCGTTTAGATTGAAAGAGCTTAATTTAACAATTTGCAACATGGCAAATCGCAATGTGCCTATCCCTGCAGAACAGGCGAAAATGACTGTTTGCCACCCGCCGGAAATGGACATGCCAAAACCGGTTCCAAGACCAGACAAGCCGATAATTGCTGTTTGCAACCTACCAAATCCCCATGTACCTATCACTACAGGAGGAGAAGAGACGAAAATGAGTGTTTGCTACCCGCCGGAAATGGAAATGCCAAAAATGGTTCCAAGACCAGACGAGCCCGATGTACCTATCCTTACAAGAGGAAAACAGCCAGAACTTGCTGTTTGCAACATGCCAAATGCCAATGTTCCTATCGTTACCAGAGAAAAACCGGCGGAACTTGCTGTTTGCAACATGCCAAATCCAAATGGAGAAGACATCAATACCTATCAGGTTTTTTTGAGAGAAAGTACCGATAATGTTTGTTTCTATAGGTTGATATAAATACCAATGATGTTTTCGTATTTGCATGATAGATTCATCTTCATAAAATTGCACCGAAATAAGTTAGGTAGAAGTCACAAGAATTTCTTTGTTTTTATTTACTGTAAAACAAAAGTTTATTTATAGTAATTGCAATTGTTATTTATAGTAATTGTAATTGTTATTTATAGTAATTATAATTGTTATTTGGGTACTATAAAGTTTGTCTAGTCGATCTTTACTTAACTTTTAATTTTTAAAGAACACAACCTGCTGAAAATGTGAATGCTGCTTAATTGATTTCTACCTCATTCATCAAGTGCATATATTGTTTTCATCGGTAACACAAACTTTTCTTTTATTGAAACCAAGGCTTCATATCTACATAAAATGTGAATCAAATGAACTAGAAGCCTTTAGCCTTGAACAAGTTCTGCAACTAACTTTGATTAAGTTGCTGGATAACTTTTTGGTTCACTCCTCGCATATCCCTAATGGAAACGCTAAAAAAATCGGTTAAAACATAAAAGCCAGAAAGGCCTATTTCTACTTCATCAATTTAGAAAAAAATATAGAAAATGATGTATTCTGAACAAATCAAATTGGTGAAAATTGACACAAATTTTTTTATCATTTTCACATATGGAATGTTTCGGTAAATATTAGCAAATAAAAAGGAATACAATGGTTGGATTTTATTTTGAGAAATTATCATGAAATGCTGTTTTGGTCATAAAATCGTTAGAAAATAATCGCATGTTTGTTTCTGTATTAGATACCTAAGGAAAATTTTCCAAGGAATTTAATCTCGGGAATTTCGCAAATCGTTTGATTTCGTGTCTTAATCAAAGGTTACCATGGATACTTTGACAGACAGGGAGGCAAGAAAACCTAAAATCTCTGGCCATGCAGGATTCGCCGATTCGCTTTGTTGCTCTCCTTCTTTGAGGTAAAAAATATTTGAGGTTCATAGAAAGAAAGGAGATTTTATTTAACTGTTATTGTGTTTCCCTAAAGGCGAACCGTAAAAACAACAATCCTCACACTATAATGAAATACGCGTATACACACGTACCCAACAGTATCTATGTCGTAAATGTACCATTTAACCCCGACAGTATACCACTATCGTATTCTGTCCACGCGTACGGGCGTATCCGATATTGTTTACGGTGCCATATTAAATATCCGCCAAAATGCGATGTCGTATATTATACGTATGAAATCCGCCAGTTTGCGATATCGTGTATTACTGGCTACGCATATCGTATCCGCCAGTACCCGATTCCGAAGAGCCTGTTATTGATATGAATGCGCCTATGAGCTACTGCATACGATCGCATAATATTAACTTTCAACATTCAATTGATCAACTTTGGTTTCAACTGATTCCAAATTTCAAAAGTAAAAGACAACTTTCTTGATTGAAAAGTTTTTCTCATCATAATTGAATATACAATTGAAAAAAATAGGAAATACCTTTACAATTAAAATAAAAAGCTGACTTGTGAGATGTGTTTATATCAACCGTTTTGGTTAGGAATAATTCACTTCTTCTGAACCGTAACTCCGTCAGATAAGACGTTATGAAATTTGTGAAGAATTTTTGTAGAAAATAGATATTTTATTTGATAATATTTACTAATATACTAATATATAGTGTCCACACATATTTTCCAATCTCCGCTATGGTGCCGCGCTCCTTACAAATCGCAAAGTTCTCTGGAAAAGCTGATGGGTTCGTACTGGTTTCAAGAATTTTTTCTCCCTGACTTTACCTTGAATTCTATAGTTTTTTCCCTGACTGAGTGGGTGAAAGTGCTATGATTTTCCCTCACTAATTGCTAAAAGCTATATTCTTATCTCTGACTATAAAAATAGCTATTCGATTACTGTGTCGACAATGGGATATGCAAGATCTTAAATTTGCAATGCCTTGCTATTAAACAGAAGTATCAAAATTCATTGACGTATTCAGGGTCAGTCAAAAAAACTGGATGAGTCCAACATTATGATATTTCTTTTCAGTCTTAAGTGTCGATTAGGTTACTTGCACGCTTTCCTCTTCTACTTTAAATGACTAAACTCTCCTCCACAAATTTTGACTGAGCTCTAGCAACGCCTTTGATTCATGTAGAAATGTAAATGTTTGGGTTAAACATAAAGGACAAGAACAAAATCCAAGATATGGCAGAGAATAAAAAACATACCCTGATTTATTCTGGAAAACACATATTTCTCCAAACTACAGAAAAAGTTCACTGACTTTCCCTGACTTTCCTCAAAATCTCCATTTCTCCCTGATTTTCCCTGACTGTACGAACCCTGAGTTGACCTCTAGCCTCATTTATTTGTATTGAATTCGGAGCGATAACTTACGGGGATTGGAGATCATTGGTACTTACACTTAAATCAAGTAAATATCTAGTTAATATCCAAACTGTCCACTGCTTCTCATTCCCAAACTTACTTCCACTGTTTTTGAGCTGAAATATAAAATAATTATCCCCCCCCCCCCCCCCCCCCCCCCCCTGTCAGATGATTAGGATCAAGATGGACAACTCAGGGTTTACGGACAAACGTATACGCCAAGTGTATGGAAGTTTTTGTTTATTTGACCAATTTCGACCTACACTCAATTCGTTAGCAGGAATCCATGACTGAGCAGTAATGAATACGTTTATACTATTTTAATTTTTTATGTTGACGCAATGCAAACACTTATATCATACGCATTTCTAACTTAAGAGCTAATTGTATTTATTTGGAAAAACTGGAAATAAATCCTTATTTTATCTTATCTTTTCCTTAAAAGCATTTCCCTCCCTGACAACATAGGACAATAAAGCAGATGTTATGGCGAATATTTGTATTTGGTCGAGACAGGACGTACATCGTGCTTTGTGTTATATGCAGGCATATAAAGGAATAATTCTTTTGAGTATGATCTTGAGATCGATTTGATACGTTTAGCATCAGTCACCAGGAATTTATTGCGTTAGGAATATAACTTCTTCTTCCTTTAGATAGTTCGTGTAATGACGTGGAAATTCGTTATAAAGTGTGATGGCAAAAGCGGTACTCCGGATGCGCAAAACTCCCACTTCGGAAGAAACATATTCTTCGACCCGATTGAGATGCCGTGAATCCCTGAAGGTTAAGGATTGCCATTGCTTGCTAAGTTCGTTTCTCTTTTCGTGCTGTTCATCTAACGTACGTAATATCATTTTGATGCAATTGATAAGGTTGTTGCTTGTTTTTCGTCGTTCCGGTTACAATTGTCGTTTCGTCCCAATCGGCTCGTAATTTGTATCGATATAAAAAAAATAAATTAAAAACTTTGATAAGAGGTAAAAGATTACCGTATGTGTACGTTTCTGAATCACTGTGAATAAATGAATTGGGCGTGGTCTCTTTAATAGTCCTCCCTCGGTCCGTAAACACACATGTGCAACGCTCTCCCCCACTGCTTAATATCGGAACCGAAAAGAAACTTCCTATCCGAAACGTCGGAAATGTCGCAACATCGCAAACTGTCGTGCACGCATATTCAAAATGATATACACAAGTATGCAACAATATGCGACAAAGGTCATAAAAAGATCGTATCCACTCGTTAACTTTACAAAACGATCAGTTCCACCAAAAGGAAATAAATTAAAAACCATTTGATACGATTTGAGAATCTTTTTTGTGCAACCATCCATTTTTAATGACTGTAAATAAATAAGTAAGATGTTCTTCACTTTCGGTACACGTGCTTCTGCTATAATCCATCTAGATTTTTTCTTCCACTCGTTAATTCGTTTAATAATAATACAAAACTTCGTTTCAGTTTCTTAGTTCGTCTTCACGAAAACGAACACAAATTTGTTGACATTTTTTCTTTCCTGCATCATACGACGAGTGTAAACTTACTAATATTTTCTCAATAACAATATTATTCTTCGCTTCACTGAATCGTTGAAATGAAAACAAACAAACAACGAATACAAAAACACTTCTTTTTTCTACTTGTTCATTTAACGAAATGATCGTTGAGAATATTTCGACCGAAAAAACATTGCATTCCTTCCTCCTCCGCGGAGACCATTCATTGTCTTCTTTTAAGTACAACACTCGAAAACATGAAAAACAAAACCCCCGGAAGATGAAGCTAGAAAGCTGAAAAATCTAATATGGATCGAGAAGTTCGAATCTCTCCTGTCCACCATATACACAAAATGGAACAGTCCTATTATTTTCACAGGTGATTCGAGCCTCGATATAAAATGCAGAGGAACGAAAAAAACTTTGACGCTAAAATGTTTAAAGAACATTTCTCTCAACTACCACTAAATCGTATCTACGCTTTCGACAACATCGACAACATTTTCAACAAACCCACCCTCCACTTAAACGAACTAAGTTTACTCGACCTACTGCCCCCGTGATGAGAGAACCTAATATAACCAGTCCCCCAAAACAGCTCACCGAAACTCGTAGGAAAGCCGTCAGCTCGAATACGCAAGGCAGTTGAGCTGTGACGAGAAATGAACTTAAAACCACCATATAATAAAGCTAAAGAATGTTCTACCGAAGAGCCATTTCAAAGCGTCCTAAGAAAATATGGCAAACTTAGGAGTATTGTTCGATCCAGATGAAATTTCGCGACGACATAGAACGTACCATTAACAATGGACAAATATCACGGCAATAATACTTGCAGACTTCTCTAATGCCTTCGCTACTGTTGAATATAAAATACTTATAAAGACACTTCAAAATCTTGGTTTCTCGAAAAGCTTCATGAATCTATTTTAGCAAACCGTATCAATCGACAAGAAATCGAATCAAAAATCGGGGGTTATTCGGTGTCATGGGACATAATATGATCAACCTTACGCGGTCAAAATGAAAAACCTTGCCACTAACAGTCAAATGTTTACAATACGTTAGTTAAGGACATCAAGCATTGCACAGAGAAACCACAAGCCGATGCAACCGCATTGAATAAAGGGCAAAAGATTCCAATCTTCTACTAAACGGCATTAAGAGCTGATCGATGCTCCTAAGCACGAAAGCTACGGAATCGAGACACAGGCTTAACAACATGAAATCAAATGGCAGAAAGTCGATGGCAGATTATTACAGATAGTATATTACCAAAAGATTATTGGCGTACACTTTAGCAGCATTGGGAAGAGCATACTAAAGAAACCACGAAATCCGGTTGCGAACTTTTTCCATGATGAAGCAAAGAAAACGAATTACAACATTCCATTGGCGATAAAAAAAGTCTCGTGGAAATGCTTATATTGTCGAAAATGGATTACTGCAATGCAGTTTTCGACTCTCTGTTTTTGGTTTATTGTTTGATTGTTTGCTTCTCCTCTCCTCTCTTTTCTTTTCTTTTCTTTTCTTTTCTTTTCTTTTCTTTTCTTTTCTTTTCTTTTCTTTTCTTTTCTTTTCTTTTCTTTTCTTTTCTTTTCTTTTCTTTTCTTTTCTTTTCTTTTCTTTTCTTTTCTTTTCTTTTCTTTTCTTTTCTTTTCTTTTCTTTTTTCCCTTTATAGTACAATGCGATTATTTGGATACTATCGAACTGCCTGGAAGCTATGTTTATGACGTACCACCAATATTTCCACCTCAATGGCTTCTTTTGTGCAAATCCAATTTCCGCCAATTTAATCTAGAATATCTCCAGTTTTTATTTCGTCTTTAATACCAGCGTAGCAGGGCTTTATTTGATACAAAAAAAATTCGCAGGATCCTATTGGTCAATACACCTTTCCTGAATTTCTGTTTAAACACCGTGTTAATGCTTAGTTATTAAGTTTTGCCTCGTTTCTATGCATTTTATTGTTTTACTGGTTTCATAGCGTTATGACCAAGCAATAGTCACTTATTATTCCAATTTCCCAGTAGAAGAATTAAAAGTAATTAAGACCTTAAAAACGAGGCCATACTTGTTGACTAGGCCATAAATCGTATAAGAGCATTAGTAATGACATTTAATTGACAGCCTCAGTTCAATATAATAATCTTTCTTTTTTTGATATTCTTTCTATTATATCTCCATATTTTCAGAGGCTTTTACGATTAACACAAATTAACTGTTTGTTTCTTGTCCCCTCCTTACGCGACTATCTTTCTTTCTACCCCCAAATGGGCGGAATTCCTACGACAGTCACAAAAGTGTATTTCCTTTTATTTTTCAGTATATGTTAACAATGATGTAAGGCATAAAAAATTTAAACCAATACACCCTTCCTGAATTCATGTTTATATGTCGCATCCTGACTCAGTTGTCCAAGTGGCTCGAGGTCCGTATAGAAAACTGATTCAGGATACGACATATAAACATGAATTCGGAAAGGGTAAATTCAAAAATGAGATGAAGGTTATTCCTCTTTTCAATAATATAAAAAGTACAATATAGGAAAAAGGAAAAAAATAAAAAAATGCAACATATAAGTTTCGTTATTATTCCGTTCGGTGAAAAAAATGTTATCAGAGATAGAGCGTTTCTAAAAAAAAGGCCAGATGTAGTATCCGCCTTGTTTTAAAGCTTAACCACAATGGTGTTTGAGTCATCTAAAAGAAACGCACTTCCTCAGGGAGAATAAGTCACGAATTTATTTTATCGTTGGTTAATTACGTAATGATTACTAAGATTAGAAATGAGGGGAATATTGTATGTGTTATCGAAACTATCTATTGACTGCAAGCTCACAACACTTGCTTATTGAAAGTACTTTGAAGAGATTCTTTAAATGAGCGCTCCATTGATTGCAAAGTGGTATGACCGCTCTTTTAATGAGCGGCATATAGCTCACAGAGAACCGCTCAAAATGTATTTTTAGAACTGGGGCATTTAAATACAGTTAAGACACGGATGATAACCATTTTAACAACAACGATAACATATCTGTAGAATCCAGGAATTAATCTAGGAACAACAAAATTATTGAAGAATCAGATCAAAACCGTGAAAAATCAGTCATCAGCATTAATAACATGAAGATTCGAAATTCTTCCATCTCCACCCAAAGGAGAGAACCAGACGTTACAGTTTGCAATATGCCGAATCCAAATGAGTCTATCTGTGTCCCTGAAGAAGAACCTAGAACTGGTGGTGTTTGTTGCAGGAATAGTCCAAATTCACACGTCGCTACCCTAAACGAAGAAGGGATCATTGCTGTTTGTGATGCTGTTTGTAATGTGCCTGGTCCACATAAGCCTGTCTTAACCAAAAAAGAGGAGCCATCAATTGCTGTTTGTGAAATGTATGATCCAAATTCCGCTGTCCCTCCCGCAAACGATGAACCGGAAATTGCTGTTTGTCGCGGGCCTGATCTAATTAAACCAGTCTTTACCCAAAACGAGGAGCCAACAATTGCTGTCTGCCGACCCCTGAATCCAGATAAACCTATTTGTAACTCAAAGGACGAACCAACAATTGCTGTTTGCCGTATGACAAATGCAGATAAACCAGTTGCTGACCCCAACGAAGAAGCAGCCATTAATGGTTGTCACGGACCGCATCCAAATAAACCGGTCTTTTCCCCAAAAGAGGAGCCCGCGATTGCGGTCTGCGGAAAACCGAATCCAGATAAACCTATCTCTACCCAAAAGGAGGAGACGACAATTGGTATGTGCTCAATGCTGAATTCTAATATACCCATTCATACTCAAACCGAAGAACCAAACATTGCTGTTTGTCAAATATTCAACTATGATGATAAACCTCCTCTTTTTTCGCAAAGGAAAATGTAAAACTGCGCAGAGACATTACACAAAAACATATGTCGATATTATTTTGTTGAAAAGAGAAATTTTCAGTCATGAAACTATGACATTGTTGATGTATACCTATTTAGCAAATAGTTTTATTTGTTTGTATGGTCTTTATTAACAATGTCAAATATGTAAAATGAAGTTTTTCTTTTTCTCTCTTTCAACTAATGTCATAAAGAATCTGTGTACCTATATTTCATCAGGATGATATAATATCTATTATTGATTTATTATCAACGAGGGCAATAAAAGCTCTCAACAATATACAGAACAAAATATAATTTCGCCAAACCTTATCGCTAATCATGGTTGGGCAACGACGAAAACTTTGAATTCTTGTCTCTATTAAAATGTAAGCTACTTCGCGGTGAATATTTAGCAAATATTCAATAAGACAAGATCAGATATTGAATGTATTCCATTAGGCAAAGGCAATATGTGATTAGTATATCTGTATATCTGTTTTATCACACACTTATTTTTCTTTCCAATTTTCTTGTTCAAACATTTTCCCTTGTTCAAACATTTTTGATTTTTGTGAATTCTGAAATCGAACATTCATTCGAACGTACTAGAATTCGAATGCACACACTTTTAAAGTTAAAGACTATGTTCAGACTTTTCACTCCGGAGTAAAAAGTGAAATGATTCCGCTCTGATAGTGCTCCTATGCAGTGTGAACACTCCTGTTTTCAAATGTTTCAAAACTTATTTGGAGTGCAAGCAATTTTTAATTATTATTCTCTCGATTATAATTTCCTGTCGAGTAAATTAAATTAACTTCTTCGGCAGAACTGGCGAGTAAACATTTTTAATTAAGCCGTACAATATAAACCCTCTATTACGAAAAGTTCCGTGCAGTCTGAACAATTCATTTCGCATTACTGTTATTCCGAATTGATATCTATCCGTATGTCTGAACATAGTCAAGGAAGCCTGGTTTCCACATACTGTCGGATAATTGTTTTGTTGTTATCCGATAATGGCCATAGAGCATTGGAAAATACTGTGATTTCTCTGGGCTGGAAAGTGTAATGATAATAAACAGATATTCGGCCAGATAAGACAAGGCAGTACCTGCCGACACTTAAATATTGGATATTGGATATTACCTTGACGAGATGAATAAAATTTAATATCCGTTCTTGGTAGTTGAATGTTAGAGAAACGCTTGGGGAGCAACACATCACCGAACTTAACATGTAGGTTGCGTTCAGAGGTAGACCGTAAGGTAAGACAAACGCCATGTTTTCGATTGACCTGTACATTATCTTTCAACGTTATTTTTGTCTTGTTCCTCTTTCCATTTTTGTAGTTTGTTTTCCATTTTGTAATAAGTTCATATTAGAAAAAGGAAAAGAAAGTAAACAGTAAACCACAAGTTTCGTCATTATTGTTATAAAAAGTGTTATCAACAAAAAAGATTACCAAATAAACATATTTAATAAAAGCTATTCATCGCAATGGAAACAAACAATCATCTATTGCTTTACCGGGCTACATTATGATTAAATTTTGGAATGAAGATCTATCAACATTTAGATCTGTAAACATTTTACATATTAGCACTCTTTAATTGAAGCACTATAAACACTCTTTTGTTGTTGTTATTGTTTGTTGTTGTTGTTGTTATTTATCTTTCGCAGATAATAATTTTTTTCAGTGAAGATATTATAGTTAGAAATAGTCATAACATAGTTCTGCCAATAATATAACAAGGTAATATAATGGTTCTGTAAAAATACGTACATTAAAATAATAAAAAGAAAGAAACGAAAAATTAAGAAGAATATCACAGTGAATAAAATAAGGACTACAGAAAGCTAAAAAGTTAGTTAGGTGTTGAACGTAAATGACGTTTTAGGAAATTTTTAAAAGAATTTAGTTTTAATTGATTTCAAAGAGTTGTCTAGGAATTCATTTCATAAGTACGGCCCTCTATATTTATTCCTGTATACCATCAATTTGTAAGTTATTTCGTCTATTCGTTTAGGTTAATTGTTTATTAATAAATATATATGATATGTTTTTCTCTCAATTGTTCTTGTTTGCAGTCCAGTTCTTTCATCCTATCTTGAAGTTGATTATTCGCTTAGTTTTTCTTCAAAACGTTTATCAAATTTATTGATTTTGTCTTCAAGATCAACATGCTTCTTTTCGAGTGTATTTCCTCTATTTTTGCAATTTTTAATTTAATTTCCTCCAACAAACTCATGCAAGCGTCAGTTTCTCTTCATTTCATTTCGAAATATTTAAAATTTCTTCTACATTGGTCATTTTATACTTACTAACTCTTCTAACTTCTATTTTATGTTATTTTATTATATAAAGATGTTTTTTTATATTTTATTATATTTTTTGAGTTAGAAACTTATATTCCTAAAAATGAATCACATAGAAATTTATCTTTAGAAGCAGTTCCTCAACAATCGCTAACAATATTAATTGTTCAAATATTAATGATGGTTATTTCGAATCTTTAGAATCCAGATATAAAATTATTGACTAAGTTGGACTGTCCATTCAGTTTGCGACATGAAGAATGAAGACTCTTCCATCTCTAATCCAGGAAAAGACTCAGCCGTTATTGTTGGCGACATGGCGCATCCTAATGAAGATACCTGTTCCCCAAAGAAAGACACAGCCGTTGTAGCTGCCCATATACCTAACCCCAATCTACCTGTGTCAACCCAAAACAATGCTGTTTGTCACATGTCGGATCTTAATGCTGCCGTTTCTGACCCAAAAGAAGAGGCAAGCATCCTTCCTTCTCGTATGTCTAAATTAAATGAATCCACCTCTATCGCAAATGAAGACACAGCCATGTCGAATCCAAATGCGCCCATCTTTAGTCAAACAGATGAGCAGGGAAATTGTCGAATATCTTAACCTGGTGATATATCACCCATTTATTTGCAAAGGAGGTTGAATTATGTGATATTATTACAGTACCACGTATCAATTTGGTTTTGGTAAAAGTGACAGATAACGTTTGTGCATTAAAATATAAGAATAATTTAGTATCTAACGATAAAATCAGTTCCTATTTTTATTTATTATTAATCAAATTATTAATATTATTAATAACAATCGATCCTCTGCCCAAAACATAGAGTAACGATTGCTGTTTTTCATGAGACATATTAAAACGCACCAGTATCTTTTCAAAAAAAGGAACCAACCATTGCAGTCTGCCTCATGTCGAATTCTAATGTCCCCATCTATACAAGAATGGAAGAACTAAATTTTGTTGGTCAGAAATCTAAAAGGGGGATAAACCTCCTTGTTTACAAATTGAGAATGTCCGAATCGGAAAGTCTTATGAAATGGTTTATGGTGCTTTGGAAAGGTATAACTGTACTATGTATCCTTTTTGCTCTCTTGCAACTCATGTTTGATAGAAATGAAAGAGAATATAAGAATATTAAACATATATTCTACAAGGCAAAATGAACATCCGGAATTATTCAGCCGAGCTTGTGTTATTCGGCGACGCGCAGCGCATTTGTTATATGAAGTCTTTAAATTACTATCGAATAATTATTAACAAACATCATAAATAATTTCGATAATCATTTTATGCTGTGAATGTATCATAAACAAGGATACTAAAGGAAAAAATATGAGAGAGCTTTTGCAGCCAAAACCAATTTTAAAAGCTAGGGAAATAACTTCCTTGCAAAGGCCAAGATTTCACAGATATACTTTTTCAAAATAATATCAAAATAATATCATTTCGAACAGATTGTTTGTGTATCGTACATATTCTTTGACATAAAAAATAATATGTTGCAAAGTTTTTATATGAAATGTGAGCAGATCAGTACGCTAATTTTAAAGAAAATATAATGGCCGACGAAACAGTTTTATAAGTTTTATAATGGTTGTTTCGATAGTAGTTGCTCTTTTAGCTGAACAAACCAAACCTCAAAAAGAAAAAAAAAAAGGTAAACGTTATTGGGTTAAAGATTGATTACAATTGCACTATCAACTGTAACTTACTTATACTTCTTGTTATCTTTGATAAAAATTCACACCGTTTTAATAGTCCATTATCCTATTTTTTCCTAATTAAAAATTACTTTGAGAACTATGTTTGTTTAGTTAAGTCGAATACGTGCTTAAATTCAGTGCTTGAAACAAAAGATCTATCCATGTGTATGATTGTTTTTTTACATGTTTCAATAGAACAGCCAAAAAATATTCAGTTCAATTTCAAACTATCCAGTGGAGTGATATGTCCCATGGTGATGATTAGCAGATTTTCAGCATACGCATTATCATTTAAATGAACACCACGTGGTTCGAAAAAGTCCCAATCATGTTTAACCTCTCAAATTAGGTCAATCGAGATATGCCTTACCTTTACCTATCCCAAAAATATTTCCCAAAAATATTTAAAAATAAGTTTAAAAATAAGAATATTGTTCCTTTTATCGTATCTCACCTGTAAGTACTCGTATGTGACTCGTATGTGACATGAAGATATAACATTTTAAACAACTTCTCTTATGTATCTTTACCAAAGAAGTTTCCTTCAGGAGTTGAATGTTGAATCTATTATTTTGTTAAGGATATATATGAGCACAATTGCATTTGAATTTGGAAACAAGACAGTGCGCCCAAGAAAATCTTTGGATGTACGTGATGTACATGGGAGGCTGAATCCCCCGGTATGAATAGGGTTAAGAGGTCAAGGTACTAAGTAAAGTGATCACATCTAAAGGTACTTATAATTTTCCCCATATAATGACCAAATGAGCAAAGAAGAGAAGAAAATTATAACAAAATACAGGTATATTGGAAACTTAACTAGAAGTGCTGTTAAAACGGCTCTCCTGGTAGCAGAATTTTCAATATGAATAAAATATTCTCAGAGATTTTCTCATCACGTCAGATTTACAATCAACATGATATTATTTGTGTCCATAGCGATTGCCTAAATGTCCCAACTTATTTGACAAATCGAGTTAAAAATTCAAAAAACTGGTGTTACCGAGATGGTAGACACATTTTTTCGCCTGATGTGCATAGATTTTTCGCGTTAATGCAAATCACTATATTAAGTTTTGCGTAAGCAAGAGCTAGATGCTAAGTTGCCAAACCAAATATTGAAAGCTCTTGAAGAACCAGCAGAAAAGTGAGGCTGAAACGAAACTGTATCACTGAATGAATCACCAGTGGGTTATACTGAATGTGAATCTATGATCGAGAAAAGCTGATCAAAATAATGTATGTTATCGCATGTTTACGACGGGCGGGATTTTACTGACGTCCACATCTCCAAAAGTCCCAACAATCTAGCTAAATGCTCTAGGCCAGTTTGGACAGTCAGTTATTGCCATTACTTATCCAGATATTCAGGGGTGGATCCAGGAAAAATTCCTTCATGGGAAAACATTTTTAAAATTGTAGGAATTATATTAACAGCAACAGCTATAATTTGCAGAACAGGAAATGTTATTTCACATTTTAAGAAACACAAAATATTCAATCAAATCACAAATTGCGCAATGTTGTCCTTGGCTGAGTGATGAACTCATCAAAATCGAAAACGTAATGCATTTGCTTCATGCTTCATTTAAATATATTTATAACCAAGGCTGTTGTGTTGCTTAATTTCACCAGTATAGAAACGACTAAACCCATCTACAAGTACGATGCAAGAATTTGTTGAGAAAAACAACTTTAAATTAAGCGAGGGTAGTAGAGTGAAGAATATATGTCAACGAAAAAATAACAACCTGTCTCTCGGCTGCTCAGATAGATGGAATTACGCTTTGTTTGTTTGTTTCTTCAGGTCATAGCCACACGAGAGAATGACTGTAACGTAGTTTCAGTAGACCAAGCTACTAAATCTCCAGAGAAAGTCATGGATGTTTGGAAGATAAACCAGATTCTAAAATCTCTAAATGTTGAACATCAAAATGAGCTGAGTAGCGCAGGGAACGTCTCACTCAATTTTCGTGACTCGATGAAAATTCTGAAGAACAGCGAAAGAGTACACCATGGTCTGGAAAAATCGAAGCAATGGAGCAGTCAAAGAGTCATAGATTTGAGACATCGAAGCGGCGCTTAAACGATCCATTCTCAGAAAAACTGCCCCTGTATATGGAAATTTCTATGACGTAATATATATTTGATCTTGTCAAAGGAGCTTTCTGCAACTCGCTGCACCCCCTACGTTTTGCTTCTGACAACAGGGGAGAGTGGGAGGAGTAAACGTTTTGTTTATTGCCCTGTAACATAGACAAACCTTTAATTTATGTTAAACAGGCATTTTCGGATTTACTAGGACGTGTGTAATAAGCGAGAAAACTGAAAAAAGAGGGCGTTTCATTCCGCCCCACATAAATATTTGTGCCTTGATGAAATAGATGGACACAATCATTGCGTAGTTTTTAAGACGGGTTTTTAAACAACAACTAATTTAAAGAAAATGTCAGTTGTAAACCTAAATATTACTTATGTTACTTCATTTACAGTTCTGGCACGTAATTTGCCGAAGAGAATGTCCATGCTTTGCAACGAGCACACTGAACCCATTTCTCTCCTAGATCACTCTCTGTTTGTATGGGAACGCAACGACATTATTGTCACGACAAATTTGATGAAGATTTACCAGTATTTGTCACTCAATTAGATTAGATACAGAGGAGAACTCTTTTTCTGATGATGTTAGTATAAGTTTTGATTATTATAAGATTCTTGCCCCTCGAAGGAAAAAGACCGTAAAAAATCGCAAACCGAATGTCTAATGTATGTCGAATTTATTATATTCTTCGTTAGTTCTTTATAACCAATTTAGAGGGCGTATTTCAGATTACAGGTGCTAAAAAGGAGCTCAAAAATCGTAAGAGATCAGGTGCAAAACCCGCCAAATTCCACCTAATGATTAACGGCTATAGTCCGTACGTTTCAAAATAACGTGCACACGTTTTACGAATGCTTGGCATTTTAGCATTAATTTTATCTTATTAATTTTATTAACGGGATACTGATTGTTGCGTGTCCGAGCTCGATAGTACAGGTTGAGCTTTCAGTTTTCTTAGAATTACACATTCGATTCATTGAATCATCGAATTCTTTAAAAAATCGATTTTATATTTATAGATGTTCAATCTTTTTGCTAAAAAAGATTATGAGGGTTATTATTGTCTTTTTTGTAATTTGAAGTTTCAACATCACATTGCTTAGATAGTTTTATTATTGTTTTGTTTAAATTATACAGGCATTATGGAATCAGTAATAACCGGTTACTGAGTCAATCAAATTATCCCTTTTCTCGTAATAATTCCTTTCGTAATAATTAACCGTTACCATACTTTCGGAAATATGAAAGTTAAAACAATAATTGGATTTCTGCAAAAGCAAGACATACATTACAGCTAGTTTTGTGATGGTTTATATCTTTTATTAGTCCAAACCTCCAAAATTTCGTGTTTATTGTGTGTATTCCACGTTAACTACGTTCTAGTAGACAAAAACTGGTTTAAAATAGGAGCTTATCCATTCTATGGCAATCATGTATGCTTTCTGCCAGTGAGACCATATTGTTTTTATGTTATTCGTTATTCTTTGTTAACGTTCTTCTAATTTTGAAACGTACTTAACGCAATGGAGTTGCTAAATATTAAAGGTAATTCAGGGTTCAATATGCTTTAAAAGAATGTGTATAGATGTTTACATTGTTGATCTGTTTACCAAATACATACAGAAAAAAAAATAAAAACAGAAAAAAAATCTATATAACAAATAAGATATAAAAATACTGTTTAATGAAAATTATCAGTATCTTTTTATTCAAATTCAATCAATTTCTGTGGTAAATTTTTGTGGTCATGAAAATGAAACCATGAAAATGGTTACGAAGCATTGCCAAAAGCGCACAAGTAAAATCGTGTGAAGCTGCTTATAAACAAGTTACTAAAGGTCTGTTTCCACCCTATGTTTATTGATGTTTATCGCTAAACTTAATGTATAAAAGTTTTTTTTTACTTTTTTTACTCCCATTTTAAACATTTCAAATATCTTTTCATTGTAAAAATAAAAGTAACAAAATGTTGTTCAGGAATGGTTTGGGAAGATAAAAACATAAACCTCAATAAAGAATCAAAAGTGAATGTTAAAACCCGCCTAGTGGGAACATACCTTTAGAAATCCTAATTTGTATTTACCTCACCATAGTATCTTAGACCAGGTAGAAAGTCCTCTAAACACCGAGTTAACAATTATTTAAATGCTTCAGTTAGATGGTTACTGGGTGCCAGACCAACTTTGCCGTTGAAATAACAGACCCACCAGTTCTTATCCTCTTCATGAAGCTTGTAGAGGATTTCACCTCGCTTGAAGCTCAAATCGTCCTTATCTTCGCCTTGGCAATCGTAAACACTAACAAAGATATTTTGAATTAGGAGCTGTGTGGAGGGTCCACCATCTAAAATAAAAATGAAGAATGAGTCAGAGGGTCAAAACAACCCAGTGGGCAAAATTTTAAAAAGATCTATGAGGCAAAGGAGTGTTATCTATAGGAGTGGCAAGTAATATCACCTGCTATTTCAATAAACTCCTCCAGAGAGACTTTTTGAAGATTTTGTCCACTGGTAAAAGTAGTCAACAATAACAGGTCAGGGAATTTTCGAATGACTATATGTTTCTAAGAAGGGACAAGTAGTAATGTTTAGGAACATACACATTGACCTTTTTTATTCAAATTGGAAATTGTCATTTTGTCTATTTTGCTACTAATTTTTTATCTTATAATTTTTAGATAACAGTATTTTTCTTAAGATGGTAATAAACACTTTTTTTAATAATAATAACATCAGAAGCAAACCAAAGTAAGGTTACTCCAAAAAAGTATAGGAGTACAGTATCATTTAACCAGGAAACCCAGCTCTATATTCTTTTCTCAGACGGAGCTTAGAAGAATCTAAAGCGGACCGGTATCAAATGAATCTATACTACCATTTTGGACGAGATCAGCGAATGACTGAATTCTCATACCCAATAAACACAAGACGTCTGTATGCAAAATGAAACAACGATAAAATAGATAATGATACATAATAAATGCTCTGGGTTACAATATTACTCGGTCTGTAACTAAAATCCCAGTTTTTTAAGAAGTAGATGACATCTTTAAGACTCAAGTATCAGAAGAAAATATTGTAACAAAATCAGTGAAAAAGATTACTTTAAAAGAAAACAAAAGTAAACAGGTGAAAACTTATGATATAAAACCCCAAATATTCCATAAGCACACAAAAACTGAAGCAAATCCACTATCAACTTTCACTGCGATAAGAAAAGTGATGCTGTCTCGGATTGGGTTTACTGGTCAAAAGAATTTATACAATAAGGGGAAGCACAGATCTGTTACAACGTTTAAACAAATGTGAATGTAGAACACCTTGAACCTAACGTTAAATAAGATTTTTAATAACAATCAAACACAACAACTATAAAATAAGTAGACAATCTTTGGTGGTACTATTTCTCTATTTCATACTCGACATCTAAAAAACGCCTTCCTTCCATACATACAAGAATGTTAATGCTATCGACTATCCTGTTGCACATAAACTCGAATCTAAATAAATTATCTGGGGGTAATGCCCTGGGGGCAATTTATCAGGAGGGATCATCCAGGGGAATTGTCCTAGAACCCTTATAAAGGTTTGTGAAGAAATTGGTTTACGAGGTAAATACAATAATCCAGTTAAACCCAGAGTTAATAATAAGCAAAATCACAGAAAAACGCATTTGCTCTCATAAAAAATATCACTTCGTTAAAAGAAACCCAAAATTTATTATTTACAATGGTTACAGAATGTTTCCCGATTCGGATAATATCACGCCACAATCATCAGCACGAACGAGGACGCGTTATGAAAACGTCTCATTTCGCCGATTTTTACTGGTTCTGCTAAGACGAGAGCAGACAACTTAAACACATGTCATTATTGGTATTAGTGGTATTTTACTGGTACCATGAAGAAAACGTTTGAAGTCTGAAAACCATGAAGACGAGACAAAGGCGGCTTAAACTCGTCTCTTTGTCAGCGAGTTTTACTCGTTCCATGAAGACCAGAAAAAAGATGACTTAAACACCTCTTTAACTGGTCCAATAACGTCCGAACCAGTTTGAGACGTGAAAAGACGTCTTAAAGACGTCTTTGTGTTTATTGGGTAGAATGTAGGCGTCCAAGAATTATTAAAAGGTCAAATCGAAACTTCGAAATTATTAAGAAAAATTAACCAAAAAACTTCCAAAAATTAAGAAAACAACCGAATAATTTAAAACACAATCGGACAAGAAACTAATTTTCGTGATTGGAAAATGTTTTTTTTTGTGTTTAGTGAATTTAAGCCGTCGTTTTTTCACATTATTAAAAATAGTGAGAGAAAAACAGAAATTTGTGACTAGGCTATATTATGGACAATCTAACCTTGTTTTCAACCAATTGCTTTTAACTATTTTACCGGGAATTCAAATAATAGAGGCCATCACTAAACGTACATACTTGGGTGAGAAATAATGCAAATTAAGGCTCAAAGTTTAGAAAACTATTTTCAAAATCATTAAAAAGATGTGACCATAAAACTTTTTATGGAAAGTAATACATAAGCGTTAAATATAACAAAGGTTTTCAATAGTGCTGATTCCATCTTGTTACTCTGAACCTACACCTCAGCAGTATATATTCTCTTAAAAGCTCACCTGGTATTGATGGAACCATTTTTTTATCATCACTAGACCGTAAAACGGGTGCTCGACTTGGTGCTAAAAAATAAGATGTTAAAAAATAAGACAATTCTTGACAAGAAACAAATACATTTTCTTTAGAAAATGTTGAGGTTTTATGAGTCCTCTTAAGTGATTAAGAATTGTTAAAATAAAGAACGCATAATCTGAAGTTAATGTCATAATTATGCAGAAACGCCATGATTATGCAACGATAACATAGTAATAAATCGATAGGTTTTATTTTGTCTTCCTGTAAAGATCGTAATTTATATAATCCGTGTGACCCTACATAAGAGCAATATCTATGATATAATGGCTGACATGTGGCTTTTAAATATGTCGTTAGTTCTTGTTTCACCGAAAAGTGATAAAAAGCGCATCACAGATATAACATCAAATAGGTACCGAATGTTATAGAAAAGTCATTTTCTGAATAATGGAAAAATTAAGAGTTCTGTCTCCTTCTGATTTATACCTTATGGTAAGATATATTTTTTAAAGAATTGTAAGAGATGATTACAATAAATTATCAAGTGGTGATAGAGTGAAGCATAACTTTCATTATCTGCTAATGATTTTTAAAAGGAAACAAAAAATGTCAGGGTCCCTTTACCTTCTGATTGTAGACTGGCTTTAATTACAATTCCCAGTTCCTGTTGTGAGTTACAGTTATTCAGAATATCGGAGATATGTTTCACCCACAAGTCACATTCGTTCACATAATCAGCTTGAAACTATAAAAAGCCAGAAACTACGTGAATAACCACATAAACCGAAAATTATGTTGAAGTGTTACCTTAACCACAATCTGATTGATCTGACAGAATCTTGAAGCTTGTTGTTAAAACTTAATTATGTCTGCATGAGTTAACCCACTAGGCCAATGTGCTCCTTCCCCCGCTGCTAATTCATTGAAATTTTGTGACGTTTCTCAAAATTTATTAGACGTTTGGAAAATGGGTAAAAAAAATTTCCACTACAGCAAGTATATCCTGCATATATCCTGCGGAGGTGGTCAGTCAAAATAACAATGAACATTTTTAGAAATGCTGATATTATATATCTTTGAAAATGAAATTTGCTGAAGAACACCATTATATCAATAAAACATGGCAAATTTGAGTCGTTTACATTTTTTTTTATTCCATTAATTTTTTTAAGAAGTGGTTTATTACTGTGGTAATGTAACCCTCTACCCCGAGTCCTGAAAAAGGACATATGGAGGGTAATGCCTCGGTCTTTCAAACAAAAATAGACTTTCAACCCAAAATTTCTGATCGTGTCTTGTTAGACAATCCTACTTATATTGGGAAAACAGTTGTTAAATATTCACTCAGTTGGGAAAAACAACAACAAAATCTCATAAAAAAGAAAAAAACAATTTTCAATGCTTACAGTGTAACTATCCTTCTTCTTGTGAACAGCATCCAAATGAAAAATAAATCCTTCCTCATCCTTAGAGTCAACGATTGAATACTCTGATAAAATGATAAAACCTTTCTCTTTGAAATCAGTATCACTGTTACAGTAAAACAATAATTCTTCAACCAAAATGCAAAAACGTTTATGCCATTTTGCGAGGGGTCGCTTTTTTTTTTCCAAGAGGAATCCTGAAAAAAAATTGTTAATATTTCTCAATAATCGTTAATAATTAAATTAGTATTTTCATCAGTTTATAGGAAAGCCTTATTATGAGCCTTGTAGATTCCTAATCACATGGTCTCTTCACATCGTTAGAGGAAAAAACTAATCAGTGAAGGAGAATCATTTATAGTAAGATATAATCACATCACTAACCAAAGTAGACAGCTATGTCTTTGAGCCCCTTAACGCTGTACTTTTCTAGGCGTTCAATCATACCTTGTACGTGTTCGGATTGGTCCGTTTGCGTTTGGTTTATGCTTTCACTACTAGCAAAAGACATATCTAAATACAACAAGGAATCTAAAAGGATTTTGATGAACAAATCCTATCAAAACAGAAATATGCAGAAACAAATCAGCTTCTAGACCACTTTTTAATCAAAGTCATTTTATTCTTAACTTTGATGCAAAGAAGGAAGCCGGAAAATCTAATACGAATGACTATTAAGCCGAATCTACACTAGGTAGAAAATGTTGCTGCAGAAGATTTTTTCTGCATAGACACACGGGCAGTAGAAACTAATGTTATGGTAATGACAGCGGAAAATGTAAGTTGTAGTTTTATTATATATACCATTTGTGATGATTAAATAAATAAATAAATAAATAAATAAATAAATAAATAAATAAATAAATAAATAAATAAATAAATAAATAAATAAATAAATAAATAAATAAATAAATAAATAAATAAATAAATAAATAAATAAATAAATAAATAAATAAATAAATAAATAAATAAATAAATAAATAAATAAATAAATAAATAAATAAATGAGACTTTGTGCATGCTCTGCTAACAATATATACTTGACATATAAATAATGTCACATAAATCATTTTTTTGAAAGAGTTATTAACCTCAAATTTGTGAGATTGCACACACAAAATTCAGAAATCAGCTTGTACGAACGCACAATAGGATAAGAAATACTGAATAAAACGTAAAGTTTGATCAAAATATTCCCAGAAATAACAAAATACGAACAGTCCGTATATAAAAAACCCAAAAAGACCTGCAGCATGAAGGTCAGCGCGCTTGTCACACTTTGTGCGTGTCATATCAAGTGTGATGGGACATAAATTCTCGGCGTCAGTCATATGATTTGTTAAAAGAATTGAGATGGTTAGGAGGGTTGTTTTTCACCTTCTCTGTTGTTAAAACAATGACGGAAAGAAACAAAGCAAATCAGTTAATAAACATGGATTAATTTTTGGATATAATTAATTTCTATACATAATAATATTTCAATTTTTTGTATGTGTTCTTGCATAGTAGTATAGATGATTTTCATATGTTTACATGTATTTAAGGCACTATCTAAATTATAATTTTGAGATTGATATTCTGTCTAGTTTGCAACATTATAAATGCTATTGTATTACTATTGTATTTACATTATCTGTTTAAGACATCGTAAAAATTAATGATCGCGTTAAGGGCTAAGTGTGTGTCAAGCATTGAAAACAGCATCATCTATACGTTCCAAAAATATTGTTGTTGATCACACAGCAGTGTAAAGAGATTCAATGAAAAACAATGGATAAAGGATGCTGTTTTTGTAATAATGAAAATAATGCATTCAAATATTTTAACACTTTTATAATTAGCGGAGGGGAATTTGTTTATCATTTTTGCATATATAATTAACACTACCATCTTACTTTAAGGAAAAGAAATTTCTGCAGGATGAAATTTCAGCTCTTTATTTTCGCATTTATTTATTGTTCCATTTATTGGACCGTCAACCTGAAATGTTCAACAACCAAGCAGCATTTGATTTCACCATGGTGGGTGGTGGTGTAGGATGGTGTTATTACTACTGTTGATGAATCCTTCCGTGAAGGAAATTCAAAAATTTCTTTATCCAATTATTTCTATGAAAAATTAAAATTCTACTTTCCACTTTTTGAAATTTTCACTGACTATGGGGGAGGGCCTAATCCGAACGGCCTGATGCTACTTATGACTTAAAAGGTTTTTTCAGAGAGGGGATCGAGGTTACAGTTTCGCACATAAATTGAATGTGTCACTTATGAGAATTTTCTTACCTTGAGTGTAGGAGATTCGGCCGATAATAATTCAATATACTGAAATGATAGTGCAGTATATGATTTAAATCTTTCAATATCAATGACATTTATGGTACAATTACAAATGATGTCACATCATGACATCATCCCTTTTTGTTATGACGTCATCAATTTGACAATTTGTCGGGCCAATTTGACCCCCCCCCCCCACCCCACTCCACCTCCCACCCATGCAGAATAGGGTTAAATTGAGAAAAGTTTCACCGCTTTGCCAGTATGAAAATAATAGCTTTATATCATAATTATTTGCTGAAGTAACTTCATAGTACACATTTCTCAACAAATTAATTTATGAATCACGTGGTCATGATAATTGACAGTTTTTAATAATCAAGAAGAAACAAAAAACGATTTAAATAACAAGGTTAATTCTAAAATATCAAATTATATCAATCACATAGAGCACAGTGCATTTGATGCTATTATACATTTTGCAGATATAAGAAATATTTCAGATATATGAAATAATTCTGAAATATGAATATATGAAAATGCGATACTTACTATCAACAAAATCATTTATGCTGCCTATAGTATCATCATAAATATGTCCTGTGGATAGTCCTTCACACTTTGAAGAGTAACGTTACCAAAATAAAGTTGAAGAACGCAGTAAAAAATAAAATAAAATAAGGCTTAGGAACACAGAGTCATGAAATTTCATCTCAAGGTAGATCTTTCCTGAATTTCTGTTTCAACACCATATTATGGCAAGCCAGAAAATCCAGCTCTATATTCTTTTCTCAGATGGAGCTTCGAAGAAATATTATACGATTTTAGCCGAGATCAGCGATTTCCTAAAGTGTCATAAAGAATAATTAAAGACAACACTGCGTAAACGACTCCTGAATCGCTGTGAATACGGAATTCTGCATATATATGTTATGCCGAGGTATGCAGGGGTATCCCAACTTTATGTTATCTTAGCTCCGCATACGGATATTTTATGTACATATTATATGCGGACATCGAATAGGTCAGATATCATAATCGTAAATGTTATGCGGACATCGGATAGATCCGAATATCAGAATCGTAACTTATTATAATGTGAACACATCCTGCCCTCGTTCGATTTGCAAGTTCATTATCTACAAGGTTTAATAAGGTTGAGGTTATCAATAATACGACTTTTTCTTTGTTGTTCAGGATTGCAAAATAAAGAATTTTTGGCAATTTATGTCGTAAATGTTCAACATCCAAACGTTCAAGGTACGCATAATGTCATTTATTTTTAGGAACTTACCTCAAGTGTAAGTAATTCTAAGAGCAGAAACAGTGTCATTTGTGTTTATTTCTTTATACTTTTAAAAACCACGTCACCGCTAAAATGATGAAAAACATTGAAAATGACGAGCATTGACAGAAAATCCATGATTTTGTATTTATGATAGAATCCATGTCTCCATTAAAAAAGGGTAATGAAAGGCGACAAGTTAAAAAAATCGCCGATTATTTTTGTATCCTGTTTCAAGTAATTCTGAGATTTCCATGGAAGAACGCCGACCGAGTCAATATTCCATGTTTGATATGTTTCGAAACAGTAATATTTTTATTTTAAAACTAAGCAGTATAGATGAGAACAAGAGTTAAAATTTGAATGGGTTCCAAATGTGTATATCCAATTATATACGTGTACGTAGAACTTGCAAATTTGTAAAGCTTAAAAAAATTTGGAATTTGTTAAAAATCTTCACCGTTTTATCAGTATACATTGAAATAATTTCAGAAAAGCAAGAGATATATTCTGGCAAAGAACGGCTGAAAGAATATGTACATTAAAATATTGATTGATGGTATTTGTTTAATGAAACTATCAATACACACTTAAAACAGATATATCCATCTACTGACATTTTTTAAATGTCATTGACATTGTTATTAAAATATTAGATGATGGTGGCTCACTAAAAAAACAAAGGCAAAAACTTTCTACAAACTGATCCATTCAACTCCACGGATACTATGAAGTTAATTTGACGCCAAGAGCAAGTCTTCGAGTCGTTTAAGATTTTGACTCGTGACGTCATTGATCGTTTTAGAAGTAAACACGGTTCTTAATTAGTCCATATTTAAGTTGTCAAAACGTTTTATGATATGATATGATATAATTTATAGTCGATATTTATAGTCGATTACAATGTAAAAATTTGCAAGAAAAGATTAATCACCTTGGCCTGACATTTCTGAGAGGGAAATTGGTTAGCCCAATAGGGCAAATTGAAATCGACTTCAAATGTACATAGTATAAAAAAACCTTATTTAAATAACCTAAACTTGGTATAAACGTAGCACAGAGACGGCATTTTGCAGTGCAGACTAATGTTATTGCCTAATGTTATTGCAGAAATATTTTTAGATGTTTACTCGTTCTACAAGTAGAGGCGTTTTAGAAGTTGGAGTCGATATTAAAATTTTGTAAAGAACTAGCATATTTTCATTATTAAAATGAATATTCCTTGGTGTTTTCAATAAAGTTCTGCTTCTTGAGACAGATCAAAACAATCGTTTCCTAAAAATTAAAGTAACTCATTGATCAAATCTTTGGTAAGTCGGTGTTTAATCGCCAAACCAGAAATTTGATTTTGAAGATTAGAAAATGTTATTAAAAAAAGCACTTTCTTGTTTAATGCAACTGATTTAAGTCAACATCATCAACCTAGTGATCAGATGAGACTTCAAGCCCACGTCAGGAAACTCTTACTTCGCTACTGAAAATTTAGAGTTGTCCAAAATATATTATTAGAATCTGGCACTTCAGTAAAAAAAGACAGGCATTTCGAGAATTTTAGAACGCTACGTCAGTGAGCCATTGAGAAAAACGAAAGTAAAACTCATGTTATTAAGATTATTTGTCGTAGATATTTATAATTTGTAGTTTTATTATATATACCACTTTTAAAAAAATATAAATAAATATATACATAAGGCTTTGTATATGCATATTGCGAACAATATATAGTTGGCATATACATGATTTCACAAACAAATTTTCTTTGAAAGAAATATTTAACTCAAATTTGTGAGATTGCGCTCCTTAAATTGGTAATTGGCAAAATTTGTACAGTATGAGAAAATATACTAAATTGAATGTAAAAATTGATCAAAATATTGTCAGAAATAACAAAAAGCGAACAGACAAAGAAAGACCTGCTGTCTGAAGGTCAGCATGCTGGTTACACTTTGGGTGGCGTCGTATAAAATGTGATGGGACATTAAACATTGATCTCATATGTTTTTATTTTATTCGGCATCTTATTCATCAATAAACTGTTTAGAAAATATTTCTTGTATAGAATTTTGCTGACATCGTGCGTAACGTTATTTTTTAGGTTATCGTACTTGAAATATAAAAACACCATGTTATAGACCTACGATGTAGCTCATTTACACGACTGTTATATCAATCTATTGGTGGAAACTTAGTCATTTGAACCTGGGTTAACGAGGTTTTGTTAACGCTTCTAGGCTCATCCATTCAAAACAAAATAGGGACAATTTAAAAGGCCCGTTAGATAGATGCAATCTTGAGAAAAATACTTGCGCATGTTTATTATGTCTCCATTATGAAACTGAGATCATGAAAAATCATTATATTGAAGTACTGTATACAATTTTTATTCATATTTATTTTGAACTCAATTTATTGTAAATGTCTAAATAATAGAACAATGTAACAAAATCTTTGTCAAAGTAAAAACGGACGATTTATATGAAGATAATTCTCATATTAATTTTTAATTCATAAATTCAGATGGACTGACAAGGTCCGACAAATTTATTTAGTAGATATAAGACATTATCTAGGCGCGGGCCAAATTGACTCAATTTGACTTCCATACAAAGGACAAAAAAGCTTGGTAGGAATAGAGTTAAAAACCTCTTTGTGCGGCCTGGGTGCAACTGTGGAGGAATACAGTTTCATGAAACTTCTTTTCAAACTGAATAGATCTTTCCTGAACTTCTATTTCAACACCGAATTATGACTAGCCAAGAAAACAAGCTATAAATCTTGAGATAACTGAAAGCAAATAAATTTACAGTACGATATTCGCCGATAAGAATTGTCATAAAGAATAATGAAAGTTAAGCTTCAAATAAACATCAAACAATCAAAAGGAAATTTCCAAATTATTTGGGAAAATCAACTGAAAAACTTAAGAAACAATGGAACAGAAAATTCAAATAAATAAAAAAATAATCGAACCAGAAACTAACTTTCGGGATTGGAAAATCAAAATGTTTAGTGAATCTCAGCTGTTTCACATTTTTCAAAGTGTTGAAAGAAAAACAGAACTTTGTGACTAGGCTATGTTATGGCCAATCTTGCCTTACTTTTAACTGCTCCACTAGGAATTCAATTTATGTACATCACTAAGCAGTAATGTGAGGAAATCAGAAACACTGAAATACATAAAACGAGTATAGACACGTTGTGATTACATCATAAGACTGTGTTTAAACCAATTTTTGGGAAAGGTCTATTGCCGATTCGATTACTTGCATGTTTCTCATTTCTGACACAAAAGACTTGGCGGAAACTGTAGACCTGATTTCTGAATATTACACATAAAACTAACTGAATAATACATTTACCTGGTAACACTGGTCTTCGGGCTGAAAGAGGAATGGGCGATTCCTCTCGTTGCGGTAGAAAAGGCGGTGGGAGGGGTGCGTCAAAGCTAGCTATATATAAAGTAAACGAGTGCAATGATTTATGGCACATACGAATCGTACATATTTGAGCAGGAACATATACAAATTTATGATCAAAATTCATGATCAAAATTCTGGCAGATGATTAAAGAAGGTGTTTATTACTTTTAGATGGAAAATGTTTCGTTCGTAAAAACGAGCCATTAACAACAATTATCACTAGTGCTGATTGTATGTTTTTATTTTAACATACAGTTCAGCAGTATATATTCTCATAAAAGCTCAGCTGGTGATATTGATGGAACAATCTTTTTATTATTGGTAAAACGGGTGATTGTATTGATGACAAGAAACAAATTTATTATCTTTAGAAAAATAGAAATCATAACATACGTCTTCGGCTAATGCCACTAGGCGGTGGTAGCAGTAGTTTGGAATTGGTTTGGTTAAGTGCAAATGGGGGTGGTAAAAAATGATCGTCAACATCACAGTAGTTTCCTGAAAGAAGAAAAAAATGAACAATATAACGGAAATGCAATACGAAGGTACGAAGGAAACTGTACAGCAAAAAGTGTTCTTTTCTTTTTTTGCACTGGTACTGCAACATAACAGGAAGTTGTTTCTATTATTTAAAATGGTCGTAAAGGTCTTTTTAAACGATACACTATCAGGTAGGCTAATGATCAAATCTTACTTAAAATGGATTACCTTACAGAATAGCTTATATACCTAAACTTTTCCAAAAATTTATCAACTGATGTCAATGAAGTTTTCCGTGTAGTGGAGATTCAACTTTACAAACCTTTTTTTCTTTTCAGATCTTTTTTTCTCTCTAAACATTTCTGCCAGCTCATTATCTTTGTTTCTATTTTCATAAAATAATTTCTATGTTAATTAAAAAAACCTTATTGTTTATTGCAATTTATTTAAAATAAACATCATTGACATGGTGATCATAAGAAATCTCCTATGATCCTAGAGAGAATTTAGGGTTGTATAAAGAATATTATTAGAAACTGACACTTTAGTAAAAGTAGACAGGGATTCTGAGAACTTTTAGAACACCACCTCAGACATTGGGAAAAACGAAAGTAAAACGAAAATGTATTTATTTTACTTTCTATAAGATGTAGTTTTATTATATATAACACTAGTGATTAAAAATGATAAAAAATTAGTAAACAAGTAATGCTTTTTTGCGTGCTCTGTTAACAATTAATACTTAACTTATGAATCCTGTCATACAAATCATTTCTTTGATATCAAAAAATTTGGCAATTAGGCAAGATTTGGACTGTATAAGAAAAAACACCAAATAAAATTTAAAAATTGTTTAAGACTGGATTGCATGGGCAAAAGATTGTCAAAAAAAACAAAAAACGAATAGGCAAAAGTCCGTTTATTAAGGAATTAAGGTTGATAAACATAAAAAATGTCTAAAATTTACAACTGAAACAGTTACATAAATTAGTACATAATATTCATTTATACCTCCTTGTTAATGTTAAATATTGTGTAAAATTTATCCAAATAACATAATAATTGTGATGTGATATATTGTAATATATCATAGGTATGTTGAAAATTACAAAGGAACATTAAGTCTTCATGGCAATGAATTTTTAAAGATGAGTTTTTGTTTTCCCTGTATTTTCTTTTTAAATGATGTGAACATGCCAGATAAACCTGTAAACATACGTAAAATTTAGAAAAGTTTGTGTTTCAAATTATTTTTTTAAGTAACTTTGTAATAAAAATTTCTTTACAAATTTTTTTATGAATCAGTTGGTCCTGATCATCGCCAGTTTTTAATAATTAAGTAAACCAATTTAAGTAATGTTTATTTCTATAATATAAAATTGAATCAATCACATGGGACATTATGCATTTGATGTTATTTCAAGCATGTACACTTTGCAGACATGTAAAAATACATTTGTTACACACTATTTTGAAACCTTTTGATCGACAATGATGTAGTTCTTCTTTTCTCATAAATAGTATTTTTCTAATCCTCGCAAAAATAAATCCACACGAACTTTTTATGGACTTGCCATTCGCCAAGATACCTCTACGCGAAATTCTTCAAAGTCAATATTCGTGAAACATTAATCCCTAGAAAATTAATGCACCTAAGATACGTGTATTTATATTAATACTACCAAAATCAAATCTATAGTTTGCATTCAAAAATCTTTTCAGATATTTTTAATATATCCCAGAAACAGTTTTGCTTTCTCCACAGAAGTATAGGTTTATAAAAACGATCTTGAAAATAGGACAAGTAAATAAGTATTGATAATTATTCGCTATGAACGTGAAAGTAAAAGTAATATTGTTTCATAACCTTACAATCTAGATATTATTATCAGAATTACAAATGTTTACTGTCTAAAGGGAAATAACTAACATGGAATTTATAGATTAAATCAATTTTGAAAACAAAATTACCAAAAAAAGTTTCCTATAATCTTCTTATACTAATACTAAATCTTCCTTTTTTCTTATCTATCTTTGAAAGAAAGAACTTTAGGAAAATTTTTTCGGGAAGTTCGTCAATGGATGTTTATTTTTTCCGTATTAGTATACTCCACCTTACGGGGTTTTATTACTTCGTGGACTGTTGTGCCTAAAGGAAGACATCATAAAGCCACCCGGAGAAGAACGCAATGCAATGTTTTTTTGCGTTCGAAAGTTCATCAAATTTCCTCAACGTTCATTTGTTATTGAGAATGAAGAAGCTGTGTGTAAAATTTTGTGTTTTTGTTTCAATTTTTTTTATTCAACGCTTTAAGTTCAGTAATAAAGAATAACCACATTGATAAGTATCAGTAACTATTCTATCCGACGAGATAGTCGAATTAGACCTGTTATGTGTTCGTGTTATCAGTTCATCATTTTCTACCGATTTCTATTTTTTTTAATGTGTTTGAACGTAGCTTTTTCGTATCAGTTAGTTTTGACTACTATGCCGAAATGTGTAGTTAGCAGTTTATTTGCTATTTCATTGTAGTATGTGGATTGTTATTATTAGGTTCGCTATTAGGGAAACGAAGGTAGCAAGATCATTATTATATTGTTTTGATAGTGTTTGATCGATATCTTTTTGTTTTAGATTAGAAAATTGAATAATATAGATGAATGTAATACAAGAAGAAAATGTGAAAATCATGGGTATATACATATATGCATGGTTTTTGTATCATGATGCACAAGTGGAGTTTTGGGTTTTGACATTTCCACAATTCATAGCAGAATAAAGATTTGAAACATAAAAACGTCTAAGAAGGTATTGTTTTTGTTAGATTTAGTTAAGGTATTTTTTTATATTTCAGAAGTTTAATCGTGGTTAGGTAGGAGTATCCATTGGTTAGGGAGGAGTATACGTTGTATTGTCTCTTTTCTAAATCTCTGAACATTTGAATTTAAGCTTTTAGTTTAACTGTACAACTTTAGAAATCTCTAAATAGGCCAAATATCACTGAAAAATAGGGATTAATAGCATTCTTTGAATGATTGATCCAAAATATTTATACAACAATTTTGTGTTAAATATGATATAATTCCAACATGGAGAATCACAACAATTTTTGTATATACACAGACTTATCATGGCAGTATTGCGTGTAAAAACAATTTATGGAGAATAACTGTAAAATGTTTTTACACGCTACACTAGTCTATATACTAATAGCGAGGTGTGCATAATATTTCTACCGACTGGTAAAAGTATAACCGACTGGTGGTCTTGTGAAAGAGTGCTCGCGGGAGGTCAGGGTTCAAATCCTGACCGAGTCATGCCAGCGACTATAACAGTGTCAATCGATCAACGCAGTTTAGCAATCAGCTTGAGTGCGGGATTGATATCTAAGGGTGTTGTTTGGTTGAGCGGTTGAAGCATATTTGCTGCTTCCTTGACGCAAATGGGAGCTTTAAATGCTCCGTGACCTCCTTAGCAGGACCCTTATTGGTAACGGTTCTCTCATAGCTGAAGAGACTATCCTGGGTAAACATTTATAATAATAAAAAATAAATAGTTTGGTATAATATTTTTGGGTGTGAGGTTGCTTTTATTTTGGTCAACGTTTTCACAGTTTATTTGGGGGAGTTTAAAACAGCACGAGCATAAACCCTGATAATAATGATGATGATAATGCACTTTCGAACGCCAGAAAATGATAGCAACTAACCAGTCGATTTCAAAAAATTAAGGGATATAACATTGAAATTTTTTTTCTCACGAAATTAACGAAATTAACTGTTTTAACTAATTCTTAAAAACCATCGAATGTTGTAGGTTTGAGTGTTTCTGCAAATTCTATGAAATGACCAGCCTTCGTTACCCCAAATCAGCGTAGATAAACGTCAATGTTGCAGAAAAAGTTAACTTTTTAACTTTTTTAATTAGTTTTTTTCTTCACTTTTTTCACGTTTTCAATTTCAGGATTTTTAGTTAAAAAAATAAAATTTGTCAGAAAGAAATGTCTTGGATCAAAAAACGAAATATTGTATTATTATTAACAAAGATTTGTATTATTACGAAAACGAAATTAGAAAGGAAAGTGGAAAGTATTATTATTGATAATAGTAAGTGTTTCAACCAACCCAACCCAATACAATTTATCTTTCTTATCAGAAATAATGACAATGGCGTCACACAAGAAGGAAAAGACTGGCGCAAGATATACTTTTTCATTTCATAACATAAGAAAGTAATCAAACTGAGTAGTCTAGTCCAACGTAACAAATTATTCAAACTGCAAACATAACATAACAAAAGTAGGCAAACTATTTCTACACAAGCAAATGTTCAAATTGACAAATTGTGAGTGATACTTCGGAGGTAGTGAAGGAGATGCCTGTTTGAATAGTCGTGAACAATTCTTAGAATTCAAGCAATTTAATCCACGTAGCGCATTCTCTGAAGGGGAGGTGCATGTAAAATTGATGCCCCTACAGGAGCTTCTTCCCTGTTTAGGATGGTAAGAAATGTACAAACAATTGGATGACGGGATGTGACATGTGCTTGGAAACTTCGATACCAGCCCTTTGTACTATTATTAATTCTAGCCTTGAGTTAGTTCTATGATACATGTTCCAATTATCTATAAAAAACCAGTCACCCCGAGGAGCATTTTCCCTATAGCGACCAGCGTATGTATCGTCAAAATAATTGAGCAAATTATAAGCAAGGCCATTGTTAATAAACAAAACACTGTTAACTTGTAAAGATACTGTCTCTTCTTGAAAGCTAATTATCTTCAGCGAGTATATATCTAAATCCTATAAAATCACCTTCCAGCAAACTGTTTCCATATTTCAAAATGACTTCATCCTTAACACGATATGCTAACCATTTGACAAAGCAGTATTTTTAGGCAAAATATATTGATTTCTTCCTTCTTTGCCACCACGACAGCACCCAAAAGAAGTTTGTTATCAGTGTTATTACATGTTTACGTCGTCAAAATATTACAGCAATTAAATTTAAAGATTTACCGAAGAAGTCATATTGTGACATATTTTAACCCTAATTCCCACCAAGCTTGTTTTCCTTTGTATAGATAGGTGGGGGTGGGGGGGGGGGGTCAATTTGGCCCGCGCCTACATAATGTCTTATATCTACTAAACCATTGATGCCTATGACATTAAACTTAGTACAGAATTTAAGTAACCTTTTTACTATAAGAATAATTACAAATGATGTCATGATGACATCATCACTTTTTGTTATGACGTCTGGTCTGTAAATTATTGGTATTCTGTAAATTATTGGTATGGTATTGCAATTATTGGTATACAACTGGTATTCACCAAAGTTCAATTCATTGCAAAATGAAGTTGATTGAGTACATTCCAATCAGGAAAACAAAAGGCTAATTTAAAAAAAATACCCATGGTTGACAAAATGCCCACCCCCGGAAAAAGGGTGTGGCCGCCCTTTGTAAAATTAAAAAAAATTTAATTTCCAGAAACTTTTATAAAAGTTAGGAAAAGTCACAAAATATTAGTAAATCGGTTAAAGCATTAAAAGTTATTTAGATTCAAAAATGCCGCAGGCAAAATTGACCCCTCTACCATGCAGAATAGGTTTAACGGTAGCCAATAACTTCCCGCAGATAGGTACATGTTTTTTACCGGCATGAACTCTTATCGACATGGGTTCTACCATTTAATACCCCCTTACTTGTACTGCAAAATGGTTTCATAAATCTTATTATAATATTTGTCAATCTTGGTTTTTCGTCCTAAGTTTATTAAAGCATTGCCAATAAAATCTTTTTTTCGGAAAGTGTGGTCTGAGTTCCGCAAGGACCTGTGTCAAACGTTCTAAACCACTTTCCGGCAAATCGCCTTCTTCAATTTCTATGTGAAAACATTCGAACCTTTCCTCTTCTTCCTTCACGTTGTTTTCAAGCAACGATAATCATTCGGTAAGCAACTTTAAGTCATGAATCAAAACCCGCGTAAACTGATCAAGTTCATTGGTTACATATTGTTCAATTTTATTGGTGAATCGTAAATCGATAGATGACATAAAAAATGTTTTAAAAATCAGCGCGCAGTTTAAAATCGAAAACAAGAATTTTTAACAATACAGCAACCTGTAATAACTAAACACATATTTCAAAAGACCAACGAAGCGATGTTATTCCTTCTACTTTTAAAAAAGAAACCTAGGTTAGGTCTGCTCTGAATTTTGACTTGTAAGACTCTAAGTTCTAAGACTATACTTTCCTTAATATAATGAGATATCACAGATGGCTCCTATATCACTGTGAAAACGGAAGATCGCATATTTATGATATGTGGAGTAATGCAAGTTTATGTTATTATCGTATATGCGGACTTTGGATACGTTGGATTTCATATTTACCTTTACATGAGAACACATCCTGCTCTCATTCCATTTCTACGAGAAAAATATATTTATAGAACACCCATGGGACACAAGAAGTTCTTTTCGAACCTTCATCAAATTTCGTTCTTTCTACGATCATTTTTTTTCAGGAAACGTTTAGTCGAATTGCTGTGCATTTTTTTCATTTTCATTTTTTTATTTCGTGTCCATGTCGTAAACCATGTTAACTTTTAAACCAAGTTGACCAAATTCCAACTTGGTTTAAACCAAGTAGGGTCCCGTTATTTTATTAAACCATGTTGTCTTTTTCGAGTGAAAATTTTGATCATTAAACCAAGTTGACCTAACATTACTCGAATCCAGAGATTTTTGCGGGATCAAACTTTCACGATCGTAACAATAAAGTTTCTTCCTTTAAAACATTCTCGGACTGCTTATATCACGCATATTTCATAGGAATGGTAAAAAGGCCGAGGAAGTGGCTAATTGACAATGAAACGCTATATTCTCAAACTAGGTCTCTTTTACAAGCTCATTTGTTGAGTATCTACGTAAGAAGATCAAATGTTTTAAGAGTTTAGAGGTAGTTCTCAAGAAATAACGGTCCAACTCTGTACAAGTGGACTTGTAACTTTTTCGTCATTTATTACTTGTTTCTATTTTTCACAGATTTGTGCTTATATAAAAAAGCGTGCAGGCGAAATATTGCGGGCTAACCTTTGATCTAAAAATGTTTGTGGGTGCGGAACAGATGGATCAAAATAGTATCGGAAAATCTGTTCCCTTTTTGGGGCGTTCGTTTTAAAAAAACAATGACCCTTAATATAACTTTCTTTTTTCAGAAAAAAACCCCATAAATACATCTATAACATATATAACATATATAAAGAACTTTGTACCTTTAAAAACACTGTCCGCATGACCAGTAGTTAATTTTGTTTCCTTGTTATTAAATGAGCGAAAGTTAAACCAAATAAACTACTTGGTTTAATATTAAAATGTACTTTTGGAAGATCATCTTCACTATTTTCATCTGTATTTACAGGCATTGATACCAATTCACCTACTTTCTCCTCTGACTGAGTTATCATGAAACTGCAGTAACTTTCAGTTCTCTTAGGTCGTGATACAGGTACAGGATGTGGTGCAGGTACAGGGCGTGGTGCAGGTACAGGTTGCGATGCATGCACAGGCAAAGAGTGTGGTGTACCAATTGGATCAAGTTTCAGTGTAGGACTTCCAGATTCTAGTTCTCCCGTTTCACAACTTTCTTTCAAAAAGCCAGGCAGATCTTCCTCTTGTATAATTCCATTAACATCTACTGGAATTCTCTCAAGTGAATTGGAGAGCTGCCCATAAACAATTTCGAATGGTTTCTTTTTGGTTACCCTTGACTTACGTGCATTAAGGAAACTAAATATACCAATAAAAAATTACAACGATTTAATGCCATTTAAACCAAGTTGACTAAGATGTGAATTCAGTTAATAAAGCCTTAAACCAAGTTGACCTTCACAAGTTGAATAAGATGTAAATTCAGTTGAAAAAGCCTTAAACCAAGTTGAGTTGTTCTTAAACCAAGTTAAAAAGTACTATTTCTTGAAGTTTAAGTAATTTTAAGAAGTATGCAGGTATTATTTATATAATGAGTGTAGGGATAAGTGATTTTTAACTTTCAGATTGGTTCTCATAATTTTTAGTCGTAGATCCACATCAGTTTCACCATTTTTTAACCCACTTATCAAATAAATGCTGACTTAAATTTATTTTTTATAACCAACCACTTAGTTCACTAGTCAGCTATTAGTTTGAATTAATTATACCGAGTATAATTAACTTATTAAATAACTTACATTGTATTCGAGGTAACCAGCTTGCCCAACTGTTTGTTCCAGTGTCCTGCTGGTTAGTGGCAATCATTTCTTCCACACAAGCATTTGTCCTTTCAACCAGGCCTTGCACCCATGGTGATCTAGGTTTGCCATTGATTAACTTGCATTCACCTGGCCAATCTTTTACGACATTTCTAATTATATTGTTCATAAATTTTTTTCCTCTGTCTGAATTCAATATATAAGGAAGACCAAAATACGTAAACACACAAATAATAAGATTTTCTGCAACCTCCACAGCTTCTTTGCGTTTCAATGGAAACAGGACATGGAAGTTAGAAAAAATGATCTACAACATGACCAATCCATTTACAGTCTTGATCTGCAGATGTTGTCATATCTATTAGATCAATCTACAAAATAATATGAATTTTTAATTTTAAAGCAAACAAATTGGAGCATTTATACATCCATTTTTATGTCACTACTTGAATGCTTAATTCAAACTCAAACACCTGATGGTACCGTGAATCTTTTTTCTTCTATGAACCAACATTAAACAAAAAAACATACGCACCTGAATTCTTTGTAAGAAACCGTAAGTTATAATAGGTTTTAAAGGAGCCACAACATACTGATGATGCCTCAGTGTACAGGTTACATAACTGCACAAATGTTTGTACTGCTGAGCGGGGTACATTAGCATAATGACACTTCACCCTAAAGCATGGAAGGAATTCAATCAGCATAATAATATGATAGCAAGTGACGCTGCAGAAACAAGCAAAAATTATCTTTTCGTAAGTATTCAAATAGCCAGTGTGAATGGTTTTGTAGATAATGTATTCTATGGAGAAGTGCAAAAATGTCTTCTTTTGCAACAACTCTTCTAATATGAACAATATCTAACACATTAGTATTAGAAGATGATGGCTAAAGAAGAAAACAACTAGAGATTTATATAACTATCAGAAAGTAAATTCATTTATACATATTAAAATAATGTAAAAAAGGCCCATCCCCAAGAATGAAAATAAAAAGCCAATGAATAAACAGTGTAGTGTGTGTTCTTCGTCCCACCTCCTTCTTTCCACACACGCCCCGTGATATCAAAAATACATACTTGAAACTGCTTTAAAAGACACACACAATCTATATCACCAGGAAAGCTCGCAATGACAAATTTATTCCTTCTAATACGCTTCTTGAGAATAAGTTTAATGTTACAGCTAATCCCATCACGTTCACATAATAAATAACGTCTTATTTCCTCTGAATTATCTCGATTTATGACAGTAGAATTGATTTTGCTACTCAAAAGGTAGTCTTCAAAAAGTTTCTTATGCTCTACCTCTTATCAGCCGTTTTATCCTTCACATGTGAAAGAGGCGAGTTTCTTCGAGTTATCACGCATCTATTTTATCCTTCACATGTGAAAGAGGCGAGTTTCTTCGAGTTATCGCGCATATGTTTTAAATGTTAAACCAAGTTGACTATTTTGATCGTTTTCTGTGACGTGTAAACCAAGTTGACTTTCAGGTCAACTTGGTTTAATATCCAAGTCGGTTTACGACACCCACAATGCAGAAGAAAGAAAATATTAAAATGAAGATAGTTATAAGTAAACGGTAAGATTTTAGTTTTTTATTGCAAAACATATACATTTAACTGTTTTTGATTGAACATATGGATTTACAGCGATAAAACCCGACTTTAATTTTTTATTTTGGTTGGCATACATTAAAATGAAGTTGATATTATCTGCTTCGTTTGATGTTGTATATGTTTATTTTGATTTGTCCTGCTGTGAAAGCGTAAATTCATTCATACTGGCTTATTACAGGAGCTGATAACACGTTTGAAGAAACATTCGTAGTATTAACGACTTTTTAATATAGTTCCCAATCTCTTTCGTTAACGCGGTCCATTGAAATCGGTACCGGCGGCGGTGGTCTTTATTTATAGGCTACATCATACCTCATACTTCATCAGGTTCATAAGTATATATGTACTTTAACATCGTACTTTGGATTATTTTTAATATATGGATACATTTCCGTGAGTTCCGGTTCAAAAATATCCAAATTTAAGAATGGTGTTATACGTTCAATATTATACGTTCAATATTTAATGTTTTTATATATATCCAAGATAATACATTTGCACCTTTTTTCATTTTCTACGCGCGTTAGCGAAGGATATTGTTTGCTATACACAATTTATCTATCTATCCTGTAACAGATATTGGATGCACAATTTCGGAGTTTGGATCTTTTCTATTATAAACTACAGTCTTAGAAAAATGTCATGTTAATAACGGGAAAAACAAAATGATAATGTTTGAATATAAAAGTCGTATTAAGATACATTATTTCATGGTGCTTTGTTCACGACATTTTCTGGATATTCGTTGAATTGCATTTTTATCTCGATATACCTTAATTCTTCTTACAAGTCATCTCCGTACAAATCATTTTCCCTCTCCTTGCAAGGGTTTTGACGATTGACAATTAATACATTGACCTTGTGTTTGTCTGTTTCTTATAAACTTTGGTTCTTAGTTTATCCCCATTTTTCTTGGTTATCAAAACAATCCAAAAAATGGTATCGATCCATTTTCTTCTTGTTCTGCTATGAATATCAGTTGTTTGTTTATAGTATTTAATTCGGCCAAAGTTTCTTTGGTTCCATATTTTGTCACTGTAAACGTATCGTCGACCTTTCTTAACCATATTTTCGGTACGTATAAGATAGTGTATATACTCCGTTCTTCAACACTTTATATATGTAAGACCTCAGCAAAAGATGGCGAGGCTGGTGACCCAATAAACAAACCATCAGCTTGGTTGTAGAAATTTCCTCCTATTTTAAATGTCATGAATTCAATCGAAATTTTTGCAAGACGTATTAATGCTTCTTTGTTGACGTTTGTTTTGAAAGTTCTTTTTTTCACTCGTCTTTCTACCTTTTTTATCACCTCTCCTTTAGGTAACGATGGATACATATCAGCAATGGCAAAACTTATTATTCTTTCTCCTTCCTCCAAAGTAACACCTTTTAGCTTTTACACGAAGCTTTTTGAATCTTTTATGAATGACTTTGGCATTGGTAGTTAATAGTTTTAGTTCGTTACTAATTAATTAACAAATTTAGCAATTTTGTACTAAGCAGGTCATTTTCTATTGATCATCAGTTTGACTTTTAATGGGTCTTTGTGAGCTTTTAGAGTTGGTCTTGCGGAAGGAGCTGTTGGCGTAATTTGTTTCAGTTATTTCATTTGGTCGATCGATATCTTATTTTCTTTTCTTAAATATGTCAACTCTTCATTAATTGACGTTTTCACTTTTTCTATGTTATCTCTTTTAATCTATTTGTATCTTTCCGTATTGGACAATTCTTTTTCGACGAGCTTATCAACTTCTTTTTTCTCAATGATGCACGTCGCACTACCTTCATCATTTTCAATTAAAATAAGACTAGTGTAGCGTGTAAAAGCATTTTACAGTTTTTCTCCATAAATTGTTTTTACACGCAATACTGCCATGATAAATCTGTGTATATACAAAAATTGTTGTGTTTCTCCATGTTGGAATTATATCATATTTAACACAAATATTTTGGATCGATCATTCAAAGAATGCTATTATCCCTATTTTTTAGTGCTATTTGGCCTATTTAGAGATTTCTAAAGTTGTACAGTTAATCTAAAAGCTAAAATTCCAATGTTCAGAGATTTAGAAAAGAGACAATACGACGTATACTCCTACCTAACCAATGTATACTCCTACCTTACCACAGTTAAACTTCTGACATATAAGAAAATACTTTCAAATTTCCCTATTATCTAATAAAAACAATACCTTCTGAGACGTTTTAATCTTTCAAATCTTTATTCTGCTATGAATTGTGGAAAGTCAAAACCCAAAACTCCACTTGTGCATCATGATACAAAAACCATGTAAATATGTATATAACCATGATTTACACATTCCTTCTTGTATAACATTCATCTATACTATTCAATTTTCTAATCTAAAACAAAAAGATATCAATCAAACACTATCAAAACAATATAATAATGATCTCGCTACCTTCGTTTCCCTAAAGGCGAACCTTAATAATAACAACCCACATACTACAATGAAATACCAAATAAACTGCTAGCTACACATTTCGGCATAGTAGTCAAAACTAACTGATACGAAAAAGCTACATTCAAACACATTAAAAAATACATATCGGTAGAAAATGATGAACTGATAATACGAACACATAACAGGTCTACATCGATTATCTCTCGGATAGAATAGTTACTGACACCGATCAATGTTGTTATTCTTTATTACTAAACTTAAAGCGTTGGATAAAAAAATAAAAACAAAAACAAATACTTTTACACACATCGTCTTCATTTTTTGTTTAAAGAAATGAACGTTTAAGAAATTTGATGAACTTTCGAACGCAAAAACCATTGCATTGCCTTCTCCTCCGTGCGGCTTTACGATGTCTTCTTTATGGTACAAAAACTCCACGAAGTAATAAAACCCCGTAAGATGGAGCTAGAGATTCTCCTAATGGGAGTTCTCCCTATACTAATACGGAAAAAATAAACATCCATTGACGAACTTCCCGAGATATTTTTTCTAAAGTTCTTTCTTTCAAAGTTAGGTAAGAAAAAAGCAAGATTTAGTATTAGTATAAGAAGATTATTTTGGTTGAGCCATACTTTTAAACCATTACAAAGATTCTGTTCAACATTTAGTTCCCTTTCCTTTCTTCCTTTTTGAATGATTCTTTTGCGCTCAAACCTGAACCTGAACTCGTTGCAGTAGAAGAAAAAAACTTTTGATTGCTTTTTCTTTAACCCAACGAAACAAATATCGTGATTACAATGGAAAGACAAAATTATAAGACTTATAGTAGAAAACTGTTAGCTACATGTGTGTCTATTTCTCAAAATCAGAAGACAATACATCACGAGCCATGAAACATGGAACGATTGTAGCTTCAACAAATCTTCAGCAGATGAAATCTATAGTACGAGTGTATGCAACTAAAAGAGAATGTTCTGTTCAAGAAGTTGTATATCATATCATGCCAGAATAATGGATGATGAAATGCTTTCCAGGAGTCATTTTTGCTAATAACAACTTGCCTGAGCAAAGATGTAAAATATGTAAAAGGGAAGAAGAAAGTCTAGAACTTGCGGAAGACAGCACTGATGTTAACAAGAAAAATATGTAGGACAGATATGTTGATAGACCAGATTGTAACTTTAAAAAGGGAAAATACAAAATTGTTGACAAAATGTGTTATGCCGAGTTTCTCTCCCAATACTATTTGACAAGCAAACTTAATGATGGCACTGATAATGACTGTCAAGTTCTAATAAATGAAATTGTAGAGAACAACCATGACACGTATAATTATCCTCCGCAGATGCCTCTGATGTCTTCTAAAGAAGTATTACCATGTAGAAAAGTGAAATCAATTTTAAGATATCATGCACGTAACCGATACAGAGACCCTGAAAATACGCACACCACTTATTGTTCATGTATTACCCTTTTCGAAGTGAAGATGACTAAAAGTCTCCTGTTACACGATCATATACTGAGAAACTTCTAGAAGGAGATGTGGTAGACTTGTTAAACCGTAATAAAATGATCTTCGAATCTTATGTTGATTTAGAAAATGAAGCCATTAGAAATTATCATGATAACGTCAGCAGCAACATGGATTCATTTGTCCAACAAGAGGATGAGTATGTCAGAGAAATCAGAATTCAAACATTGATGATGAAGAAATGGACGGAATTATATTCGGAGAGCACGTTAGAACTTGCGGAAGACAGCACTGATGTTAACAAAGAAAAATATGTAGGACAGATATGTTGATAGACCAGATTGTAACTTTAAAAAGGGAAAACATTGAGGTGGAGATGTTGGCAAATCTCACTTCATTAACACTGTTTCTCACGCATTTGCCAAGCTTTTTTCGTAAAGAACTTGCACACCAGGAAAACCCAAAGTACTTTTGTTTGCCCCTACTGCTATTTCAGATACACTTAAGGTTGACACATATTTTTGGATGCCCTTATGATAAATTCTTTGCTGGAAAAACCATCATTGTGTTTGGGGATCTATATCAGCTGCCCCTCTGTTAGAGCGCAGCGCGTATTTGATTTATATCAAGGTTCTAATGAAATTTTAAAGCGGACCATGTATGGCGGAAACTTAAGTTTGCAGAGCTAACCGAAGTAATGAGACAACATGGTGATACAACATTTAACAACATGCTAAACCGAATATGAGTAGGTGATGTTTCGAAAGAGGACGAATTACTGTAGAGTAGATTTATCCCTATCGACGACACTAACTTTCCTCATGATGCCTTGCATTTCTTTGCTGAAAATGCACAAAGTAAATTACACAATGAAATTATGTTAGAAGTTAATGTTAATCAGTGATATACTATTCATCCAATAAGGTAAAAATCACTAAAAATCGTAAAAATTGGGAGATTTAAATATCAACGTTTTTAAAGAAAATGAAGGTCTCAAATCTACGTTAGAAGACTACCATTTAGTTGTCAATCAACCAGCACATCTTTGTGTTTCCCTTCTCGAACACTTTACATATAAACATCCTTAATGGATCTATTTTCGATAGACTTTGCCATTGAAACTCACTTTTTTACGGATCACGATGCCTGTCGATTTGTTTATTTATTTATTATTATTTCATTGTTTTCAGTTGGGTTTTACAATAGTTAAAAACTAATTTAGTCCAACTTTGGTAGCAATTACAATAAGTTAAAAACAGAATAAAAATGGAATAACCATTTAATAATATATATAAGCTATCAAGAGCATTCTCTGCATTGACAGTAAATATCGACATTTTCTAATGAAATTACGAATTTATGCAAATCAGTTTCAGATTTGATAGAAAAAGTTAGCTAATTCCATGCTAATGCAGCTCGAAAATCGAAGAAATTAATTGATCGTGTAGAGGTTGCTGGAGGTATAATAATACAAGAACCCTGGCGCGCGTTATAGTGGTTTAGCTTAATGGGTAAAGTATCCCACATAATTTTGGGATTTAAACAATTTAAAGATTTAAAAATTTGAATGACCAATAATTTCAAGTTCCTGGAATGGATAATTTCTGACTTAGCAACCCGAAGTAACTCATCGTTTTCACAAGAAAAGATATAGAGTTTAGCACGCAGAGTTCGACGATGAGTTTTATTGATAAGATTGTGTGCTTGTTTTGAACAGAACATCCATATCAGGGGACAATAATTGAAATACGACATAATATAAGCATAAAAAGGATAAGAGGATACAATTTAACTGACTACTAATACCGAGCAGCTTGAGCCTTTTGGGCCTTTTAGGGAAGTACGACCTAAATTGACCTCTAACTAACGGAGCCTGAGAAAAGTACTTGAAATTTCGCAGAATTAGCAACCTTACCATTAGAAGAAAACCACTTTGCAAGAATATTTAAGTCTTTGTTTAGGCGTTGCAGAAATTTATCGATGCTAATGTCGCAAGCATACAAGGTGTTGTCATCTGCGAAATTAGTCTCAGATACTGCAAAAAGAAGGTCATTTATAAAGATGTTAAACAATATTGGCAATATAAAGAATATAAAGAATATAAAGAATATATATATATATAATATAAAGAACGGAACCCTGGGGAACACCTTACAAAAGCTCTGAGAAATCGCTGAGAACAGAACCAATGCGAACACGATGATTCCTATTGTTCAAATAGTTTGAAAAAAGCATGAAAGAATCATGTCCAAAACCATAGACAGCCATTTTTGCAATAAGAAGATCATGTGGTAGACAATCAAAGGCTTTTGACAGATCCATCAGTACTGCTCTAACCTGATCTTTTGAGTTTAAACAGGATTGCCATTCGCGGATCATATTCAGAATGGCATATTGGCAATTATACCCTTTGCGAAAGTCGCAAAGGTATTTGAAAAAAAAGGAATTTACGAAAGGTTCAATTTGCTTACAATAAAAGCTTTTCAAAAACTTTGGTAAAAAAGTTGGTAATAGGTTGATGGGTCTGTAATTAGCTTTATCAGTGGTACTGCCTTTTTATGTCTGCATGTTAAAAAGAATTAGGAAAAAATGATCCTTTTTCAACACTATCATTAAAATATGCTGTTAAGACAGGAGCACATTCAACATCGGCAAGCTTGAGAGCTCTGGTTGGAATAGAACCACTGACTTTTTCCCCCGAGTTTAGAGCAATAAGTTCCTTGATCATTCTATCTTCTGTGATTTCTTGAAATTTGAAGACTTCCCTTGTGGAGTGCTTTTGCGTTATAGTCAGAATCGATGGCTGGAGAGCATACTTAGAAATCGCAGAAGATACTGGGTCAAGGTCAGATGCTGTTTGTTTTGGCATATTTGGAAGATTAATACTATCAGTGATTCTATTGAAATAAGAGTTAAAAACGTTTGAAACGTCAGTTTCATCACTCAAAACTTTACCATTTCGACAAGAAGAATGCTTTCAAAAGTACCCTGTTTAGAATTGAAAAAATAGTTTTACTGTTGATCAAAAAAGAAATATTTCTTAGCTTGCCGATTAATATTGACAACTAAGTTCCTTTGTGTTTTATAAGCAGCCAGATCATCAGGGTGTTTGGTTAGATTGTCTATGCGTTTTAATTTTGATCTCTTCATAATAGCCTTCCTGAGATCTTTTGTCACGTGCGGCTGATTATTTCCACGAAGAATGTTAGTTTTCATAGGCGCGTGCCTATCAAGGACTGTTTTAAAAACGTTTCCAAAATTTTGGCTATCTAAGGTATTAAGCGCATTACTTAGATCTTCTTTGAAGATTGATATTCTATCATTCTCGGAGGTAGTTTATCATATTTAACTTTCAGCATAGAATATATCAGTAAATGGTGATCACTTAACCCAGTTTCCATTATTCCAGATTTCATAAGCGAGTGTTTCTGTTTCATAACATAAGATCAATGCATTTGCCTGATGGTGATTTCTAGCAGGTTTTTTCTCTGATGTGGCTGAATAAGGAATGATTCTCAAGGAAATGAGATAACTCTGGACTTTTGGTCTCTAGATTAAAATACCATTTACTATGATGGAATCATACTTGCTGTAAAAGTCTATAATTTTTGACAAACAATCAAGAAAGTAGGTAGTTTCCTGTTTTGGTGGCATATAGAGACTAATTATTAGCCATTTATGCTTACCTAAATTCAATTCGATTGGGATGATTTGTTTACTTTAAATAAGGTATTTTAAATTCAAGAAGTTGACGATAAGGGATATCACTCCTGACAAAGGCCAGGAGGCCACCACTTCTAGCTGAAACATCAAGTCCATAGGGGGTTTTAAAATTAGGAAGACTGAATTGAGATGTTGCAAAAGAGCTGTCAAGTTTTGTTTCAGCAATAGTGAGGATATCAACATTTTGCCCTACAAGAATACCTAGTGATTCATATTTGTTCTTTATCGAATTGATATTTTCATAAGATAAGATCACATTTTTAGGAAACTTACATCGTATGTCCTTTAAGTTGTTGCTGTTTCTTTCATCCTCATTGGTTCAATTTTCATCAACACATTTCGTATTTTTGCTCTTAATATTAACTACAAGTTTGGCCAATCCTTTGCGATTTAGATACAGCTTCTTTTTTGAAAGGCAGGGTGAGTTGACATTGTTATTGTCAATGATCCTTAAACCGTGTTTACGAGCCAATTCACTGATGGCATCATTGATATTTTTTTTCTTTCTCCACATTGCGGTCTTCTCTTTTGCATATTTCGATAGTATAATTTCAGTGCTTGGAGAGTTCGCTTTAACAAAATCAATAACTCCGTTGAGGTATCTGATAGTGTCAACGTGTTTAGTAATATCTTTTGTCCCAATGTGTGTTATCAGTATATCCGCGTTTTTATTAACCAAAGGTTTGATAAAATCCGCTAAGTCTTTCAACATTGAGGCAGAAAAACATTTTACGATTGATTTGTGATACTTTTCTAAGATGCCGTTGTTATCAATTCCGTTTATCTTGCTGTCTCCACATACGATTACGTTTTTTTACAGTCTGACTTTTGTCCTGTATTAGTTCAGCATGACAGAACTTGATTTTTCTGTAGCGTTTTTAATTATTTTCTTTGAGTATTCTTTTACTGCATTTAAACTTGATATTTTGTTAAACTCTTCGTGTCTTTCTAAGCGATAAGTACTTAGGTGGTCGTTAATAACTTGTTCATTTCTTTTGACGCAATTCTCTTGGTAATCGATGTTGCCGAGAAGCGGGTCGATTTCTGTGATATGTTGTTCGTCTTGATACTTTTCGTGTGAAATAAAGTGTTTTGAGAATTGTTTTCTGTCAGCCCAGATATAATTTTGGTTTTCTCCTGTTTTTCAACCCTTAAGAAGTTTATTTCATTTTGCAGATGTTTCAACATTTCATATTTTTCTTTATGATGAATTTAGCTCTTGTCTGACTCTTAACCATCACACTATCCATTATTTCATTCATCCTCAACTTTTCAACTTGTGTATCAATAAATTCTTCAGCACTTTGTAAATATGCATCTGTTGAGATGTTTGTATCCATAGTATCACTTTTGCTATCAATAAATTGTCTAATTACAATTTTCTCCGAGAACGCGTTTGCACGTCCTTCCGCGATCAATTTTATCTTTTGATAAAGAAATAAAGATATTTGAGTTGCCTACTGAGAAAATTGCCCAAGCTTCTAAGATTCTAGTTTTAAATTTTAATAGCAGGACCACAATTTTTTATTTAATTTTGCGCATCCTCTGTGCCAAAAAACAACCTTCATCACCAAACAGTCATGTTACTTTCATATAGGTATCATAACAGACTTAATAAAAGACCCTCCAGAATGCTGAAGCAAGTGAATATGACTTAAATTAACATTTTGAAATATTTTCAACTTTATGCCTCTCGGATTGGATGATCTTTCATGAAAATTACACCCCATACGCATTTTTTGTCCCATCCGGAACGCGGTGTGTCTTAACATCTAAAATTTCATTTTTGACTGACTTACCCCAAGCGGAAATACAGCTTAATTCAAAAAAAATCCAAAGATCGAAACTGATATCCTATCGAACAATCCTGTCTATAAAAGATTCTGGATGATTTCTACTTTAAGTAAGAATATAAAGTAACTTTACATAAAGTTTAACTGACAATTTTGTCAGCTAATGCCTCGTTCTTTCTAACTTTACAAACATCAAGACTTTTCATTGCAAATTTACAGTGACGGAAAACTCTAAAGTTACTTTAAAACAAAACTTTTTTCATTTGACTTTTCATACATGTTTATTTCGAACTTTGGTGGTCATGAGCTGTTGTATTAAAAACTAAGTTCCAAAGTTTCATGTTCGTTCTTTGTTGGTTCCCTGGTGGTTCCGCAAAATACTGCTGGACAACTGCTGGTTCTGTGAATTACTGGTGTTTCACTGTTTTATTATGTACGGGTTATTTAACTTCGTTTGGATTTACTTACTTTCATTTCGATAATGAAAGTAAGTGAACCCAAACAAGGTTAAATAACACAATTGTTAAATATGTTTGTTCCTCTTTCAACGAAGGCTCGTAAGTAAGAAAGTAACGGGGGTTTTAAGTCTGTGGGCTTCCATCCGTAGTTGTTGATTATTCTGCCCGTTGACTTGCTGCCAGGAAGTTGACTTACCGCCAGAGAAACGTATAGCATTGTTCTAGTTTTTTATGATGTATTTGAACCTGAACAGATTTCTTATTTTTTCCTAAAGCTTGAAAGCGTTGTAGTCTCCACCCTTTAGAGAACCCTAAGCCGTTTCCAGTTAGACTGACAGCGATGACCTCTAGTTTTTTCTTCCGAGATTTGATTAACTTGCATAAGTCTCTGACTTGAAAAAAGAAGGTAAAGGGAATGCCCTATGAAAAGTTCTGAGACACCCAATCGGTTGCATAAACACACGGTTATGGAGAGGTAATAGTTTGAATCCAAAGGAACTTCTAATGATCAGAAGTGAAACTTTTTCTTTTTTTATAGACTATTGTTGCTTAAAGTAATGCAAAACGTTTACATGATTAGAAAACGAAGGTGCGATGAGAAAACAAAAGAAAGTTTACAGGGACCTTCATTTATGAATCCATAATAAGTAAGTTCATAATTTGACATGACATCACGGTTTTCAGTGGTTTTTACATAGATCTTTTTGAGCCTTTATAACCTTAACCCTATTCCTACCAAGCTTTTTTGTCCTTTGTATGGATGGGGTCAACTTGGCCCGCGCCTAGATAATGTCTTAAATCTGCTAAACCGTTGATGTATATGACATTAAACTTAGTACAGACTTTAAGTAACCTATTTGCTACAAGAATAATTACAAATATTGTCATGATGACATCATCACTTTTTGTGAATAATTTTGAAATTTACGTAAGTTTTTGGAAAGCATAAATTCTAGGTAAAACCAATTTTTTTGCAAAGTTTTACATTATTCTGTATCCAAATACAACAATATGCCGAAAGTTAGGTCATTTTAAGAATTTTAATGATAAGAAAATTTGGTGATTGAAAAATTAGAAAACTTTGGAACTTTTTAGAGAAATATAGCTTCGGACATCTGGCTACAAGATATTTCAACTGATTGAAATAAGATAGAAAAGGGCTCTCTCTCACAAAAATAAGTAGCAGGATAATGCAATTGGATAGACCATCAAAAACAGCTTCCCAAATTAGTTGAAATATCTGCTCCGTAAAATAAAAAATTGTCTGTAAATTATTATAACAGGTCCGTAAATTACTCCAAAGTTTAACTGGTAATCTCAAAATTGAAGTTGATTGAGTACATTCCAATCAGGAAAACAAAAGGCTATTTTTAAAAAAAAATACCCATGGTTGACAAAACGTCCACCCTCGTCAAAAGAGCCAATTAGACTCACCTCACCGACCCCCATGTAGAATTGGGTTTAAGCCATGTAAAATGTTTTGTATATTCCTAATCAGGAAAGATGGAAGCTTAAGCAGATCAGCTACATACGTAGAAATAAAACTCATTTTTTACTTCCGAATTTTTGTTCGTCTCATTTAAACATTTTCCGTTCAATTTTAGGAAATAATATTATTCCACTCCAAAATATCTTTCGAAGAAGCGAATCAAAATAATTACAATAACAAAACATTTATCTTATGTTTGATTAATGTTATGGCATCCATGTGTTTCAGAGTTTTATTCTCGATCATATCCAACATTGGCGTAGGTATTTTTCTCTGTATCGTACCTTTCATTAGAAGGATTCTCTTGTGGTGACTTAAATTTAAGATTTTGAGTTTTCTTCCAACATGTCATATTTTGGAAATATCCTTTAATTTTTGAATTTCTCATCATGTAAATACAGGAATTGACACCAGAATTAATGGATGTAATTATAACAGCCCATGTCAAAACAATTTGAACTTTTCGTACATTGTCACGATTACCGGAGTATAAATAAAAGAACGACAATACAGCCAATAAAATGATTGAAGGTACATAAAACAAAACAAGTGAAATGGTAATCAACGTAATTGTTTTCGTCAGCCTTTTGTCTTTAACTTTCATACTTGTCGATCTTGCATTTGTATTAACAGTTTGTTTGTGAACATTTTGACGTATTAGTACGTTGAATGTAACAGCTGCTATTAAACCTAATGCCTCAAAGACTGACATGCTTATAAAATATAATCCACTTGGTTTTAAACTTGTTTGCTGCGACACAGCTGCATGTCCAGCTCCCCATGCAAAAGAGATGAGGATTTCCAACACTATAAGTCCTAAAAGAATGTTTTTTGTGAAGTTTCGTTTGTAAGAACTATTTCTAGTTATCAAGTAGAAACGATCAAAGGAAATCAAGGTTATGTGTAGTCCAGAGAGAACCATTGGAAATGGGAACCAAAACGCACGTATGGCTATTTGTACACAGCTTATGTCTGGTGACATAATAATATAGACTATTTGAGTTGGCATTAAAATTCCTCCAACAAGAAGATCAGCTAAACTCAAACACAAAAATAGCTTCTCTGGTCTTGTAAAAGTAGCCTTTTTTGTTTTGAACAACCCAATCACCACAAGTAAATTTGTAGCTGTTATAAACAATGCAGTGATTGAGCAAAACCCTAACAATGCAGCATCATAATGGTTATTCATAATTTCTGGTTGATGTATCTTGATGCAATTTGGTAATGTTACATTCTTGATGCTGTTATTGTTAACCATAATAGATTTCTGAAGAGAAATAAATACTAGATGATTTTCTTCAACTGAAGAGTATGTTATACCTCATATATATGTACTGGTGTAGCGTGTAAGAACATTTTACAGTTTTTCTCCATAAATTGTTTTTACACGCAATACTGCCATGATAAGTCTGTGTATATACAAAAATTGTTGTGTTTCTCTATGTTGGAATTATATCGATTGGATCGATCATACAAAGAATGTTTAGAGATTTCTAAAGTTGTACAGTTAAACTAAAAGCTAAAATTCCAATGTTCAGAGATATGGAAAAGAGACAATACAACGTATACTCCTACCTAACCAATGTATACTCCTACCTAACCACGATTAAACTTCTGATATATAAGAAAATACCTCAAATTTCCCTATTAGCAAAAGCTAACAAAAACAATACCTTCTCAGATGTTTTCATCTTTGAAATCTTTATTCTGCTATGAATTGTGTAAATGTCAAAACCCAAAACTCCACTTGCGCATCATTATACAAAAACCATGTGTATATGTATGTAATCATGATTTTCACTCTCTTCTTGCATTACAATCATCTATACTATTCAATTATATAATCTAAAAAAAAGATATCACTCAAACACTATATAAAAACAATATAATAATGATCTTGTTACCTTCGTTTCCCTAAAGTCGAATCTTAATAATATCAATCCGCATACTACAATGTAATAAACTGCTAGCTACACATTTCGGCATAGTAGTTAAAACTAACTGATACGAAAAAGCTACGTTCGACCACATTAAAAACATAAAAAACGGTAGAAAATGATGAACTGATAACACGAACACATAACAGGTCTACATGGACTTTCTCGGATAGAATAGTTACTGATACCGATCAATGTTGCCATTCTTTATTACTTAACTTAAGCATTGAATAAAAAAATAAAAACAAAAACAAAAACATTTTACACACAGCGTCTTCATTTCTCGTTTAAAGACATTGCATTGCGTTCTTCTCCGGGCGACTTATGATGTCTTGCTTAAGGTACAACACTCCCCAAAGTAATAAAAACCCGTAAGATGGAGCTATAGATTCCTCTAATGGGAGATTACCCCTATACTAAAACGGAAAAAAACAACATTCATTGACGAACTTCGCGAGAAATTTTACCTAACGTTCTTTCTTTAAAAGTTAGGTAAGAAAAAAACAAGATTGCGTATTAGTATAAGAAGATACTAGTATATCATGCAAAAAGTTTTTACATCTTTCCCAATAAAATGTTTTTACACGCTATACTAACCATTTGATAATAACTTTATGTAATACAAAAACGCAATCCAAAACGCCGCTCTAAAATCTTTCATCGATTCATAAATATGTTATCCGCCATGCTAAGCATTTGATAACGCCGTGTATTGAGTTAAAACTATTGATTTCTCCTTTCTTTGTCGCCAAAAGTAGAATTCACAGAATATGGAAGAAGTTTGTTTGTTAAAAATGTTATTACATTTTTACGTCGAATCATATTTAATGAAAAGTTTTACTGAAGAATTCAATTTGAGCCATAACTCAAAGCCAATATGGGCCCCAAACGGCATCAGTTAATGCAATAATTATACGTTTAATGTCATATATATTAAGCACATCGAAAAATTGCAGACCAATTCAATTGTGACCGACATGTAGTCGGCTGTACATTTAAACGTCATGATAATGACGTCATAGTTCCAAGTCCCTTTTTTCGACTTCTGAATTCTAACCAATTCTTAATTCCTTCCACTTTCTATTCATCTATTCTATTCATCAAATCTCTAATGATTTATCCTTCTTGACTTTCTTCTTTCTATCATTGTACTAAAAATAAAAATGCTTAACACAGTTTTTACTAAATTTTCTTTCTTTTCTTTGGAAATCAAAAAAACAAACCGAAACTGGATAAATTGCCGTTTGATACGTCTTCAACCTTCAACATTATATATAAGTCGTAAATATGTAAAAACTATTCTTTGTAATAAAAACTTGCCTTTTTTATGCCTGTTTCTTATTATACTTCGTCTTAAAAATGTAAACAAACACTTCTTTTTTCTTCAAACGACTATTTTTCATTCGTTGTCAATACCTACTACATTCGACTGTAATTCGAAGTCTCCGCCTGAGATGCTATATCATCTCTTCCTTAACGTATTTTATATCATAAAACAATTATAAGCACTAAGCAGGAGTGCCTTATACTAATACGGAAAAAACATAAACAAATATCCATTGACGAACTTCCCGAGAAAATTTTCCTAACGTTCTTTCTCTCAAAGTTAGGTAAGAAAAAAGCAAAATTTATTATTAGTATAAGAAGATGTATCGTCTGTTTCATACTGCAAAAATAGGAAACAAAGCCTTTTGAAGGAGGCAAACAAACAAACAAACAAACAAACAAACAAACAAACAAACAAACAAACAAACAAACAAACAAACAAAAACATTTATTTATCAAATGACTGTATATTCCTGGCACAATACACTGATGATGAATTGAGTAAGTGCCACAGGAAAATTTGAAGGTTCAAGGTAGAAATCATTCACCAGGCTCACTGCTGAAAAACCTTCATTTATCATCTTATAATTTTGATAGATTTCTTTTATCAAAATTATATTTATTTTCAACAAAAAAATATTCGATTACCTCATGAAATTGATTTACTACACGTACATATTGTATAGAAATATTAGCAACTCAAAATAGTGATGAAGTCTTTTCATCACTAAATAAGTGCCTCTGCCTCTGCCTATATATATACATACATTAATTGTTGACGGTATGTAACCACCAATGACACAAGCGGAGCATATTTATGATGTGTTAATAATGAAAAACAGAACGACGTGATAGCTACTATTCCGAGTTTCATATATTCCACAATCTTCAGATAAACTAAAAAACATTTTTACAGAACGTTTTATAATCTGAGTCTTTTACCACATTTTTAACACTTTTAATTTCAGAAATTTAATTTAATTTAAGAAATTAAAACCCAGCGGTTTATATTATGTTAACGAATACACAATATACATACAATAATATATATATATCTTCTTATACTAATACTTAATCTTGCTTTTTTCTTACCTAACTTTTAAAGAAAGAACGTTAAGTAAAAATTTTCGGGAAGTTCGTCAATGGATGTTTGTTTTTTCCGTATTAGTATAGGGAGAATCTCCCATTAGGAGAATCTCTAGCTCCATCTTACGGGTTCATATTACTTCATGGAGAGTTGTGCCTAAAGGAAAAAATCATAAAGTCGCCCGGAGGAGAACGCAATGCAATGTTTTTTTGAGTTCGAAAGTTCATCAAATTTTCTCAACGTTCATTACTTTAAAGAGAAATGAAGATGCTGGGTGTAACATTTTTTGTTTTTGTTTTAAATATTTTTTTATTCAACGCTTTAAGTTCAGTAATAAAGAATAACAACATTGATCGGTATCAGTAACTATTCTATCCGAGGAGATAGTCGATGTAGACCTGTTATGTGTTCGTCTATTTTTTAAATGTGTTTGAACGTAGCTTTTTTTTTTTTTTTAAATGAAGGTAGCAAGACCATTATCATATTGTTTTGATAGTATTTGATTGATACCTTTTTTAGATTATAAAATTGAATAGTATAAATGATTGTAATGCAAGAAGAGAGTGATTACATACATATTTACGTGGTTATTGTATCATGATCCACAAATCGAGTTTTGGGTTTTGACATTTCTACAATCCATAGCAGAATAAAGAATTGAAAGATAAAAACGTCTGAGAAGATATTGTTTTTGTTAGCTTTAGTTAATAGGGAAATTTGAAGGTATTTTCTTATATATCTGACGTTTTATCGTGGTTAGGTAAGAGTATCCATTGGTTAGGTAGTATATGTTGTATTGTCTCTTTTCTAAATCTTTTAGTTCAACTGTACAACTTTAGAAATCTCTAAATGGCCTTTTTGTATATACACAGATTTATCATGGCAGTATTGCGTGTAAAAATCAATTTATGGAAAACTGTAAAAGGTTTATACACGCTACACTAGTCCGTTTTTATTTTGATAACACCCTTGTTAATTTTTTTATTTTTTTTATTTTTTGTTGTACACTATAAAAGAGATATGAGTTGTATAGCTATAGCAACATAGGCACATTTAGAGTCAGTCAAATAAAGTGAAGGAGTCCAACATTATGATAATTCTTTTCAGTCTTAAGTGTCAATTAGGTTACTTGCACGTTTTCCTTTTCTACTTTAAATTACTTAACTCTCCTCCACAAATTTAGACTGACCTCTAGCTATGCCTCTAAGCACACTTGACAAACTTTTTAAAAAAATAAAAATATTATGGAAATAAACTTGTGTTTTTTTCTGTTTTTATATATAATACAAAACAAACCAGTACTGACTTTAATGTTTTACTATATCTATCTATCTATCTATCTATCTATCTATCTATCTATCTATCTATCTATCTATCTATCTATCTATCTATCTATCTATCTATCTATCTATCTATCTATCTCTCTATCTATCTATCTATCTATCTATCTATCTATCTATCTATCTATCTATCTATCTATCTATCTATCTATCTATCTATCTATCTATCTATCTATCTATATATATATGTAGATTGTCATGCTTACTGGAGTATAAATAGAAAAATGACGTTACAGCCAATGAAATGATGGAAGGAACATAAAACAAACAAAGTGTAATGGTAATCAACGTAATTGTTTTCGTCAGCTTTTTATATTTAACTTTCATACTTGTTAATGTTGCTGTTGTATTTTCAGTTTGTTCGTGAAAATTTTGACGTATAAGTGCGTTGAATGTAACAGCTGCTATTAAACCTAATGCCTCAAAGACTGACATGCTTATAAAATATAATCCACTTGGTTTTAAATTTGTTTGCTGCGACACTGCTGCAAATCCAGCTTGCCATGCAAAGGAGATGAAGATTTCCAACACAATAAGGCCTAAAATAATGTTTTTTTTGAAGTTCCTTACCAGAAGAAAACTCCTTTATCTAATACTTTCTTACTCCTATCGATCACAAGCTATTTTTTATGTTGTATTTGTTTTTTTCTTATGTTCTGTGGAGCAAAAGGAGTAGTTATTATAGCAACAACACAACATGTAAACTAGGATTTCTAAGATCGTGGATTTTCAAATGTCGTTAAGCCAAATTTCCAAACGCGTTACGATAGAACTGTTTTCTTGGTGTTGTCAAATCCGTAATAGCTCATTTCGCCATTGTTTTGATTAATGACTGATATTTAATACCAAAGTAAGTTTGTTCGAATTAATTTGAATATAACAAAGAAAGTTGTTTCGTGTTTTGGCGGTGTTTCATTTGAAATATTTGGAGCACTAACAGGAACGCAGAATAACTGAATGTTTACGATTTTTGAATATGTCGATTTAAAACCATCAAAAAGAAAACCTTGTGATAAATAAATAAATATCAATATTTAAGATATTTCTATATTTTCATCGGTGTTTTGTCTGAAAAAAAGATTACAGAAGCTGTTATTACATCACCATTACGAAATCCGTCTATTTCAACGGAGATAAAAAATTCTATGGGACACGTTCAATATTGTTGTTTTTCACTATTGTGGTTGTTGTTGTTTTTGGTTGCTTTTTTTAAAGATTATATTCACAACATGTTTTGAAAACAAAAGGAAATATGTCTGTATTGTTACAAAAATTTACACAGATTGAACGTTTAAAATTAATTGTAACCATAGAAACTAAAATAGGCCAAAAGAATTTAGCAACACGTGACTGTAACTGTTAATAGAGCAATGGTCGACCGATTGAATCAAATAGAGCATTACATGAAAATACTCACAGGAAGATGCCAGTAACACCAGAAGATTTAGTTATCTATCTTTCCTTGCTATCTGAGGAAATGAACCTTCGGGTATCGATATCTCAGAATATAAAAAGCGGATTGTTAGCTGGCACATCGGCAGCACTTGGAGGTTTGTGCGGTGGTCCAGCAGGCTTGATATTTTGTGGATTAGTAGGAAGTACTGTGGCGGGTATTGGTTTTCAATGTAAATACGAACAAGTGAAAAACATTTTAGTTCAGTTGGATCGGCACGAGAGGACAGTCATTTATGAAGAGCTCAAGGCTTTATTGGAGAAAGAGTATAGTGCGAGAAATTATACAGAATTGAGCGCTAACATAGAAAGGAATATTGATTTGAAACACGAAGTTTTGAAGTGTTTCAAAAATATTATCGTGAAAAGATGGAAGCTGGAAATCTATGATCCACGTGTAAGGCACGACACGGACTGATTTGTCTGCTTTCTATATATAAAAATTGAATGGATTTTACCAGTATGATATCACTACTGCAAACATTTGTTGAAATTTTAACAAGCTTCTTTGGTTGGATTCAATCAAACGACGATTTACAATTATGCTAAAATTACTAAATCTTGTATGGAAGCTCACCGTGTTTTTATTGTTAGCCATTAACTCTATTTCATGCATATCACTGCTTAAAAAATTGGTATGTGAGTAGAAGATAAATATGAGGAGAAGAAAATGAAACAAATGAACAAGACTATCATTTTATTTGATTTATCGTAATGTGCAATACACCCAGCATGCACACGTAGTTTTAACATTCCATACAACGTTCAAACAATGTAAAGACGTCCGTACAACGTTCAAGCCATCTCATGTGCCTCTTGGGCAACTCCAGTAATTCGGAAAATCGTGTCAATTGAACAAAATCTTCGATTCTCTCCATTCATTAACTTTTATATGGAAACTCTTAGACTTTGAAAACTAATGTGAGTATAAGATCCATTTTATATAAAAACAAAACTCAGTTTCCTTAGTGATATGAAGTACACGAGTCACAATGACGAAATAACCCAGCCGGCATTTTGACATCTTTTCGTGTGTCTAAAAGACGACTTCAAATGTTCTGAAATGTCCGCTTTTCCGACACATTTTCCAAGACAGCTAAAAGACGTCTTATAAAGTTGTCTTTAAGATGTCTGCCAAATAGGTCTAGAAAGCGTATTAAAGACGCATTTTATTTCCATCTCAAAAGCGGACAAAACAGATTATTTTCAGACATTTTGTAGACGTCTTTGAAAGACGGTTTTTGTACAACTTAGGTACCAGCCTGATGATTAATAGTTTTAGCTGTTTTCTTTTCATTTTTCATAATTATGACTAATACGGTGTTCAGAAAGTGAGTAAGCAAATATATCGGGAAATATATCCGAGATAGATCTTCATCATTATGGAAGTACTACATATAAAAGACAAAATTATACACCTTATAACATTTAATGTAAATGAACATTTACATTATTAGGTCAATAATATAAATTGTGTGAAAATCAAAACGAATACTGAATAAATATAATAAACAGTTAATTTGCATTTAGATACTCACGAAATAAAAAAAGTTAACAACAGCCACACATAGATGTTTAATAATCTTTCCCTAATCATAGGTAAAAAGAGACTGTTTTTAGCTGGAGGTGCCTTGGCTAGTTTGAAATAAAAGGAAAAACATTTTAAAGGGCTACAACGCAATTTGTGTAATCTTATGACTTGATGCAACATTAAAAGTAGATTGGTTGTGAGGGATGTGATTAGATAAACAGAAGGTAAACAGTAAAAAAGTAAACAATAACACTTGATCCATCTATCAAAAGGTTTGAGATATTGAAGGGTGTATTTTCTCGATTGTTGCTCTTGAGCTCCATTCCCATCTTTCGTGATTTGTTTCAATACTTTGTCGTCCATCTTTCAGCAGTTTCATTTGTAGTATTCCATCTAAAAATAGATATTATTTTTTTCGCTTAGTTCAGCTGTCAACAATTTCGATGAAAATGTTTTCCGTCCATCACTATTCATGTTCATTAATTCTAAGAATAGTTGAATTGACAATTGGGGAAAAATCCTATTCCAAAAAAATTATATCATCTGAAAATGAAATAATAATAAATCTAAAAACATTTGACTCAAATCTTTTCCTATCATTGTGTTTAAAACCCTGTTAAAAGTAATACCTTCTAGTGTCTGCAATCGGTTCATAGGTATATCTTCTACAATAATATCCTCATCGTGACACAAATTGTAAAGTTTTCTTTGTAAATGTTGGCAAACTAAATACACAGAAACTTACATTAGACCAACTTTTGATCAAAAAGTACAAAATGTACAGCCCAAAAGAATTTTCACATTTCCGTGTAAGATAATTCATTCCTCACAGACGTGTAAAGTTTCTTTAGGGCTGTACTGTAGCAAAAAATGTAAAACCATATTTTATCAGTTAATTTGTAGTTGTATATATCATTTACTTGCAAATCACTTATGTGTTGGTATTAGTTTGACAGAAATAGACCTGGAAAACAACAAAATTTCATCCATTTTTGTCAACCATTTTACTATACTGTATAAATCCCTTAGAACCAATCGTAATTTCCAATTTTTCTGTATTTACAGTTAACAAAATAACATACCTGTTGATAACATTAGATGTTGATAGTAGCAGAGCAGCGCTTGTTTCCTGGATGTTTCAAAATGGTAACCCATCATCTGTATACTACAAAAAAAAGATTTTCAGATCTATTCAGCAATGCTTCATATTATAATTTTCAATGATATGTGAACATAAATCTGTTTCAACATTATATTAAAAAGGGTTGAAAAAACATTATTTACTTTTTATTGGCCACTCCGTCTCTGACTCCTGTGATATTTTCATAAGAAATCATATAATTTTCTATATTGAAATGATAAAATATAAATTGAAGGAAATAAATATTAGATTAAATAAACCATCCAATTACGTGCATCGGCTTACTTAATCTTTGTAAACTTTTTAAATGAATTTACTAAGCATCATATTTCAAATGAATAGAAGATAGACATTTTTTAATGCTTTCTTTCTAACATATAAATTTTTATGTCTTTCTTCCCCTCCCCCTGTGTCCTGAATGGTGTGTTTTGAGAGAGCGATATACAAAAAAATATTTCGATAGAAAAAGTGCCAGATATGTCATGAAATATATACTTATTATATATATACTTACTTCCAAGTCATAAGAAATTCGGATGAAGGACCAAGCAACAAAACCCAATGTATTAACCATGAAACTACAAACAAACCACCACAGTTGAGCTGAAGTGTTTACTTTCGATCATTTTGAAACAGATTGCTTCAGCTTAAATTGTCTCCGCTGTAAATAATATCAAAACAGGGGGTAACGTCAATTACTTAAGAACATTTAAAAAGTATTTCAGAACACAAAAATTAAACACGAATTATCACATTTGCATGAAATTTGGTTATAATCGTTAAAAAGTTTTAATTTTTTATTAGTTTAGAAGAAAATATATTTAAAAGATCGACATAGCTGTATTTATTACCCCCGTACCTGATGATAGCATCACCATTGACAACAAAACGGTCGAAAAAATCGACGACTTCAAATTTCTTGTTCAAAAGTTCCTGGATCTTCATCTGGCATTAATAGAGGAATAGAAATGGCAGCTTCCGCATTCGGACGACTTAATGAAAAGGTGTGGAGCAGGAAAGATATATCCATGAAATTGAAGCTAAGGCTGTACAATGCGTTGATAGTCTCCATTGCGTTATGCGCTAGTGAAACCTCGACAGAACATGAGAATAAACTCAATGTCTTCGAAATGTGCTTGAGAAGCATTCTTGGAGTAACCCTGAGAGATAGATTGCGAAAATCAGAAATCAGAAAAAGATTGAACATGGGTAAATCAATCGTTGATGTTGTCCGTTAAAAGAGATTCACATGTTGGACATGTATACCGTCTTCCAGATTCCAGCTACCGTAAAGAAATCTTACAAAGAAGAATTCATTGGAAAAAGACCATGAGGAAGACCACCAAAGCGTTGGGCTGACCAGATAAGAACCGATACTGGTATACCACCCTTAACAGCTGAAAGAACAGCTAAAGACCGTATTAAATGGCGAAGTTGTGTAAACAAATATGTGCCGAAGCTCTCTGGAGTATACACATAAGGCAAGTAAGTCAAGTCAAAATACCCCCGTACAGAATTACCGCCATTTAAAAATTACCACCGTTGGAAGTGAAAAGTTATGACTGGAAAGGATCTAGAAGATTCCTTATGTATGACGTCTTCCCTAAGATCAAAACAAGGCGTCTAAAAGACATCCTTTCTATTTTGTGCCTCTTTTTATGGCGTTAAAAAAAACCGTTTTTTAGACGCCCGAAAATCCGCGGCGATTTCGAACGTCTTTTATACGTCGAAAAGATGTCTTACGGGTGTGCGGCTTTCAAAGACCAAAATAAGATTAGATAAAGACGTCTAGAAGACGCCATGTGCCGGCTGGGTATGTTTAAGAAGAAATAAACTCATTGTTTGTCTGTCACAATTTCTTTCTTTTCTCTCCATTCGAAAGTTACAATGGCATTCCATAATTAAACCACTTTTAGGACGTTAGTGTAGGTTCGTATCGATTTGACTCCTTTCCATATAAATATGTGAAGATATTTCAACTGAAATATTAACAATTTGGGAAGATTGTTTATTGGTCGTTTTTATGTAAACTTTGAATGGTCAAATAATATCAATTACACTCTGTATATTGAGATATTGACTGTCTTGTACAAAACATTACCCAGGAGGTACAGACCGTCGATTGAACGTTATACGGACGTCTTTACGTTAACAGGACGTTAAATACCTAACATCTACAATTTTCACAAAATCCAAATTCGTCACAAATGCGTACTTTAATTGTTATAAAAGCATTAATTTTTAGGTATGTATAACAAATATTTAACATCCACTACTCATGATATAGGCAATGTTATCAAAACTGAACCATCGTGTTGCTTGGACACTGTTATCTGCTGCTTTCTTCCCTCTGTTCTAAGTATTCAGTCATGGTATCTGCAATTGGTCGATCCTTCGTTTCAGGAAGAAATAGGCATACTGTTCCCATTAAAACTGCAAATGCTGCCATTAATAGAAACGGTAAAGGAAAGTAAATATATTTTAGACTGGTGATAATTACTGGAGACAAAGAAGCACCAACTCGACTCATCACAAGAAGTAGACCAATGGCTTGCGCCCTATAACATAAACAAAAATAAACATTTGACTATTTATTTAATTAAAATCTTGTTAATAAAAAATAAGAACATTATTTATTATTAAAAAAATTATTCTAAAAGGAAGCCTTTCGTAAGATAGGTATCCGGACAATTCCCCGACGGACAATTCCCAACCGGACAATTCCCCCCACGGACAACTCCCCGACAGACAACTTCCCGACCGGACAATTCCCCGAACGGACAATTCCCCGAACGAGATTACAACCGTGTGCAACAATTAGCGATTTATCAAACGGAATACGTATATGTAGGTTTGTTATACACGCAAACGTAATCGCAAGTACATCCTATATTATTTAACATCCTATATCCCAGCCGGCACATGACGTAAAAACGACGTCGCTACAACGTCATATCAACGTCATGACGTTGGCTCGACGTTGTTGTGACGTCAAAATAACGTCGTGTGCTGGCAGGGATTAGTTAACATATCCAAATTTCTGTCAATATCGGGTAATTATTCCTTTTAACTGTCTCTAATTGTCAGTTCGGGGAATTGTCCGTTCGGGGAATTGTCCGTGGGGGGAATTGTCCGGTTGGGAATTGTCCGGTCGGGGAGTTGTCTGTCGGGGAGTTGTCCGTGGGGGGAATTGTCCGGTTGGGAATTGTCCGTCGGGGAGTTATCCGTCGGGGAGTTATCCGTCGGGGAATTGTCCGTCCGGGAATTGTCCGGTAATCGTATTTAGTTTTTGGTTTTGTTTTCTGTGTTTTTAGCATTTTGCTTGCAGAGCAGAGGCGCATCTAGAGGGAAATGTTGAAATTTGGGGAGGAGAATGTTAGCTATTAAACCATAAACGAAAAACGTGCAAGTAAGCCCATTGTTGATACGGACTTGTTTCGTAGGAAAAATGAAATATATTGAGATCTAGCGCATTAGCGCCACTGGCACTTTCAAATTAAAGAATTCAAAATTTCAAATACAATGCCAAACAACGAATTGACTCTAATGAGCTTCCATAGTTAGATCATACCTAATTTCAGTTGGATGTAATTCTGCAGACCAAATATACATTGAATTAAAATAGTTTGTGGAAGCATATTTACCAACAACACCAGCAGATAAACGAAGAACATAGGCAGCTATAAGTTAAGGAAATATTCACAAATATATAAAAAAATACCAAATAAATGATTGCATAATAACAGAGAAAAACATTACAGTACGTTAGTGAAAAGTGAGGAAACATTTGAGACGGAAACCGAGAGTGCTGTTTTGATATGTAGATCTAAAGATCTCATCAAATTCGAATTCACAGACACAATTCCATAAAAGTTCATAGAATAAATAACTGGTTCTATTTCCTAACTTTGGTTCCATAAAAGTTAACTGAAAACATGTTTGTAGTAATAACTTGCTGCTTTCCTCTACAAAATTGATTGATGGTGACCTACCAGACTTTACTGAACCACTTAATGGAGTCACTGCAACAATGAAGAATGTAATAGCACCAAGAATGCAATGTGATATTACTGTCACCTTTCTACCATATCTGAAAAGTGAAAGAAAAAAACGTGCGAGTGAATTTATGTCGGTGGAATGGAGCCTGTTCATGTAAACAATTTGAAAAGATTTTCTACTTTAGTAGAGTGTAATGTAAATTCAAATAAAAAGTAAAACATCAAAGACATCGAAAATTTAATCTTCCATTAGCACTTTTGTTAGCTGCATGTACATGTTTTTTTATGAGCAACATTTAGCCTCAAAACTGTAACAACTAAGCAACTGCTAAGCAACAGCCCAGAATCAACAGAAGTTGCCAACAAGGGAAAAAATCTACTGAGAAGAAAACATTAAAATAAAAAGAGCAAAATGTTTGATTGGTTTAAAGAAACTCGCAATTATACAAACACGTAGATAGTCGACAAGCAGCAAGTAAGCAGCATTATTTCTGGGCAAAAAAAATTGCACTTTCACCAAATCGGACTTAAATTCTTAAATTCTTAAATTCTTACATTCCCTTTAACTTCTCCTTCCTTAAATTACTCAGACCAATATTTTCCATCCTCCGTTTGAGAATATCAATTAAAGAGATTGCACGTTTCTACCTGTTGCAAAAATAAATAACTCCAATGTTAGCAGGAACCTCGACGATACTTGTAAAAATGAAATCCATGTAGAAACTTCCACTTAAATCTTGCGACGATAAGGCCGCTGCAAAATATGTTAATCCAGAGACAAACCTGTAACAAATGGAAAATTCGTGTTTGAATACTTTCCTATACTCTGTGTCTTTCATCTAGCACAACAATATCGTACTGAGAATCATACCCTAAGAATTCTGACTCAGTTATCCTATTTAAGATCCCTATTTCGGTACGCCTTGGTACGTAAGTCATTTTGACGAAGAAAGTTAGTCATTCAGAGTTCAACATAAAATGACCTGTTTAATACTAATTTTATGATCAAAATATGTGTGTCAAATTGTTTAATAAATTCACCAAATCTAAATACATTTAATCGTTTCTATTTTCATGATCATGATAATGCCATAATGTTTACTGTGTTTATACCAAAGGGTATACTTACCAAGCTATACTCTGAAGAATTGTTTGCACTAAAATTGGAATAGGTCTGAACAAATCTATATACGAGGACCTCGACGAAGACGCTTTTTCTGGTTGCAAAGAGGCAGTTGGTATTGGTTTTCCATTCAATTTGGCTATGTTCTTTAGTGTATCTTCGGCTTCCGTTAATTTTCCATGTATACGCATCCATCGGATAGACTCAGGAAAACAACTAAAGGGACAAAAAATAGAAAGATCGAGAAATTAAGAAGAAGAACGGGTATATAGCTCACTTGGTAAGGCGCTCTGCTTGTAATGCTAGAGTGATAACTGATGATGGTTGAACTCCCAGCACATAAAATAAATGAAATATATCTGTATGTTTTCTGTACATAATTTCAGGTTTATTTGACTTGATAATGGTATCTGATAATAATGACGAAGATCCAAAGTGCCTTCAATAATGAAGACCACAATCAATGATCAGTCTGGCATGTGCTGATGCTTGCCTTAAAATTTTTAAGCTATGTGTTAATGGCGGAGGCCAATATCAGCTCGATCCTGAAATCGCTCAGTTTGCAACCAGCCTCGTTAAAATACACTTTAAGACAACGCCAGTCTGAAAAGACGTGATATTTGGACCTTGATATTGTCGTAACTAGAAATGAGAACTAAGTTACGAAAGGAAATCACATTTGGGTGTATTTTGTTTGTTTCGGCATTTGTTGTTGTTAAGACCGGATTCCACACATAGTTATCTTAACCTTGGTACTATCCTACAGACAGATTGCAAGCCCTAACATTACAGAATCAGGCCAAAAGGTCCCTGGTGTTCATCTGAACCATCCAGGGAAACTTTAAGAAGTAAAAGTCGTCGGAAAGCTTAACATAAATCTTTGAAACAGTATTAGTATGTAAACTTTATTTCAATCACCGCAGAGGTAACGGATCGAGTGAGAATACACCTTTCCCGAATTTGTTTTAAACGTCGATGTTTCCCGGAACTATCGTACCCTGCGTCGTTTTGATGCGATAATTTGATGAAAATTTTCAAAAATTGTCACACAGAGATTTGCAGTTAAGCAAAATATATAAGTATTAATTATCGTAAAACAATATAACGCATCAAAACGAGGCGGGGCTGGATAATTTAAGAAAACATTTAAACTAAAATTCGGAGGCGGATCCAGAACATTAAGAGTATAAAAGAAAAACGTGCAAATAACCTAATCAACACTTAAAAGAAAAACGTGCAAATAACCTAATCAACACTTAAGTTTTAAAAGAAATTACATGACGCTGTACTTCTCCACTTCTTTTTACTAACACTAGATCCACCAACTTCTCTAGAACCCACGACCTCTTGCTTGCCGGGTGACTGCACTACCGATCTGATATCATTAGCCTAATTCACCGTAAACGAATATTACTATTGTTTTGTTTAGTATTATTGATCAACCTGGTGTCAAACATTCAAAACCATAAGCATACCTCCATGTAAATACTAAAAATGAATATGGTAGCGTAGCCATTAACTCCACTTTCTTCCAATTTTGTAGAAAATATGAAATCACTGTTAAAAGAACCATCGCTAGCGTGAAATAAAACCAAACCAGAGTACACGAAACTGCGCGATACTTTGAGCTACTGATTTCAGCAGCAATCACAAACACAACTCCACCACCAAGAAAGAATCCAATTATAAATCTTGAAATAATAAACAATATCAAATCGTCGGCAACCACAGAGATTATAGCAGTACATAGAATCACCATAGTAGAGGAAAATATAGTTGTCCTTCGACCGTATCCATCAGATGCATAGGCCAGCACAATACCACCAATTCCCCATCCCACGAAAACAATTGCATTCGCCACAATAGCATAGAATTCTCTATCGCATACCAATTCAAACTAGAAAAAGAGCGTCAAATCAATAGAACAGAGGAATATTTCGTTTTACACTTGAGTCTGAATTATTGAAATTTGAGGAGCTTGAAAGGAACTTGAAACCTCCAAATTTTAGAAATTATCAGTAAAAAAAGTCTTTTGGGTTTTATCTTAACGTCGTTCGGTGAAGTATTAAAACTATGATATTTTCACTTCGAGAAGAACGAAAAAGCTTGCTTACTTTTTCGACCTACCTACCTGGGTAACAATCGAATATTCTTTTGGTTTCGTGAATTCCCATTCATCGCGTGCAATACTACATCTCGACTTAAACAACTGACTTTGAGGAGTGATTGTTTCGTTATACGTACAGACAGTACTATTGTGTTTGCAAGTCCATGGAGGGTCGTGAATAACGAAATACGGCATGAAGATTTGTGACGTCAGTACCAACACAAAAAACATGAATATCACCTGCGACCTGATTTGGTAAAGTCCAAACCCACCAACCAACTCCATGTATTCGTCAGGGAGAAGGAAATCAGGTTCTGTTTGGGGTTCTTTCTGTTGGCTGAACTCCTCCCTTTCTCCATCGTTGTTTACGTAAAACTCGCCAACCTGGTATGAGAACAGAATACTCTCTGTATGTATGTAAAAATTCTTTTCACTCGATCTATGGATGAACCAACATCACCATAACAAATTTCATCAATTCTTTTTAAACGAACAATTACCTTTTTGAAAATTTAACTAGAAGCCTTCAGGCTTTAACAATTTACGCTAGGAACGTTACAGGTCTTCAGGTCATACTTTCCGAGTGACTTATAAATTACTTATTTTTTACCGGCTGAACTTTCCCACCAAATGTTTTAACCGATAAACTAAATAACTACCGGCGGGGAAATGAAAAAAAATCACTATTTCTTTGTAAAATAAGCCTCCGCCCTTTTAAACGTATTTACAAGCTTTATAGAACATAATTCAAACTCCCTCTAATTCGAACAAATTTCAATGTCCCTTCACCTATTATTTCTTTGTAAATGAGCCTCTGTAATTCGAACTCTCAAAATATCGAACCATTTATCCGGTCCCTTCGATGTTCGAGTAACAGAGTGCACTGTACATATGAAGTGTGATCACCGGATAAACCAAAAAATCTAATAGTCAGACGGTTGAAGAAAAGTCAGGTGTTCTTTTTACTTAATATCGAAATGGCACATTTTGTCAAATGAATTTTGAGGCAGGAAAAGCGATATCTCAACACCAGGGAAATAATCAAGCAAATATAGTTAACAGTATCGGAACATGGAATGATGGCGAAACAAAAGTTGAACAACAAAAAGCGCGATAATGATTTTAGTAGCCTAGGATGGTATATGGCGATTGCAGGTAATAGTACAAGTATGATGAGGCAGAAAAGTAAAAATTACTCCAAGAATAATCGATTCCATGAAATAATTCCGCAAGACCTTACAACTCGAGGGAAATCATTGCGAAAAAACTATCCAAGAATAATTCTTTTGTGTGTAAGAATATGTTATATCAATATGTATCTCAAGCTACAAGTTCACAGGCTATTATTCACAAGCTACTAATTCACTGTTCACTTCAATATTTCACTACTTCAGTTACTTCACTGATACTGACTATCACCAACATTCCCTTAAAGGGGAGTATCAATAATATAATAAATGAAACCAGCAACAGTTGGACCTAAAAAACAAAAACGAAATGTGATGGCATTTCTCCTTGAATTTTTTATCTTAACTAAATGTCTAGAGATGGCAAGTCATTATGGGGCATATATTTTTTCATCAAGCTTGCTATAAGTACAGTGGAAAGGTCAGTGAACCCTCCTAATTGACCATTTGGTCATCAAACCACTGCACCCTATGAATCTTAACAATTAGTATAAGGCAATAAAGAAATGAAGGAATATGAATTGCACATACTTTATGTTACTGGTTGAATGCTTTTGAATTAAATCAAAGTTGTAACAACGTAAGCAATGATCTAAATAAAGCCAATGGTTTAATTAAAAGATAGTGGCAAACACTTGACATCTGAGAATCTCTTCAGCCGACATCTTTTTAAATTCCTATTAAGCTTAAAACATTGCATTCTTTCTACTCAACATAAAGGAGTATTTACAAAATATATCAGGCCTTCTTCACAAAGACAAAACTTTTTGTGATAAGTTTACGAAAAGGTCCAATGGTGTTCTGTATCACATGGTCTCCATATCTCTATATCTATTTTACATAATTTTACGTCTTAATGATTTTTCTGAGAAAAGCGTCCCTTATAAAAGGGGTATATGTGTATTAACTCTTAAAACTTTGAATACTTATTGAATCCTTATTTTGTTTACATTGTGTGGAATAATGGGATTTGTTAATTTTGGATATTTCAACATAAAATAAATTACGTTAAATTTTCGAATGGATAATATTTTGCAAATTTTCTAGCCCTTTCGCAAAATTAATTCTGAACAAAAATTATAGAAAGTAATGATTCACATTTTCCCGTTGTTTATTGTTTTGAATACTTTTTGCTGTAACTTAGAATATGTTTCCACTATACTGGATAGCTATCAGAGCAATCCAAAAATTGTATTGGAGAGGCCAACTGTTTCCAATTGATCCGATCGGATGTTGAATGGTACCACAATGTAGCAAATTGATATTGATATTCATCGAACCGATGTGATTGGTGTTTCCATTAGACATCGAAACAAAGAGGAGCGGACTTAAAAGCTATCCGATATAATGGAATCATAAACTTAGACATCATTATTTTTTCACTATATACTGCAAAAACATTGTCAAATTCCTGCACTAGCAAATAAATGCACTCAATCGTTTGAATGAGACAGTTCTTGAAATTTAATCCACGATATTCACAAAATCACGTATTGATTTTACCCAATCCCTATTAAAAAGTTCTGGTCCAATTTATTCCGCATCTTCTTATTCCATTTGTTTGTTTGTTTTTTATTGAAAAAATATTAAATGAAAAATAGTTTTTGGAAAAATAGTTTTATGACACCAGAGTGTTTACAACAGTTGATTTTTCAAATGTGAGGTAATGAAGAATTTTAAAAATTGATTCAGATCATTGTTCTCCAAATCAATTTTTTTTTTCACTCATAGTCCGGGTTTCTGATGTCTCCTCCTTCCCGTCGCCTCCTTCCCATTTTGCAGAAGGAAAATTTGAGAAAGTTGGGAGAGCAACCTGAAAATGTCAGCACAATAAACGTATTGCATGGGAAAAGAATAGTCAGCAGCAGGAACCCTGGGCTAATCCACTCACTGCTGCACATACATGTAAGTTAAAAGGCAATTGGAAATTTGGAAAATGATGTTGCAGTAATAATTGCTGCCAGAAGATCAATATAGCTAACCATAAATTTCCTCCAAAATATCATGATTATGTGCTAACTAACCTGCCAACCAAATTAGTTAATTTGGAAGTAGTTTCATTTGTATAACAAAATTATACATATACCTTTTAATTGCAGCAACGAGTTATATCTTCAGAAGTTTATGTAACTTCAACAGCAATATATATTTTTGCACGATATGAAATCACCTAAATATCAGGAACTAGCAAAAAGGTAAAACGTCACGATCGTTAGAAATGGCAGTACTTTGAAGTTACGACAACGTGTGGGCTCGTTTTGGTCGGATAAATTGCGGGAGAGAACAATAGGAACGAAGTTGTTTCCAAAGAGCAACTATTCTAATGACCGTTTTTTGATACTTCATATTCGAAAAACATAATTTTTAAAGAACATACTCCAATTAAGTACTAACTCACTCAAGTTGTATTTGAAGTAATAAAAAGAACAGATTTACAAGTACTTTGTTGATAGATATCACAAATGTTTTAGAGTCTTTTAGTTGTTTCTTTATGAACGAAACACCCAAATTTGAACCCTGAAATCCAAGATCCGAAATCAGCGAAAAATTGTTAGTGAGATAGATAGAATGTCTAAACCAAACAATTTCCTTCGCTAAGGCGCGCGGAAATTGAATGAATTCTTTTTAAACGAACTATTAACTTTTTGAAAACTTCAACTACGTTGCTTTAATCCAAAAAGTTCTGTATGAACCTCGTACCCAGTCATATTCGCTGTCGTCAGTTAATCAAAAAGGAGAGAAACTTAGTTAGGAAGGTTGGTGTATATATATTTCCGACTTCTGACGCTGACTCAGGTAGGTCTAATTAAACTAATTAATTAAATTAACTAATTAAACTAACACTTTTCATCAGCAAACAAAAAAAGTATTTTTTTTTGTTTTTTTACTGGTTTTGCTTTTGTTTTTTGTTTTTTTCCCCTGGTAGGGTTAATCTTCTTTAGATCTGAATTTTGCTTAGCAGATGTTTCTTTTTTTGACAGATTTGAGCCTTGTGTTGCTTATAAATGTTGACAATAAAAGAAAAAGTAATTGGAGAAATGAATGTAAACTAATGTTTATCCAAATCGTTATAAGCTACACAATCACATACCTGATCATTCTCAACAATTAAATCTTCCTTTTCTTGCAAAGCCATAATGTTATTGTTCATGCTCATGTGCTAGGATCATCATGATGTCAGATTTTGCTATATTTTTATGTGTTGACATGAAAATATAGCGTGCACCTACGACAATTATCGAGTTCTCACAATCTGCATAATATTAATGAAACGTGGTCAGTGAAGCGTATATATGTTTTATCAAATCTGCTCTTTTTAGCAGCAGTTTATTCAAAAAAATTCCATAAATAAAAATATAAAATTGCAACATCAAGAAATATCCGCTGATGTGACTAATTAATAATGTTAATAATTAATAATAATTAATAATTAATAATGTTTGGACAAGAGAAATTCAATGTCTCTTCGACTGAAGCATGTTTACACAAGGTGGAGGATGCACTAGCCTATCATAAAGTAGCGGCAGGAAATTTAGCGGCTAAATATCTTCTATTTTGGCATTTGCGCATTTCCCCGAAGGATTTTCAGGTCTATGTAAAGTTGGGTAAAGTTGAGGTTATGTTTTCCTGTTAGAGAAAGAAGTGCTAATCCTTGTTAGAATGACTTACCTAATTTAACGCTGGCCTAGAAGACGCTCAAACCTTTCTGTGTGAAAGTATCAAGAAGGAAGAAAGTTAGCATAATTTTTTTAACAAATATTTTTGACGTGAAATGATATTCTCTTTTCTGTTTCCAAGTCTTAACTCTGGAATTAAATTGTTAAACAGTCCTAATTCTAGGCCCGCGGCATTCTATCAAATCTCCGGAACCGTTAATGGTATTGACGTCATATTTCACCACTTTACCTCCAATTTAATAGGCAGTAGAATTTTAATAAAAAAGAATTCTCAAGCATTTTTGCGCACTTTTTTGAGGCACACCCATTTTCACCAAAACGCACTACTTGGAAATCTGAGGCTCGTTGTACTGATTATAACCCTTATATGCATCATGACTCTCCAGAATATTATTCCAGACATGCTAAGCAATATTTTGTGTAACTATGTCGTCATCAATAGAATATGTGACGTCATAATTTTCCGAAATATCTCTAAATGTTCCAATATTTTAAACATTTTTTATCGCCATTTATCATATGAAAACTTTCGTGAAACGACTCTAATTCGTATTTAGGCTCGATGATATTAGATGTATTTTGTTTTCAAATGCTTTTTTATGCTTACGTAGGCATTATTTCGTTCCTCTGTTGATGTGAAAATGTCCTTTAAATTTAATTATTAACATTATTATTATTATTAATGATTACCCAGGGTAGCTTCTTCATTATATTATACATTATATTATACAAATTGCTGGAAGTAAGCACATGGTGCCTTTAACACCAGGTTCAATCTTTAACGACTTGTCGATATTGCGTTTGTCGACAGGCTGTTGTTTCGACAAGATTCAGATCGATATCGAACAAAATACCAGCACTTTTCCATAACTTATCGAGTCGACGTTTGAAGGAATTAAGAGATGGTGCTTGCACAAGGTCCGGTGGCAGGTTGTTCCATTGTTCCGCAACTCGATTTTTAAACGAATACTCTTTTACGTCTTTAAGACACTTTTGTCGAGTGACCGTAAATTCGTGACGACGTAAGTTGTGTTCTTGACCATCCTGTGATCGAAAGCGAAGAAAATTTCCAATAGCTTCTTTATCATAAAGTTCATGGGTGATCTTATACATCTCGCCCCTATATCGACAATATTGCAGGAACGGAAGGTTCATGATTTCCAATCTTTCCTTGTAGCTTAAGTTTTTCATTCCAGGTATCAATTTTGTTGCGCGTCGTTGTACATCTTCGAGAAGGGAGATCTGTCGTTGCAGGTGAGGGTTCCACACAGGATCACCATATTCGAGATGGGGACGTACAATGCTTGTGAACAGCAGCTTGAAACAATCCTTATCCAGGTAGACAAATGTTCGCCGTAACATACCAACAAGAGCATAAGCTTTGTTCACTTTATCGTTAATGTGTTTTTCGAATGAAAGGTGCTCGTCGAAATTTCTTCAGTTCCGATAGGACTGTTATCAATGAGGATCCTGTGTAGGAGGTCCTGGAGCATTTTAAACCATATCATAAATCATGACAAATTCTTGAAAATTTGCGTACCTAGTTAGAAATGTGCTTACGTCAGTGAAATTCGATGGTAACCATGGTTACAATTATACTATCGGAGTAAATGCAGAAAAGGTTGAGCTTCATTCCTAAGTTTCATTGTCCTAGCATGAGTATATACACCCTTCCCATAAAGAAAGTACGAATGGGCAAAATTTTTAATTCCCTGAATGTTTCTCCCGCCGAAAGATAGCGCAAAGCGTAGTCATTAGAAAACTCTCTTGTCTGGAAACCTATTATAAAATCTTATTGACCATTTTTTTTCTTTGGTCTTTTTCAATAGGCTAGCACAATTATTTTACCATCATGTGATCCAAGTGAGTATACAACAAACTACAGTTAGACTATTCAAGTTCAAAAATATTGACAATACAACTCGACAGCGGCTTCTAGACCAGAAAATTTTACTTAACTCGACAAACATTGACAAGATGATAACCATCAATACAACCGCAGTTATTAGACGTCTTCTATTAACTATGATACAACTGATTAACTGATTATTGCGTAAGCAAAATGTAGCGAGGTGCTTTTCAGCCGGAGCACATTTGGAAAGATTAAATATATATTATATATATATTTATATTATATATAATATATATTTATATATTTATATATGCCAGGGCTGTTGATGGATTGTTTTCTGAGCCGATTTTGATCGGCTTCGATGTCCCAATTATGCGGCAATTTGACTGTAAATCCTGACTGTTTATTCATTTAGTGGGTCCCATGAAATTAAAATTTAAGCGAGATAATATACAAACAGAAAGTCCTTCAAGGATTTCCACCATTAATTTAATATTTAAGTGTACATTTTCTTCTAAAATATCACAATAATGTTTATTACGGTAGGCAACGAATGCGAATAACGTATTAAAACACCCTACTGTATTAAAACACATTCCATTTCCATCCATGTGGCTTTGCTATGCAATCTTTTTTCTTCTGTGTGAATGCTTAGCCTCCACCCCAAAACTCCATATCGATCGGTTTACTTAGTATCATCATGCAAACATTAAGCCAAGGCTAAGACTGTGATTATTAGATCCATGACCATACAGGCTATTTTTTTGGTGACACGACACGCTTTGCATTTCAAACACCTCCCGTATACGCGGTTTGAAAAACTGAGTTTTTAGATAACAGACTTTTTAAACATGCATTCTTTTAATACCCTGTTCACATTGTTTTAAATTAATTATAAACTTGTTTGCAGTAGAGACAATAACAGGTTTGACCTAAACAAAATTGTAACAGAAGTTATTTTGGTTTTATTTGAAAATAATTGCCACAGAAGGGACGCCAAAATTTACCAGGCAAAATTTGAGCTTGATTTTCTTATTTTCTCTCCTGTAGAAACCATCAGATTGAAATGACAAGGACGGTTTCTATTTAAACTAAATTAAAATGCTTGTCACCCAGTTAATGTCTCGTTTTTATGTCAATCTTGTAAAATTTGTTTGGATTAGCGAAGGTTACAGTCATGCTATGACTCGTTCTTTCAAACACATTTAAAAGAGTTTTCAACGGAAATATTAACTACTCTGGAAATAGTCCGGCCTCGGTTTGATGTTCTTTTAATCATAGTCGTTAGAACATTGTCAACCAATCCAAAGGTATTTATTTACTATCATGTGATCAAATTGAGTGCAAAATTAAAGTTAAGTGGATCAGTGCATTTTGTAATGACTATGTTTTTATAAACTTAATATATTAAGGATGCGTGCGTAAGGAAGAGCTAGTTTTATAAGTTGGCAAGCCAAATAGTCAAAGCTTCGAGAAGCATGACATACATTTGAACGTGATCTTCATGATTCAAATTGTGATTGGATTAAGCTAAGTTGATTCGAATTGTCATTTGTTAAATAAGATATAAAAAAATCATTTGATGAAAAAATGAAATGACAACCATAAACACAACCAGAGATAACCATACGATTAACCAGTGATAGCATTTCAGGAAAATTAGGGATAATAGACCCTTTGTGTAATTTTGACGGTTTATCAAAATCGGGCTATTTGGAAAACCTTAAAGACAATGTGTTGTTGTAAATAACCGCCGGAGGTACCACCTCGTGCTGACATCATCATTACCGATGCAGACCTTTTCTTCTATAAAAGTCATCATTAAAAGATGGTAGCTTATATTTATGACCAACGATAATTCATGTGCTACTTTTATGAAAATCAAACAATAGAACAAATTCCTTTTCTTATCTTTCACCTGTTGTTATTGTTCATGCTCATGTGCTGGGATCATCATGATGTTAGATTTAGCTATATTTATAACAACACATTGTCTTTAAAAATGAAACTCGGGCTATTTCTACTAAATTTCCCTCATACGATAACTATTTAATTAATATTACAGAATTACGAACTAAAAGAAATGCATCCGGTACACAAGAGTTTTACAGAAGACTTCCATGACTCTTTAACACACAATTAAATCTAGCTTATTAACAGTAGCTATAGTTCCTTACAAAAAATGATTAACATAACATAACGTTATTATCATTTGTTGTGTGGATGGATATGTTCAAGTATTACCTATGCAATCGTCGAAGAACAGAAAGAGAAAGTTTTTTGATATTGATTTGTTGGCCAACAAAATGATGAAATTTTCATTAATTTGAGAGGAATACAGCAGCGGATCTAGAGTATGTCAAGAATTGTGGAGGAGTACATAAGCGTAATTTCTGTTTTCAATCTGTATCACCAATGGGATTACTTGCACATAGGCATATTCAGGATCAGTCAAAAAAAGTGGAGGAGTCCAACGTTATGATATTTCTTTTCAGTCTTAAGTGTCGATTAGGTTACTTGCACGTTTTCCTATTCTACTTTAAATGACTAAACTCTCCTCCACAAATTTTGACTGAACTCTAGCTACGCCTCTGTGCACGTTTCTCTTTAATGGTTTAATAGCTAAAGCACGGGGCAAATGTGTCAAACTACTCATCAAACAAGTCATCAAACTGTTTGATGAAAATTTTTGAAAGTTTGATGAAATTGAATTTAGCATTTGCATAGACTCATCAAATAAGTTTTTATCAAAATATTCGAATCGTGTGGTCCATTCATTCATTTTCAAAATGGCGGCATCTGATTTAGCAGCACTTGTTGTGTTAAATGAATTAATGGATTCAGATGATGAAAAACCTCGGCGTGGAAAAACACGAAGTTGGATAAAGCGAAGGGAGGAAAAGGGCTACTTCAACAACATCATCAAGGAACTTAAAGTTGAAGATCGACTTGGGTTCAGGGAAATGTTTCGGATGGACATAACTGATTTTGAGTTTATTTTAACAAAAATTTCGAATCGAATTTCACCAAAAGAAAGGCTTGGTGGGACTAATCCTGTTAATGCAGATGAAAGACTAGCACTAACTCTTCGGTTTTTAGCTACTGGCGAAGCATTCGGATCATTAACCTTCCAGTTTCGTATATCATTAAGTGCTGTGTCCTATATCATCAAAGGTTGTTGTAAAGCCATTATAGAGAGAATGGCGACTGAATTCATCAAAGTCCCTTCTTCCAAAGAGGAATGGCTAGAAATTTCTCAACAGTTCGAGGAAAGATGGAATTTTCCGCACGCTCTAGGAGCAATTGATGGAAAGCATGTCAGGATTAAACAACCTAGGAATGGTGGTTCGTTTTATTATAACTATAAACACAATCATTCTATCATTCTAATGACTATAGCAGGTCCCAAATATGAATGTTTGTATGCAGACGTTGGGTCTAATGGAAGGGTAAACGATTCAGGTGTATGGAATAAAACTTCTTTGCTCCAAGGCATAGAAGATGGTACAGTCATTCTTCCCAACGATGAAAAGTTATCCAATGGCGAAGATGTACCTTACGTGTTTCTAGGAGATGATGCATTTGCCTTGAAAAGGTACATGATGAAGCCCTTTCCCCAGCAAGGATTAACCCAAGAGAGAAGGATTTACAATTATAGACATAGCAGAGCTAGAAGAATTTCGGAGAATCTCTTTGGCATTTTGGCAAATAGATGGAGAGTTTTTTTCACAATCATTAATTTGGAGCCGAAAAAGGTTGAAGATATCATTTTTACTGCACTTATTGTACACAACATGCTTCTCAATAGCCCAAATTCTAGAAATGTTTACCGCCCGCCCTCTTTTGGTGACACTGTTCTTGAAGATGGAACAATATTAGAAGGCGAATGGCGAGAAAATTTGGAATCACTCGACTCGTTACAAGTTCCACATACTGGACATAATGCAAGCATGAGCGCAAAGTCAGTTAGAGAAACCTTTATGAACTATTTTATAACAGATGGGGCAGTAGAGTGGCAGTGGAAATTTTGTTAATTTTGTCATAACGTATCAGTTCTTTTATCTGCAAAAATATCAACTAAAACTACCTTCAGAGTAGCTTTATACTTTTTACTCGTTAAGTTATTTACGGTGAATTTCATGCTCGGTTCCCCCTGAGAATAGATTTGCAGTGAACACTGAATGAACGCAGCTTTAAACGCTTAATTGTTCTTTAATGATCTAATGTGTTCTTTATAAATGTACATTTCGTGCACTCTTGTTCCTTTGGGATTGACAGATTTGTTCCGTTCAGAGGAGAGCAAAAAGGAGTGCTTGAAAACGACCTATTTGTTCCTGACAGTGCGCTTAAGTGTTGACAAAATGTTCCGCTTTGCCATTCTCGTATTGTTCTCACATATAGGGCCCAAACTATTCTGTTTTAAAGAGAACAAATGATTCTTTTCTTCAAAAAGAATTGATCATTCTTTCGTGGAAAGAACAAACAAATTACTCTCTTGTGATACGTTAAACACTATAAAAAATGTTGACTGATGTTTAAAGAACAGAAATGACAAGGAGAAGAGACGAATTAATCGATTACAAAATTAAAAGATGTCAAAAAGAACACTTTTCGTCAACTGGGTTGGAATCAATGGAGCAGCCTGACACAAAAGGAAGTTGGTATTGCGACCTAGTGATACGAACATCTACATTTGTCCAGTAAAGAACTGTTTGCACGTTGGCTTCAAAAGCAGTCGAGGATTACGGAAGCATATCGATAGGAAGCACGGTTGGTATTATTATTTTGACGAAGCACCAGACGTGAAGAGGGAAGAAGTAGTCGCCTATCAGCCGACGAAAAAGAAGATTTGCACAGCCAACAAACCTGCCTTTTCCGTAAACGAAGGCATTGGAAAGGACTTCTTGGAGTGGCTTTGTACGCCCTGTGGTGGAGGAAAATCCGAAAAAGAAGCGAAACAATGTGCACAAAGATGTATGAAGTTTCTCATGGCCAGCATTGACGATGTCGAATCCGAATCTGTTTTAACGGAAGAATTTGTCGACTGTTGCTTGGGTACGCCCTCCATCATCATGGATTTCCTGAAAACGCTGGAAGAAGATTGGAAAATTACCAGTTCGGCGTCCTTGAATTACTTAAAGTCGATATCAGACATATTGGATTTCCGAAAAGCCCACGGTGTGTCCGACAGTACTTTGCGTTGTTTCGCCGTGACCGAAGTATACATACGACGTGGTAAAGAAAATCTCGGTAAGAAAAAGAGACTGGAATATTCTCGCAACCTCGATTTGGAAACGCTGATTGCAAGAAATAGTTGGGCGACTATGGAAGAAATGGAAAACGTTATCCCTTATCACATTTGTCGTTTTCGGGACGTATTGCGGGAGTGTAAAGACGCCCAAAGAAGTCCGTCCGTATCACAATTGGCATTTGCAACGAGATTTGTCGCTACGTATCTATTCGTGCGTGTCAAATGCTCCAGACCGATGACTTATCAGTACTTGACCATTGAAATGATACAAAAGGCAAAGACAAATGGAGGTTTCGTCGATCAGAAAGAATTCAAAACTGCCGATAGGTATTTGTTTGATACTGTTATTTTAGACTCTGAGACTTTGGAAATTCTTGATTTTTATATTGACTTAGTACGACCGAAACTGAACCCGAGTTGCGATTACTTGTTGGTCACAAACAAAGGAAAACAATACACTGCATTCTCGACTGCGATGAGCATTCTCGTTCACGAAGCCATCGGAAAATACATCAATCCAACTCGTTATCGCCAGATCGTGGAGACAGAGAGCGCGGAAAGATTGAATCCGTCCGAACGAGAAGTTGTTTCACGAGACCAAAAGCACAGTTCTCACGTGGCGAAGGTGTCGTATCAAAAGAATCTGTCCAGAGACGTTGCATCACGTAGCAAACAATGCATGGAAAAGCTGGTCGGGAATAAACGAAAAGAAGTGAGTGCAGACATGATGGACGTCTTAAGGACGATAAACGACACAGCTCGTACATTCGATCAACGTGTACTCAATCAAGCCGAAACGATTTTATCACAACAACCGTGCACTAGCTCATCATCGCAAGTGATCGTCGATTCTAACGACAACGATGACGACATAACGATAACGGACACTATCCCGTCTACAGCCGGAAAAGACGTTACAACGAATTTACAACAACGAAATCAATCGTTGGTGTCTTTGATCAGTTCGGACGTGCAGTTAAAACGAGAAGTCGTCAACGAACAAACCAAACAAACTCGGGTGAAATTTACGAAAGAAGAAGACTTATATTTGTGCAGAGGCATCTCAAAATACGGCAAAGGTTGCTGGTCTCGCATACTAAAGGACTCGGAATACTCGTTTCATCCTTGCAGAAACAAAGACTCGCTTAGGGTGCGTTCGGAATCTTTGGCCTTCAAACGCAATACCAGCCCCTCGGGAAATTAGATAATGATAATTCTTTTGTATTATATTTCTTGATCTTGTATTAAAAAGAAAACACCGTTTAATTTCAAAGTTACTTTTCTTTGTTTTGTTCTTCGTCACATACAATATCGTTCGGCGGAGGAGGGACAACGCACTCCTCTTTTTCACTGTCGGAATCTATATAAAATGATTTTTCAAGTTAAATAACACGTAATGGTATAATGCTTGTATAACTTGTCAAGTTCTAACATGCATCTTTTACCTTTAACTTGGTTGTTTTGAAAGTCGATGATGTACTCTTCAAGTACTTTGTCATCTTTCATGGCAACAATATTGTAGAAGAACTCCGTTCCTGCATATCCTAGAAGGGAATGCAAAAGGAGCAAATGATAATACTTAAAATTAAATGTGTTCGTAAACTTTACATAAACTTGCTTACTTTGACTTTGTTCTTCTTCGTCTGAACTGATAACAAAATGCGATTGCGATTTAGGGGGAGACAACACGTCCGCAATAACCTGCGCCAACCTTTCCTCACTGCTGTAAACCTCAGCTGGGCTTTCAAATAACTTTGCCAGTACTTCCTCTGACATTTCAGACATCGTTAAAGAAAGAAATTCAGAGAGCTGAAATATTTTTATATATACTCACATCTGTTAAGGATGACTGATTCCAAAAAAAGGCTATGTTTGTCAAAGTTGATGCTTTCATGTATATAAGTCGGCTTTGCTACTCACAGCATTCAAAATGGTGGTAGCCCGTCTTTTTCGCGGTGGAGGGACGACGCACTCTCCTTCAAGCCAATCTAAGAAACCCTAACCCTAGTTTTAGTTGACCGCAGATGATCAAAGTTGATACTTCAAAGTGCAAATGTCAACTTTGCTACGCCAACATTTTCTAATAGTGTTAGACATTGTGAATTTATTGTGAGGTGTCCAATAAGGTTCCATGTCAATCCTGACACGAATGTTTGCTGACATATGTACTTTCAATCACCTTCTTGTAAAGGAGGCTAAAAATGAAATTGAGGCTGTGGTTGTCACTGGAGATTATCAAAGTTGATACCTCAAAGTAAAATGGCAAGCGTTTGGTGGTGGAGGGACGACGCACTCTCCTTCAAGCCAATCTAAGAAACCCTAACCCTAGTTTTAGTTGACCACAGATGATCAAAGTTGATGCTTCAAAGAGCAAAAGTCAACTTTGCTGCAATAAGGTTTCACGTCATTGCTGACACTAATCTTTGCTGACATACGTACTTTAAACATCCATCTTGAGAACGAGACTTGGCATGAAAACGAGGTCGTGGTTATCAATGGAGATAATCAAAGTTGATACTTGAAAGTGTAAATGTCAACTTTGCTACTCATGCTTTCCAAAATAGTGGCAGCCCGTCTTTTTTTGTGGTAGCTCGTGAGGAATAGTCTGCACTTTGATTTTGCGGAAATTGACGGGCCACGGGCCACTGGTGAAAGTCCTTATGTTCTCACGGGCCACATGACGGGCCACGGGCCACATGACGGGCCACGTCTCCAGTCCTCTTTAAAGGTCAAAGATGGGAAATGGGCACTAACTTGGATGCAACTTTGAAATTAGTACCCAGTCCCCTTACATGCTCACACATAGGAAGTCTGGTAACGTGGCCCGTGGTGTGGCCCGTGGCCCGTCATGTGGCCCGTCATGTTAAGAAGGTTTTCACTGGTGGCCCGTGGCCCGTACAGTTTCACAGATAACATGACATGAATGGGTACCGTGGGTTGTCAATGTTCTACCTTAGAAAATAATCTGCACTTTGAATTTGCAGAAATGGACGGGCCACGGGCCACTGGTTCAAGTCTTCATGTTATCACGGGCCACATGACGGGCCACGGGCCACATGACGGGCCACGTCTCCAGTCCTCTTTAAAGGTTAAAGAAGGGAAATGGGCACTAACTTGGATGCAACTTTGAAATTAGTACCCAGTCCCCTTACATGCTCACACATAGGAAGTCTGCGAACGTGGCCCGTGGTGTGGCCCGTCATGTTACGGGGCCACGTCTCCAGTCCTCTTTAAAGGTCAAAGATGGGAAATGGGCACTAACTTGGATGCAACTTTCAAAGTAGTACCCAGTCCCCTTACATGCTCACACATAAGAGGTCTGGTAACGTGGCCCGTGGTGTGGCCCGTGGCCCGTCATGTGGCCCGTCATGTTAAGAAGGTTTTCACTGGTGGCCCGTGGCCCGTACAGTTTCACAGATAACATGACATGAATGGGTACCGTGGGTTGTCAATGTTCTACCTTAGAAAATAATCTGCACTTTGAATTTGCAGAAATGGACGGGCCACGGGCCACTGGTTCAAGTCTTCATGTTATCACGGGCCACATGACGGGCCACGGGCCACATGACGGGCCACGTCTCCAGTCCTCCTTAAAGGTCAAACCAGAGAAATGGGCACTAACTTGGATGCAACTTTTAAATTAGTACCCAGTCCGCCTACATGCTCACACATAAGAGGTCTGGGTGCGTGGCCCGTGGTGTGGCCCGTGGTTTTCACTGGTGCTTAAAGAATCCAGTAGGAATTATTGTTCTGTATTCAAGGTGCTTATGGCAGTTACGTGAGTGTGCTTTTAACTCGTAAATGTATTCTTATTTAAGATTTTGTGCTCGTTATTCTTGCAAATTGTTCTTCCACTCTCAACCGACAATGTTGCCGCATCCGTTGAAGGCGAATTCTTGTGGAAGGGTATCGCTTGAAAAAGGTATGTGCGTCAAACACTAACCGATTTTCGCCTTTCATCAGCATCCATGCGTCATAGGACGGGTCACCTCCTCGATAACTTTTACCACGGCATCTGTCGTATCGCTGACAAAACGAAAGAAAATGGACTCCTTCTAAATCTCCCTTTTTGTCCATGTTGTTCATCAATATTCGACGGACCTCGCTGTGGTACTCGCGACTATTCACCTCATTTACTGAAAAGCGTTTCTTCGATTTCCAGTCTAGTGAGTTAGGCGACAAAGGTGTTTCTGGTCGCTTTTCGCAACTTTCCTTGTCGTCATCTTCACTTGAAGGCCCTAGTAATCGTCTTTCCGTTTCTGAATCGACGTCGCTCGACGAAGATGATGTCACTAAAAAGTAACAGTACCACTAATTTTCTTACACAGTGGGCACTGTATACACGCTGGTTACCATAAAAAAGTGTTATTCCCTGACGTACCCGAGTTTTGCTGGATACAAGCATTATCCGCACCTGCACTGACGGTATTTTCATTCGTACACTGTTCGTCATGGGTGTCGATAACTTAAGTAAAGGAAAGTGAACCAGTCTCAAGCAGTGTTAGAAATCGGGAAAAAAATTATTTTCAAGGTTCAAACCTGTTCTTTCACTTGTAAAACCGGCATTCAAGACATTTTCGTCGATAACCGGAGCTTTCTCCACGTGGACGGGTGCAAGACTGCCAACAGATAGCAAACGCAGCTTATTTTCTTGTGCTGTTGGTATTTTACCAAATAACCGAGCTTCCACAAACTCATCGCATCTTCTATATACAAAAAGAGATAAAGTTATAAACAGTTTTAACATAGAAATAGGTAGGTAAATATGCGGACGTACTTTTCGTAAAACCGCTCAGAAGGATCGACCATATCAATGTTGCGGTTGATTTCCTTGATCATCCATACCAAGCATCGCATGGCGTTTGCTTTCATCCATGCCGGCGCCTCTACATTTTTCTCCACTAAAGAGGACGTTTCAAAAATCGCCAGTCTTCTTTCTACGTTTGACTGTTCGTCTCCAAAGTCAGGCACGTTGTTGCAGGTAATGTAGACTCCTGCAGCATTGTTGAGCATTCGTGGGGTCCGATGTTTGACTGCCTGTGTGAACGTACCACCTAGAATTTAATGGTTAAGTTTAGAAGTAGTTATTTTCTCTGCACACTTCTAATCACAGTACAAACAATTGAATTTTCGAATCACCTTGAAGAAATATCTTTGCCTGATCACTTCCAAACGTGTCACTTGACCACTCGTCAATAAAAATCAATTGAGTATCTTCTTCAATCATTGAGAATCCAAAGCATTTTTCCTTGGAGATTGTAGCCACTTTATTTTCAGGAACAATTCCGAACAAAACTTCTGCCCATGACGACTTTCCTGAATCAGCAGGACCAACAACCAACAGCTTCCTTGTTTTCAAGGGTAGTTGACCAACCAGTAGACACTGGTAGAACTTATTGAGAAAGTTAACGCGCTGGAATACATCCGGAAAGGAATTTTTCACAGAAGATTCGAAATAACCACCATCCGATGTTGGCGAATAATCGTAGTCATGAAATCCTCGTGGAGAACGCAACCCGAGATCTTTTTCCTCCAGTGGCGTATCGATAAAGTACCGGCTGGATAGCTTAAGACATTTCCCTCCACGTATTTCTACCAAATCTTCAAGGAAAGTCATTTGCGGCAATACCTGTTCAAAGAAATTCAAGAGCGTAAAACTCGATGCTAAAAAGTGTAATTGCAAAACTGAAATGAATATGTTATACCTTGCAATAAGGAGATGAAATCATCCGAATAAGCATGGGCCAATTTTTCAGAATGATATTCTGAATATCAGGTATCGTCAGAAGTGTATTTAGGTACTCTTCTACGCCACACATGTGTTTGTATGCATATTCAGCTGGAATGCGATAGAAAAATTGGTTATTAAGGATAGTTAAATACATGAATAGGATCAAAAAATTGATTAACTTACCACCATTGTATTTGCAGTATATGTTGCCTCTATACAAACTATGACCGGCGTTCTTCATTGCTCTACCGACGACATTCAACGCGTTCGATGAAGCACCGTTTGTTTCCGACGACTGAAACGTTGCTGGAACTGACAATGTGTCTATGTTGTTACAACATTCGGCTGAGGTAAGATTTATTTTCATACCGTCGTTGTTCAAGTTAAAGACAGCGTTTTTTAATGCATGAACAAGTGCACCATCGCAAACAACCAGCCTGCACGGATTTTTGTCAAAGTTTTTAAACTGGTCACTTGAAATAACATCCTCCTTCCTCATATTCTGCGCTATCGTTAAACAGTGTAAAACGCTCTTTTTCATCAAGCTGATAGCGTAAGCACTGTTGTGATCCTATTAAAAGGCAAGAGGATGTTGCAATACTTGAAAGTTAGAATTCGATAACCACAAGTAAATAGTAATTGATACCTTTACCACAATAGAAAGCTCTCCCAATGTCGCTTCAATTTTGTTGTCTTTTTTTGTCTTGATGACCGACAATTCCACATCCATGTTTGCGTCATGCAGGGTGGAGAACACAGCTGATCCCTCCACCCCACATCCGCAAATAAAGTAAGATACTCCGATGTTTGTGTCATTGGAGTTGCCTCGGTTATTTTTGGTTCCTGTGATACAGGACAGGAAGAAGTGGACACCTCTGAGTCTAGCCAATGACTCATCCGTTGATAACCTTTTATTGGCAATCAACAGTTCTGCGTCTTTGTGTCCTTTATGCCATAAGGCCCTCACGCAGTGGACATTAGAGACACTTGGTATCTGTGTTTAAAGAAAAAAATGATACAATAGAAAGGAATGGAAAGGGAACATTTTGAGTAAAGTGTGAAGATTTCAATGACAAAATTCAATCTAATTATTCTTACCGATGAAATAACATTTCTTCGAAGAGAATTCATTAAACGTTTCGAATTAAACTGCTTTGCCGGATACTGAGACATCGTCAATGTAAAGAAAATCCACTTTTCAACGCGCAAAGAACAAGAAATTATAAACTAACTTCAGAGAATTAATTTTCGCGGGAACTTATTTTCGCGGTTTATTTTTTTCAGAAATTTCGCGGAGAAAAAGGGAATTAATTTTCGCGGATTTTCGCGATTTTTTTTTCAATGGAGATTTCGCGGGAACTTATTTTCGCGGATTGAATTTTTCCTTGATTTTCGCGGGAACTAATTTTCGCGGATTGACAATTTTTCAAACAGAAATTTGCTCATCTTCAGCAAAATGGAGAAAAAAGTGAGCGGAGAGTGAAAGTAATCAAAAAAGCAACAAACTTTTCTACGTTAAATATCTATCCTATATAAAATGTAATTACAAAGAAAAAAATAGCTTATAAGTTATCATCAATATCATCTTCCAAAATACTAAATATGTTTCCATCGTTATCTTCATAATCAGAGCCACTTTCATCTTCCTCCGCGTTCTGAATATACATTTCCCGTTCATGTTCACATGAAATTTCATCTTCAAAAGGCTCTTGTGCTAAAGGGTCAATGTCGTTGAATGGGTCGATGTGCGCCATTCCTTTCAATCCTTTACAGACTGCGTCCGTGATTCCAGCAACTTCCCAGCCCTTTAAACAAATCGATTTACCAGCTGCAGAAGTCATGTGATTATATACTTCTATTATCCATTTGGCATGTATTGGCTTCATGATCGACAATTTAAGATTGACGTCAATATTCTCCAAGATCGTTCCTGCTTCAAGAGCTTGATCAATTTGATCTGCATACCAGAGTGTAAATTTATTTTTCATCATTCTCTTTACGTAGCCATTTGGTCCCCCTTGAACATCAAGAGGCTGAAACAAATAGGTGAGATTCGCTGGTACTTTTTCGATAAGAATTTTATTTTCTTTCAGGACTTCTTTGATTGCATTCGTCATCTGTCCTTTAAACACATCCATTATCAGTAGGGCAGGTTGGAGATTGGAAAGACCAAGGTGACGCCGTTCTTTTTCCACATAAGGGATGATGATTTTGCTCATCATTTCCAAAGATTCTTTTTCATTGCTGTAGTGCTTTGGGTTAGCAGTAACATGAAATTCGCTTGGAAATTTTGCTGGTGGGAGACTTTTTGTTGTTTTGCCTCCATATATAAGCTGGATAGGGAGAAAATCACCCGTTAATGTGATGGCGAAGGTAGCAGTAATCATTCTCTTATCAGTGGAGCCAGCAATTGCAACGGTTTTACTTCCTCTTTTAGCCAATGTCTTATTGCAACCAGGTACAAATTTTGACGGAGTTTGATCCAAATTTATAACGAGAGAAGGTGGAATGTCATTGTCCTCAATCTTCTTGACAATAGAAAACAAATATGACTCTTGTATTTCCTGGTGTAACTCTTCTGGTATTGACACTTTTCCTGTGGTTGCTAATCGCCTTTTGAATCCCATCCGTTTAAAGAGACTTTTCGACCATGATGAATCTTCAACGTTGATGTGCCCCAAATTCAGCTCTGGATGCCGTTTGATCAATGTTTTTGCAGTTGCCACAGCTACAGCTTTTGATATTATTCCACCACGAGATCTTTGAGCCTAAAACAAATTATACCAATCTGCATCAATAAAATCGTTCACATAAAAAATTGAAAAGTATCCTTAATAATGAACTGTCGAAGCGAAGAAACAGATATCAACACTTTCACATGAAATTCAACACTATAAATGAAAGCTGTTTTTGAGTAAAACGTAGTTTCAAGAAGGGCGCTTATTCGAGAGTGAGCGGTAAATCGAGTATTCTCGGTATTTGTACTCACAAGGCAATGAGGATGGCTTTGAAACAAAAAATGCAAAAGAGAAAAAGAAAAAAAAGAAATTTACCTTAAGATATTCTTGGATCTTTTTATCTAAAACATCTCCAAGCATCAAAGGTCTTCCTCTTCTTTTTCTCACTATAACTTGTGGCACAACCCTTGATTCCAGCGTAGCCTTCTTCACTTGTTCGTTGTATTTTTTACGAAGCGCTCTAACGGTACTTTCGTTTAATGTTGAGAATTTTTTAGAAAACTTTCTCACAGTTGCTGCTGGGCCATTTTCGGCGGCGTATTTCCCAATGTCAAATCTGTCAGCTTCTGTAAATTTTGTGTACTGCCCTCTTTTAGATGAACAGGCGTTATTAACTTCATTTCGAACTGCTTGAAAATCTAATTCTCCAAGTGTTGTGTCTTGCCTGTCTGTCATGTTTTTACACTTTATTATGAATTTTATTCACACAAGATAAAGATTTTCATTTCATTTCTTCCTTCTTAAAGATCCTTTCATAGGAATTTCACACATTTATAATTGCTGAGAGATTCAGTTTGTCAAAAACATGAACTTCTTACAAACCTCGCTTAAAGTGTGAAGTGGTGTTCCTTTGAAGCGCTTCTCGTCAAGTCTTACTTTAATTAGTGGAACACATCAAAAACTTAACCGAGAGTGTGAATTGACACATTTGTTGAATTGAAAAACGGTCATCTTTGGAAATCGCACCAATTATCTCAACATATGATATTCAACTCGGTGTAATGAAAAAACGTAAACTTTTTTAAACTTTTTTTTCTGAAAAAGTGTAATAAGAAAATGAAATCATAACGCATGACACACAGTGAAGAAAGCAACGATTGCAATGAACGGAAATAAAACATTCCAATTTACAGCTGCGATTCGTGGTTATCATGTGTTCAGGAAAGTTTGGGAACCGACTAAAGAAGAAAATTTAAAATGTGTTCATGAAGTTGGAAACGATTATGACCCATTTAGTATCAAAACATGCCAAGAAAGAAACAGTGACAAAACTGTGGGACACCTTCCAAGGGAAATATCCAGAGCGACAAAATTCTTGTTGGATCGAGGAGCGACTGTTAATGCAACATTGACCGCCGATCACTATAGAAAGTCACCCTTATTTCAAGGGGGGCTCGAAATTCCGTGTGTTGTAACCGTGACGATGCCTGGAACAGTGAGAAATCATATGGTTCTTGATCGATACAAAGAAATAGTCAATAGATTGTATTGTGAACCGAAAAACGAGGTCATAATCGGATGTTTCTTAGAAAACAGAACAGGCAAAGATGTTGTAACTCTCGATACAAGTGCGCCAAAAAAGAGGAAATCGTTAGACAAAAAAACACTTCCTATTAACAAGAAAACAACTTCGAAAAGTAGAGACATACGAGAGCTATTTTTAGCTCGAAATAAGAAGAATCTTGCCGCTGACACAACTGTAAATATTGATTAGAGAATATTTTTTAAAGATGCATATAGATAAATATATGTATAAAAAGTCTTCTCAATTAAAATCTTTGGAAATTCGACCAGAATTTCGAAAATTGTAAAATCTCAAAGAAATTTCGCGGGAATTTATTTTCGCGGGTTGAATTTTTCCTTAAATTTCGCGGGAACTAATTTTCGCGGATAGAGGTTAATCAAATTATTCGCGGGAACTAATTTTCGCGGAAATGATGAAAAACCGCGAAAACCGCGAAAATTAATTCCCGCGAAAATTAATTCCCTTAAGGTATTAAATGTAAAAGTACTTTTTTGTGTTCATTGATTCATCATATCCATGTAAGACTGTCCTGTGTTGGATTGTAAATTAACATAGTTGCCTTGATTTCCTCCGTTTCTAGATTGTGGATATTGTTGATGTTGCTGTGTCGAAGACGAAAAATAGCCAACTCTAAATTCTTGCGGAGCTTCAGCTTCCATTTCAATATCAAACAAAATATCTGAAATACGTTTTTCGGCAATTCTTCTACCACGTTTATTCAACTGTGACAGTTTCTCATCAACGTATGTAGCAAAAGCGGATATCTTGGGTTTTTGTGGTGATTTTTCGTCGGGGATCTTCTTGGCATTGGATGTAATAGCATCGGTACACTTTGAAAGCAAGTCAAGTTTCTGTTCAGCTATTGTCTTTTTTTTATTCTTGGGTGAAGTGATTTCCAATTCATCTTCAGAATCACCTGTTGCTATACTGATTCTCTTTAACGTATCCCTGCTTTTAGAAGCTCCGATTACCGGTATCAAGAAGGCTAGCTGTTGGTAGTGGGTCCATTTGCTGACGTAAAGTTCGTCAGTCGCTTGACCACTTTTTGTGGCTCTTTCTTTACTGACCTCTTTCGAGAGGTTTGTTCTTAGGCTGTTTATCTTTGTTTTTATCGAAGCAATTGTGGTATCCAAAGCAGTCGCTATTTCTGAATATGCTATTTCCTTCAAATCGCGTTTCTTGTAGTCCTTATCATAGATATCCCACAAGCAAGGTTTGTTTTCAAGTAATTCAATGAGGGAAGTAGTTTCTTCCTCTGTCCAGTCTTTGGCTCCTTTGGATTTATCATCTCGTTTTGTTTCCTTTTTCGTGCTATTCGTTTTCTTCTCTGTCTTCTGCTGCTTCTTTGTTTTGGCAAATAAATCACCATTTTTCATTCCGTTATCTTCACTTTCTGATGAAGACATTTTGAACCAACACCGCAAGACTGAGACTGTTTACTTTGTGTGTCATGAAATGAATTTGAAATTGAAAACATTCGAAATTTAAAAATTCGAACGCTAAAACATTCGAAAAACCCTCCATCGTCTATGTTTTGCACTCATCACAGTGTTTTTATAAAAATAGTTTGATGTAATTTACTGCAAATGCGACAAACCGTCATCAAACCTCCAAATTTGGTTTGATGGGCCAATTTTGTTTGATGAAAAGTTTGCTCGCCATCAAACTTCATCAAACAGGATTTTTTTCTTCTTTTTTCATTTTTCCAAAAAAGTCGCGTTTGATGGTCAATGCAAATGCATCAAACTGACCATCAAACTCGTTAGTTTGATGGAGTTTGATGAGTAGTTTGACGCATTTGCCCCGTGCTTAACATTCTCCTCCACAAATTTCGACATACCCTCTAGATCAGCCTCTTGAATATATTATTCATTATTTGTACATGTTTATATTTGTGAGCATGCGAACCAGGTTTAAGTTGCAGCATAAATTTTATTTAACCGCAACACCTTCACGCGATTCGTATATATGCCAAGCATTTCTTCTTTACATTGAGTCACTCAGTTTTGCAATATCAATCAAAAAGTTAAAAAAAGTGTCGTTTCTGAATTAAATCTTGTGTTGTAATACAAAAGTTTCACAAAAGTCAGACAATATGAATTTTCTTTGATTTAATTAATGAAATCATCCGTCTGTGAATATTTTCAGGGTTTTCCCTCCGTTTGCTCAAGGATATGAGTTTCAAAATAATTTGTCTACGCTTATGTAAACGAGTTACTAAGTAACAATGAAGGTATTATTTTGATAAAGTTTTTGCATTGATTGAGAAAACTCAAGAATACAAATCTTACGTTTTGCATCGCTACTTTTTATATTTTACGTGTACTTAGCGGCTTCAGCAAGATGAGTATCAAAATAGACAGTTTTTTTCGTCCACTTTTTCACCACCACGGGAATTTGAAATTTCTTTTGTTTGGTTAATTCACTATCATAAATAAAGATATTCTTAAATGAAACTTAACTAGAAGCCTTCAGTCTTTAACAATTTCCGCTAGAAAGTTATAGGTCACACTTTCCGAGTGACTAATAAGTTAATTATTTTTTACCGGCTGAACTTTTTATCTAATAAACTAAATAACTACCGGGGAAAACAAACAAATAGCTAACCCTATTTCTTTGCCTCCGCCTAAACGTATTTACAGGCTTTATAGAACATGATTCACTCTCCCTAATTTGAACGAATTCCAATGTCTTTTGACCTATTATTTCCGCTTATTTGGCACACGAGAGAACTTCACTAAAAAGCACGAGCAAGAAATATGTTTTACCAACATATATCTTCGCAAATTTTAATTGGCGCCCCGGGCGCTTATTGAAAGAAGTCGGTACATCCAAAATGATTGCTGATAGATGGACGTTGTAAATTATGTTGGGAAAGCTCCACCTATGCGCCACCTTGTTTGAGGAAAATATTTTCAAGTTTTTTCTAACTTTAACAAAAGTTTATAGTGGGACAGAGCAATTATCAAGTATCAAATCAATGACAATTCGTTTTATCACAAACATGTGGAAATGTGGAAAGGAACAAAGTTTCAAGAGCTGTGATTCCAGCAACTTTATTTTGAATACTAAAAAGAATTTTACATCTTCCTGAACAAAACTTCAAGGGTTATGATCCCAGTTTCAGTAACAAAACCACTAACTATAATTTGGAAATAATGTCAGCAAAATATAGACAACAAAAGAACAAGTTATAAGCAAAATATAGACAACAAAAGAACAAGTTATAATAACAGTGCTTCAGACTTAATTACAGAATTATGAACCCAAGTGAGTGTCATATTCAATATCACTTTCATGAGTATCAGTGTTCTCAACATTTTGATTAACAGCTTGGGGAGAGTCAGCACTGATTACGTGTAGTTTAGTTTCATCAACTGTATAACATATATTGGTTAACTCCATTACTCGAGCAATAAGTTCTTCCTTATCTGCTTCAAATAAACATGGATTTAATGAAGTTGGCATGAATTGCACCAATTCAGTGGCATCAATGACGTAATGATCGTCATTTTGTTCCTCACATCGGACAGTAACTTCAACCAGTTTTTTCAATTTGCCAGTGCGCATTGTAGCACCACAAAATTTGCATGTAACCAAAGTGTCTTTTGTCGCTCGAATCTTTTTCTTGCACGTGCCACAGAGAACATAATATAGCACATCTTTTACCGAGTAGAATTCTTCTATAACATACTTGGAAGAGGCATTTTGGTTTTCAAACGGAAGCTTGACAGCAGGTGGTTTTTCATTGCTGGCAACTATGCTCGTTTCGGAACAAGTTGATAATGACACACGTCCATTCCATTCCCTCACAAGCAAATTCTTGAACTCAAAATAATCATGGCTTTGATTTTGTTCTCTGAGAAACTCTATCCATCCATCCCACGCGCTTAATGTGATTGAGCCATCAGCATCGTACAGAAAAACATTATTGAGAACTGTGCAATTGCGTCCATATGTAAAAACAGTTTTTTCAGTGACATGCTTCAAATTCAACCGTGCTTTTGTTGAGACCAAACCCGTCTGAAAAGAGTGATCAAGATTGACATATGATTTTTCCTGATGACCACGTTCAAAGTCCAGTTTCATACTATCAACATCATCGATAAGGTTTGTTACAGAACCACACTCATATGATCCTTAACTATATGACATAAAATATGATAGTGTAAAATCAGCTGAATAAATAATTTTCAGGTTATCGCAGCTTTTATGGTTTCTTAAGGCTAAAAAACTTTGAAGAATTTTAGTTACAAATTTATTAATAAATTATTTCGTCAATTATGTCTGTTATGTTAATCATTCTTTTGCGCACCTTTCTGCCAAAAATGGTCTTGATAATAGAATTAAGTATATAATTACATATGCATATACATAATTTAGTATATAATTACATTAATTTAATAATTCATGTTACATTAGATTTAGGTAATTATCAAGACATATATATCAAAACAGTAAGTCAAAAGAAGATTCATCTATTTGATCAATGCATTTTGTCTATCAAATTATATTGTAGATCAGCGACGTATCCAGAACTGTTTTCATACCAGTATACCAGTATGGGCTTCCAAACTGTGAACTCCAAAATGAGACATTTCATCAACTATTTATAATTTCTATAACAAGTTGAAAATGGTTTCGTTTTATGTTTAATTTTATTCATTGCGAGAAAATTGAAAAATTTGAAGCAATTTTTTGTGTCGTAGACATATGAAAATTGAAAATTTGAAAATTTGTAACAAGAAATGGTATAATTATCTGTAGATAAGTCACTGCCGATGAAAAACAAACTCACATGTAGGTTAAGCGGAAGGAGGACTAATCATGTCAAATTCAAGAAACCATTAGGCACGTTCTTCTGAAACGTATTTATATTCTTGCAATAGGAAGAATTTTCGGATTTGGAAATAAAACCGGGAAAATCCACTTATCTATTTCTTCACTTACACATTGCGAAATTGAGAATGTTAATTAAACTTAAAGGATTGTTCGTGAGGAAAAGGAGGTTTTATCCATAGGTATAACAAAATGTACGAAAGAAATTTTAAGTTACAGGTATTTCTTGGTAAACACTTTCTGAAAAAGAATTAATTTAAAGATTACGGCATATGATAACAACTTGAAGCAAAATGTTCGTTGAGTGGTTAATGCAGACCGACAATCTGAAATTTTATAGGTGAGAGGATGGTGCATGAGGGTTGAAATTTATTTCCTTCAATGTCATGTTGTAATTTCTTGATGTAGAAGTTCAGAAAAATGTTGCCATTTTAGAGAAGAATGAGTTACACTGAAACATCAACAAAGAATGGAAAAAGGGAGTTTAATTAGTAGTCCCGTATCATCCCAATTTGATTTTTATATTTTCTAAATTAGGAGCAGTAAATCAAAGTTAGCAGTGATCGACTAGCTAATTTTACCCGACTCCTGTTTAATATCAAAGGGATTTAAACTACCACATTTTTAAATGATGCTAATTTCAAACGAACTCTTAATATTCAGATCAATTAATAGAATTACAGAAAAATATAACTTCAGTGATATCTTTTTCTACAACCAAAACAACATTTTCAAAACAAGTTCGGTGTTTGATAAACAGTGATAAAAAGAATATATATTTACCTTTTTGAGCCAGCCACTGTAGCGTCTGTAGTTTGCACTGCAGCAGCGAAGACCCGAAACCGAAATCCTGTATCGGATTTTCCGAAAACGGCGAAAAACTGTTAAGGCGGGTTTACAGTTCGCACGAATTGGTCGCGCGAACGGACGAATTGGTCGCGCGAATGGAAAGAATTGTGTTTAGACATTCTTTAAATTCGCGCGAATGTAATAGTGTAAACCAACCGTGTGCGATTTTAGTCGAATTGTGCACTTTTTGCTAAAAGCATGAAATTTTGCATATTGTTATTTTAGGGTATTAACTTTGATTTGAGTCCGGGACCCACAAAATAGAGCCATTTTTGGCCTGTTTTGGCCGTTTTTATATACAACTGTCGCTCAACGATGTCATTGTAGTGCTTGTATCTTTCTAGAGATGCCATTGTATTGCATAGTCATTAAAACCTTACTGTGTTGTGATAAATATTTATATGCTATTTTGTCTGATTTAAGACTATTAATGAATATTGTATTGAAATTAAGAAGTAATAATGTCGAAAAGAAGAAGTGTGGTGGCTGTTGACACTGAAAAGTGTCCAAAGACGACCAAGGCTAATCAAGATGGAGGAGTTGATTGGTTACGCTGCTTCATTTGCCAATCAGACGAAACAGAGAATCTTCAATCATCATTGCAAGCCTTGACTGGTGATAAAGAAAAGCCATACAGAGAATTGGCGAAACGTATTATAAAATTTGATACAATTGATATGTTGCCAGTGTATTTAGACATTGAAAGGTTAAAAGATGGAGAAGTTACACTTGATAACTCGCTTATTAGACATAAAGCGAAGTTTCACAAGTCTTGTAAGAATAAATTTGGAAAGGACAGGCTTGATAGAGCTATTCAGAAATATGAGAAAGCAAGAAATAATGAGAGAGGTATATAGACTAGAAGTACATTCAAGTATAGCCATATAGTTAAGCTGTTGTTTTTAGGGTTGATAGAAGCTTGCTAGTTTTTCCTTTACAAAAAATCAGAATTTAGGTACTGGGAGTGAATTTCGTGACGTTTATTTCTAGACTCGTTCATTTTTCGATTCAATTGAAATTAAATTGCATTTATCTTTATTCTATTCTTCTATTCTTTCACAGTTACCCGCCAGAAGCTCCAGACTCCAGAGTCTAGTTTCTTAAAAGTCGAAGCGTGTTTTTTCTGCAACGAAACTCAAAGTAATGAGAAAGGTCCACTCCATTTAGTTCAATCGTACAGACTTGATCAGCGGGTTCGTATGTGTGCAAATCTTCTTGAAGATTCTATTCTTCATGCAAAGCTTCAAAGTGGTGATATGATTGCGCAAGACGCCTTGTACCACAAGATTTGTTTAACCAGTTTATACAAAAAAGCATCAAACAAACAACTTGGTGGTAACTATTCAGAGAAGCAGAGAAAGCTAACCGGTATTGCATTTGGTGAGGTAGTTGCTTTCATTGAAGAAACTCTTTTGACATCAACCAATGAAATACCAACATTCAAGCTTTCAGATTTGATCAAATTGTATACCGCACATCTTGCTAAACTTGGTGTTACAATGGATACAAGAGAGCATAGCACCCGCTTCAAGAAAAGGCTTCTTGCTCAGTTTGAAGATTTAACAGCTTATAATGATAAGAAAGAGGTCATCCTGGTTTTCAAACAATCTGTTGGGGAGGCTATTGCAGTTGCTTCGAAAAACAATTACGATGATGATGGGTACATTCTTGCCAAGGCTGCCAGTATTATTCGCAGGTTAAAATTCCTTACATTAATAGCTGTTAATGATGCATTGAAAGTTCTGCTTCATTCTTTACTGTTCACATATTGAAAGTGTCTTAAGCTTATCTGTAAGATTATGTGTGACTGTGATCAATTGTGACTCATTATATAATATTTTTGTAATTAGTCATCTTTATCTCCATAGGGATATTTTGAATTCGGATCATTATCAATTCGAGGGAAGTTTCAAAGCAGGATGTCAAGAATCTTCGGTCCCTCCAACTTTACAATCGTTTATTTCGTATCTAATGCATGGTTCTTTAGAGACCCCTGGAAACAACGAATACTACAAGCAAGCTGTGATGTCAATATGTCAACTCATCACCTTCAACACGCTGATCCGTACTCGTAAAGAATCTTCATCGTCGTATCATTCAGTTCTCCGTGAGCCAGCGTTGTGTGTTTATCTAGCGATGATGATTCACAGCCAGACAAGAAGTTTGGATATGGTAGAAAATGTATCAAAACTTGGTTTATGTATCAGCAAGCAGCGGTTGACCGATTTATCAATTGCAATGGGAAACAAAGTCATTGATTTGAATAAAACTGAAGGAGTCGTGATTCCAACCGTCTTAAAAAGGGATATCTTCTCTACTGCTTCTATAGACAATATAGATATTAATACCACAGCAGCTTTATGTGCAACATCTTTACATGGAACAGCAGCTTCAATAAATCAACACCCAATAAACATCAATCAAGGTACTCCAAGAGAAGTTCCTGTTATTCCAAAGAAGAAGTCTGAATCGTTAAAAGAGTTACCAGTTTGGTACACTGAAGTATCACCTTTTCATCTGCCAAATGAGATAACAACACCAGAGTTTAAAAGACCTAACAACCTTGTTCAAGTCCTAAAGGACGACACTTTGAATGACGAAAAATGGTTAGAAGATCCAAATCGTTGCTCGTGGGCTGTTCATCATTCTAAAAGTTGTGAACCAGCTGTGTGCAAAGATACATCAGCTATGATTCCGATCCTTCGAGATGATTCTAAATCGCCTGCTACTATTAAGCATTTGTTGAATATTCTGATGCAGTCCATCAACTTTTTGAATCCAGGCCAGGCAGCTGTGATAGGTCTCGACCAACCATTGTATGCCCTTGCAAAGAGGATTCAATGGCATTTACCATCTTTGTACGGCGAAAAAAAGCTGGTGGTAATGCTTGGTGCGCTACACATAGAAATGGTGATGCTGAGTTGCATAGGAGATTGGTTACAAGACAGTGGTTGGACGATCGCCCTTTCCAATAGCGGAGTTACGTCATCTGGGAACGATTCGCTGCTCACAGGTCATGATGTTGCCAAAACAAAGTATGCTCATCAAGTCACTGCGATGGCACTACACCAACTAATGAAAACTGCGTATGACAACAGCCAACTTAAAAACGAGAAGAGCTTTGACAGTTGGCGTGCCGATATGGAAAAAACGAATCCTCAGTTTACTTTTTGGTCGATTGCTTTGAAGATGGAGATGAGTTATTTGATGTTCCTGAAATCGATCCGTTCATCAAATTTTGGGCTGTATGTCTCGTCAATCGCAAGGTTTTTGCCATGGATCTTTGTGTTTGACCACGTACATTATGCTCGTTGGCTTACCATTCATCATTATGACATGGAGATCTTGAATGAAACCAATCCCGCAATTTATCATGAATTCAAAAAGAATGGAAACTTCACTGTGAATAGAACACGAAATCGTTTCTCAAGCATGGCACTGGACCAACGTCATGAACAACTTAACAAAGACGTAAAAGGTTCAAAATTAAAAATCAGTTTCTTAAACGTGATGCTAGAGTCGTGCAGCTTTTTACATTCATGTTTAATATAGCATTTAATTCATTCGATTTAAATTCCAAATAAAAATTCTAAAAACGGAGAGTTTGTTTATTCACTATGGTTCATTGTATCAATTTTTGTTCAGGGCATTTAACATTTTAACTTTTAGGAAAAGGTGGTTTTGTCGGTTTAACTGAGGATGAAGACAAGTTTCGACGTTGGCAAATCTGTAGTCCTGAAGTAGCACGAGCGGTTTCTGAGTTTGAAGATTTGATAATTCTCAAGAAAAATGAGCATTCAATTTACAACCACCATGAACACTCACCTACCTTTCAACAAAGATTCAATCAACACGTTGACAAGCTTTCGGCTGAAATAACACAACTGGGAAACCCTTTTACCTGTTCTGGTGACTCAACGGAACTTGTTCAATTGGGAACTAAAGATGTGATGGGCGAAGATGCTGCGAAAATTGTCTTGAGAATTGAGGAGCTTGGAAAGACACAGTATGAAGAATTCCGAAACACAAGGATTTTTACGAAAACAAGTGCGATCGACACACCCATAAAGAAGAACAACGTGTCAGTTTTCAAAACACCCTGCACGAAGGGGAAATCAAGCAAAGCCGAAACGAAAGAGTTAAAGATGCACATCAGACTGTTTTCCCAAATGTACATAGCAACACAAGTCAGAGGTGGAGATCTAGATGATTTCTTTTGTCACGAGACACTCCCATACCCTCCTGCGTTATCAAAAAGTGGTCAAATGCGTTCAGGAAACAAATCTGATTTTGCAAAATGTGTTCATCCGTCAGAAGCCAAATCTACTACGCCTGTGGTGAACGCAGCCATTTTAGAGGGATCCGTGATTGTAAACATGACGAAGCCAAAGAAAAATCAGAATTTCAAAAATTATGCCGCAGAAAGTTTTTACCCACAGGTGGAAAAATACTACCGAGAATACCAATCGCAGCGAGTAGATGTGGTGTTTGACACTTACAAAAGTCTTAGCCTGAAAGCAACAACAAGAACGAAGCGAGGAAAAGACATACGTAGAAAGGTACACGATGATTCGATTGCGCCCTCAAATTGGCATGGATTTCTTCGTTTGGATCAAAACAAAACGGAATTATTTGCCTACCTTTCGAAGGAGTTAATACTTAGCAGTGATCACCAAATAGTTTTAACGTGTGCCTATGCTACAAATTGCATCACCAATAGCGGTCAGATGACATCTTCATTTATTTCACCCTGCAACCACGAGGAGGCAGACACAAGGGTATTTTTACACGTTAATGATATGTCACTACAAGGCCATAGTAAGATCACAATCCGCACCGTGGATACAGATGTTCTGGTGATAGCAGTCTCCGTATTTGCTCGATTAAAAGAACAAATTGAAGAACTGTGGATCGATTTCGGAACGGGAAAACATCGTCAGTTCTTCCCAATACACGTCATTTTCGGCAATTTAGGGCAGTCAAAAGCTCTAGGGCTTCCATTTTTCCATGCCTTCACAGGGTGTGATCAAGTATCGTATTTATCACAAGTTTCAAAGGGTTCAGCTTGGAAGACTTGGGATTTATTTGATGACATCACCCCTGTTTTTGAAAGGTTAAGCTGTCAACCATCGCATTTTGACGTGGAAGAATTGCTACCAATAATCGAAAGGTTTACAGTGCTACTGTACAACAGAACATCGAATTGCCTTACCACTAACGAGTGTCGCAAAGATTTGTTCTGCAAAGGACGTTCCATTGATTCCATTCCACCAACAAGCGCAGCTTTATCAAAGCATGTTTCTTTTGCACGGAACTTTGTAAATGCAGAGGAGAATGTGAACGTGATTAAATCGAACATTGAGTTTTATTTATGACAGCTGTTTAAGTATTTTTATTAGGATCTTAAATAACCATTGCTTAAGGTTATTTACTTTCCAATTTACCGACTTCTAAGAGATTAACTCGATACTTTTTATGTGTATGACGTCATAGTGCTCACTTTGAGCATCAATAACTCTTTGTACATTAATTTTTATGACACGAGATAGCCCTTTTTGGAATCTACATAAAATTTCCGATCCAATGATGTATGATATGTCCAGTTATGGCAAAATTGATTTTTTAGGCAAAAAAAGTGCCTATGTCAGCAAAAAATCCAAATTTTTTTTTGGGTCCTGGACTAAAATCGAATTTTGTAGCCTGAAGAAGCAATGTGCAAAATTTCATGCTTTTAGCTAAAAGTGCACAATTATATCACCATTGGTTTACACTATAAGAAAGATAAGAAAGACATAAATCAACATGACTGCACTAACAAGAAAACAAATTATCATATTATTAATTCTGAGAAGGAGAATACGACAACGTTTAAACAGAAATTTGAATTCCCAACCAGAAAAGAAAGTCCGACGAAGATTTTGGGTCCGTAAACTTTTCCTGGAAAGAAAGACGAAGGGGGAATACCATCTGCTCATCAAAGACATGAGATTGTTTGACAAAGAATTTTTTTTCCGTCAGTTTAGAATGACACCCTCTAAGTTTGAGCAACTGCTTGGTTACGTTGCACCTTTTATAGTCAAGTCGTCTGAAAGAAGAGAACCAATAAGTCCCGATGAAAGATTGTGTGTTACATTACGCTATCTTGTTACTGGCGATGCCCAGAGTACCATTGCAGATAGCTACAGAATGTCGAAGGCAACAGTTTGTAACATAGTCAAGGAGACCTCAGACGTGATATGGAAACAGTTACTGCAGAAAGGTTTTCTATGTGCACCGTCTTCTAAGAATGAATGGATAGAAATTGCTGACCAATTTGAATCCAAGTGGAATTTTGGAAATTGTCTTGGTGCCATTGATGGCAAGCATGTTGTCATGCAAGCTCCAGCACGTTCAGGCTCATATTACTTTAACTATAAGAAAACACATAGCATAGTTTTGATGGCTGTTGTAAACTCAAATTATGAGTTCATACTTGTTGATATTGGAGATTCTGGAAGACAAAGTGACGGTGGAGTTTTTAATTCCTGTTATTTGGGAAGGGCAATGGAAGATAATTCTCTCAATATTCCAGATCCGAGACCACTTAAAGGCACAACTAAGAAATTTCCGTTTGTTTTTGTCGGTGATGAGGCGTTTCCTTTAAAAGAATACTTGATCAAGCCCTATGCTAAATCATCTCTTGCAGCAAAGGAACAAGTGGCAAACTATAGAATATCTAGAGCTCGTAGACAAGTTGAGAACGTTTTCGGAATATGTGCTTCTAGATTCAGAATATTTCGCAGACCCGTAATAGCCAATGTTGACACAGTTACTTCAATTACCAAAGCAGTTGTTGCCCTCCACAATTATCTCATGTATGGAAGAAGTTTTGATAATGCTTATTGTCCAGCTGGTTATGCAGAAAAAGGGTGGATGCAAGAGGATATAGAGACTGAAGGTTTGGTGCCTCTCCCCAGTCAAGGTTCAAATAACTATTCGAAAGATGCTAAACAAGTTCGCGATAATTTTAGGGACTATTTTGTTGGTGTTGGTGCTGTACCTTGGCAATGGGAATACATATCAAGAACACATGATCCCTTTGACAAAAATTAAGTTCTTGATCAAATATAACTTTCTGCTACGCTAGGGCTTACATAATATAAATACAAAGACCTTTTTGTTAAAAACTCAGTAGAAAACTACTTGTCAAATAGCGCACTTCAAGTCATTTCTTCATTGACACTATTTTGGAACACTTTACCATTACTATGTGTCTTAAAAATGTTTTATATATATACTTGAAACAATGTTTGCACTTATATTTTACAAGCAGTTTTCTAGTTTCCTGTATATATAAACTCTTAAAAATGTAATATTATTTTCACAATATATAATATTAACTGTTAGTGTGATCACAATCCAGAAAATTTTTAAAATAACTAGTAGCATGAAACTCAGTTCAGTTTAGCTTCATCGAGTATTCAAAAAACTTTCAATAAGAGGAGTGATTGCTTTTGACTTGAATTTCAGAAATGAAAATGAGCAAACTTTCTTACAATTGTGTGCATAATCAATTGAGAGAAAATAAACCACATGCATTGAGATATGAAAGTTTTTTTAATATTTCCATGATTAAATAAACAAAAGCCAGTATATATAAAAAGAACTAGATGTTTTTACATTTCACTAATCATCACCAAACTCATAACGAATCAACAAATTCTGAATGTCAACTTTTGCAAGTCGGTTTTGTTTAGGTGGCAATGACTTGAGAATTGGTATGATACTGTGAACGAAGGCAACATCTGGGTCCGATAAGATTTGATTCTTAGCAGAATCATCATCCTTTAGTGCCTCCAACAAAGCCTGATCTACAGGGTTCACCTCTTGCTTCAGAGCTTGTCTCTGCGACTCTGCACTTGCACTTGCTTTTCGTTTTCTTGAGTTTGATTGTGGTGTTGAGTTACAAACATATTCCTCATTACTTTTTGCTACTTCTGAAGGAGGAGTGCCAGGTGGTGTGAAAAGGTCAACCTCTTGTGAATCTTCTGCTGAAGCAATATTGCTTACGGTGGGTCTGTTGGCAACAGTGTCACGTAAAAATACTAATTGGTCAAACAATTTACATTTTGGTAGAGTCTGTGCAGCTGCCCCAGAACGCAATAATTTTTCTCTTCGTTTCAAACACTTTGAAAAATTGTCTTTCAAATTTTTCCAGGTTTTTTTCAGATAGTCAACTAAAAAGAAAAGAAACATGAAATTATACAAAGTATACTTTATACACGCTATTTAGTAAGTCAGCTGCTTAGCTAGGTAGCAGCAAAGGTGTTGTCTTTTACTTTTTACCATCAAACTCTTCAATGTGTAGCTTTATGGCACAAGAACTAAATATTTAATCTTATGCAGTATCATAACAAAACTTACAAATAAAAACTTGTTGTAAAAAACTCACAGCACAACAATAATGTCACACAACAACACTAGTGTATCAAAGAAATTAGCCAATTTCATCACAGGATAATTTTATATTTCAAATTCTTGCTCTCTCGAATATTTCAGTCAGATACATCAGAAAATAAAGTCTCACCTTCTTTACCAAATTGAAGACTGAGAGCTTTCCATGCTGCGTTTTTTTTAACTCCGTCCTTGTAAGCTCTGGATTTTGTGTCCCATAGACAAAGGAACTTTCTTATTTCTTCGACAAATGTTTCTTCATCGAACTCTTTTTCGTTGGATTCCAGCTGCTCTGAACATTGACTCAGTGATGGTGTTTCTTCTTCCAAAAGACTGCCTTCATTTGTTGTTTGCTGGATTCCAGAAAGCTGTTCTTGCAATAACTGCTGTTGTCGTATAAAAGCAAGAACGTCTGGGTTGTTTAATTGGCTAATTAAATCATCCATTTTTTACTGTGGGTTCTATTTTTGCTGATGCTTCTCACATGCTACTTTGCCCCATGTTGTTGTTTTATATTTTGCAATTTTGCAGAAATGCTGGCGTTTGATTGGATGAAATTATTGTCTTTCGCTGGCGACTGGCGAAGAAGTTGAAAAATTTCAACTTCTTCGCCAGTCGCAGCGAACGGTGAATTCTGACGATAGTTTCCAAAAATAACTGTCGCGCATGCTCAATGAGCCATTCGCTCGTTCGCGCGACCAAATTCGCGCGAACTGTAAACCCGCCTTTACAGAGACAGATAGATAGAATGTCTAAATCAAACAATTTCCTTCGCTAAGGCGCGGAAATTGAATAATGGACTTTTCGCCTGTAACTTATAATAGCCGAAGTTAAGGTTAGGGTTAGGGTAAGGGTTAGGGTTAGGGTTAGGGTTAGGGTTAGGGTTAGGGTTAGGGTTACAGTTAGGGTTAGAGTTAGGGTTAGGGTTAGGGTTAGGGTTAGGGTTAGGGTTAGGGTTAGGGTTAGAGTTAGGGTTAGAGTTAGGGTTAGGGTTAGGGTTAGGGTTAGAGTTAGGGTTAGGGTTAGGGTTAGGGTTAGGGTTAGGGTTAGGGTTAGGGTTAGGGTTAGGGTTAGGGTTAGAGTAAAGTATATTTTAAAGTAAATTTTTTATGCTTTCATGTAATTTAATCGAATTAAATAAGATACGACAATTGACGTCATATAAAGTTACTCTTACCACAATGAAAACAAAATCTCAGATATGTCACTTTTGATTTCCCCCACGGTTATTTCATTAGCCAAGGAATTTTGAAATTGCAATCCGGAATTTCCCTTTATACACTGATCCAATATTAAAATCTATTATTCGGGTGAATAATAACGTCATTAATAACGCTAATTCGAGTTTAATCTTTTGAATAATGGCCCTTGATATCTGTTGCCAAAATAAAAACAAAATCTCTGATATGTCACTTTTGATTTTCCCCACGTTTATTTCATTAGCTAAGGAATTTTCAACTTGCAATCTGGAATTTCCCTTTATACACATATTAACATATAAATATAGAAAAACATATCGAGAGTTTAGAGAACATAACATGTTCTAAGAGTTTAGAGAACATAGTTTGTTCGAATTAAAAAGATGCAAGAGCGACAATATCAGATGAAGGTAACTTTCGCTATTATTTCGCTATAGTTTTCAAAGCAATTTTTTTTATATCCATAATGATAAAATGTCTTGTAATTATTCAGCGACCGTTTGCAGAAAGCTGAGTAGTGGTATCCATTTTCTCGGTTTATTTGTTCGTCCAAACATTCTAAAAGTCTGTCTCAAAACTTCGTACACTTGGCTTTTTTTTTAACTTCTCAGCGTTGTCTCGATAAATTTCAACAAATTTACCCTTGTTCAAAAGGTATTCTATAGTGGAATCATGCTTTCGTAAAATTGAAGGGAAAATGAGAAGAAGAAAAATGAAGAAGAAAAAATAAATGAGTTTTTTTCTCTTCGTAACCTACATCTTATATGATTACGAATATATAAAAATAGTTACAAATTCTGTGGAGTTGTAAGGGCTCAAAAGAGCTACGTAAAAACGTCAAAGCCTCGATTGGACAAAAGAAATATTTGAATGTCTAAAACCAAATTATGTTTATTGGTGGGTACGGACAAACGGAATTCGATTGTATAAAATTTGGTTTAAGGGAATGCATGAGCGTTGAATATAAAAATATGTAAAAACATGTTATGTCATGTTCTCGTAAAAAATATGTGTCATCACTTTGTGAAAAGAAACCCAAAATTACAATGGTTACAGAATGTTTCCCGATTCGGATAACATCACGCCACAATCATCAGCATCAGTTTTATTCGTTCCTTGAAGACCAGAAAAAGACGACTTAAACACGTCTTAAACTGATCGAAAGACCTCCGAACCAGTTTGAGACGTGAAAACACGTCTTTAAGACGTCTTTATCTTTACTGGGGTACATAATATATTCTACAGACCATTCAGTAACTATAGATAATTATAACAAAAATAATGATTAGAAGAAATAAGTTTATCGCTTCTCATGCATATTAAAATTATCTTATATTTATGAGTTAATGGTATTCAATTTTGATTGATTAACCTGTAGAATGTACATTTTTTTTAGACGGTTCATTATCAGGTGTTGATTATGGGGTTGATTACGGTTTTAATTTGCTTGTCTTCATATCCGGTCAAGGTAATTGTTCTGGGTTTTTTTTCCGTTATTTGTACAATTATCTTCTTTATAAACAGCGAAGTGTGCATCCCACTTTTAGTTTAGAGAGTGATACATTTTGGAAAATTTCACGGTTATTTTCTCATGAGGAGTGCGCAAAACCACGATGCTGCGAGAAGCGTTTTTTCAGTATTGGTATATTAGTAGTAGCAAATGACGCGAGGTGAATATTTTGGGACGGGGGAAATTGCATTGAATCCCTAATGGAACGCGACGTTTAGGCGCAAATATCTCGTCAATCAATAGGGATAACTGTCGTTTTTGGGGTCTGCGATATTGGACGATGGGATAAGGAATTTTCAACTTGCAATCTGGAATTTCCCTTTATACACTGATCCAATATTAAAATCTATTATTCGGGTGAATAAATGTTGTTGTACGAATGCTGACTACACTTCGATTTGCTAAGCGAGTATCAATTCAATACATCACCAATACAGTTTTAAATATATCATTAATAACGCTAATTCGAGTTTAATCTTTTGAATAACGGCCCTTGATATCTGTTGCCAAAATAAAAACAAAATCTCTGATATGTCACTTTTGATTTTCCCCACGTTTATTTCATTAGCTAAGGAATTTTCAACTTGCAATCTGGAATTTCCCTTTATACACATATTATATATATACTAGTATACCGTGTAAAAAATTTTTACATCTTTCCCAATAAGATGTTTTTACACGCTATACTAACCATTTGATAATAACTCTATGAAATACAAAAAGGCAGTCCAAAACGCCGTCCTAAAATCTTTCATCCATTCATGAATTTTTTACCCGCCATACTAAGCATTTGATAATCTTTTCTAAAATAAATCCTAACCAATTCTTAATTCTTTCCACTTTTTAACTTTATAGTCAACCAAAAATACTTTCAGACTTTGTGGTGAACAGATTTATAATTATCAATACTAAATCTCAGATAAAAATATTCACAAATTGTGAAATATCTCACTCACACACTACACTGTCCATCACAAAACTAACTTCTTGACTTTCTTCTTTCTATCATTGTACTAAAAAATACCATGCTCAACACTAAATTTTCTTTCTTTTATTTGGAAATCTAAGAAAACAAACCGAAACTGGATAAAATGCCGTTTGATACGTCTTAACCTTCAACATTACATATAAATCGTAGATATGTAAAACTATTCTTCGTAAAAAAAATTGTTTTTCTATGCATGTTTCTTATTAATACTTCGGTTTAAAAAATGTAAACAAACGCTTCTTTTTTTTTCAAACGACTATTTTTCATTCGTTGTCAATAGCTGCTACGTTCGATTGTAATTCGAAGTCTCCGCCTGAGATGCTATATCATGTCTTCCCTAACGTATTTTATATCATAAAACAATTATAAGCACTAAGCCGGAGTGCCTTATTCTAATACGGAAAAAACATAAACAAATATCCAGTGACGAACTTCCCGAGAAAATTTCCCTAACGTTCTTTCTTTCAAAGTTAGGTAAGAAAAAAGCAAGATTGCGTATTAGTATAAGAAGATGACACTTTTATTTCGAAAATATTAAAAAAAGACAGAAGCTTTTCGTATCGATTCATTTTTAAGCACTGAGGATGTAAACTTAGTTTTACGAAAAGGTTCTGCCTTTTTTATATATTTTCGAAATAAAGAAGAAAAAATAAATGAGTTTTGTTCTCTTCGTAACCTACATCTTATATGATTACGAATATATAAATATATATCATTTGGGAATGTCTTCGATGTTCTTTCTGATGAATATTACGTAATGTTTATAAAATGCTCAAACATGATTGGCTATTTTTACAAGTGAGAAAAACAACGCAGTGAAAAGTAAAATGAATTCAACGTTGCCGCTAAACTCAAGAGCAATTTTGGAGAGCATAAATTCTAAATTCTCCCAGTCCGCTGTATTTTTAACAAAGTATACATGCGCTATTACAGTGTTCTTGAGCTTTTTTCGCGATAGCGAAAAATGTAGCTAGATGGAAACGAGCCTTTACTTATCCTTTTGGATTGTGAATAGCGATAGCGTTAATAGTATTATAGGAGTAGCGCGACGTCAGTGGGCACATTGCATTGCACCCTAAATAGAATGCGGTATTTTAGGGCAAATATCTCGAGAACCAATGGAAATAACTGACGTCACTTTGAGTGCGCGATATTGGCGATGGGATGACGAAAAACAAATTGGGTCTAAAACTTTTTGGGGACGGGTGTGACGTCATTAGAATTTTTGATATATCAGCATCTATATCAAAGATTAATTATTTATTATTATTATTATTATGATGATGATGATTATTCTCTTTCTTTTTAGTCTTCCCCATTGCCACAAACCTGTGGAGATTATGGTTACATCTCATGCAATAGTTCTTCTGGAGGAACACCAACCGCTGCAAATATGAATTGTAAAAATTGTAAATATCGAATGTTCGAAAGATACAACTCAAGTTATAAGAATGTTTTTGCTGCCATGATACTGTTTGGGTTCTCCTGGCAAATGTTTAGCAAGACTGAAAAACGTAAGTCCTGTCTAGTTAGGAATTTTGTATATAATTTTCATTGTACCCTGTAGAAATTTCATTTTTAATTACCTTATTCTAGGAAATTAATGCGCTATGAAATTAAGCGGTTTTTAAAAATCCGCGTTAGTTTCATATACCTTAATTTCTTTCAACGTTGGTTTATTATGGGCAAATATCATTAGGCGTTAATTTTATATGCGTACTTTTTCAATGTTTTTCAAATAACAAACGTTTAACATAAAAAATTCAAAAAGTGTCAAAAACGTTCACATAATGTCCATGATTGGGTTACATTAATACTTGGAACACTATAAAATCACAGAACAGATGAATCCATAATCAGCCCGCCTAGTTCTAATCAGTCCTCTCAAAAGTTATCGATACTGATGTATTACGAAGTCAAATTATACACAAATCTTTAAGATTTGAAGTTTTTGGATTCGAATGGGATTGGTCAAAACAAATATCGTACAATAAAAGGCGGAACAACTAATGCCACCAAATATATAAGCATTAAACAAAAGATCACCATACGATTAACCAATAATAGCATGAAACGTTTTGACGGTTTTCAAAGTAACCCGAATGCAGTGATGTCGATTTGACAATTCCAAATACCCTCAAGGTCTATTGCTTTGTGTTATTATTGGTACAAAGTACTGGTTTATAGATGTGTATCTGAAGAAAGAATAAAATACTTAAAAATTCATTGGCGCACGCTTTCAAAAATATCGATGTAGAAACTTCTTTGAATCTCTTTTTTAGAGTCCACTCAGCAAAGAAGGTATGAATATTTCTATTTATTTATTATTTTTCCTCAATATTTCCTTAATATAATAGGTCCTGGTCCTAGAATACAAAATTTAACTACCATGCAAAAAGGCTTCCTCATCGACCATCCCGACCTTTATGACCCACATGACCTCCTTTACGATCTGCAGGACCCCCGCATACTTGCTACTCTGTATTTTATTCTTAAGTGGAAGTGTTGTTTTATTTCAGGAATAATGTTTACCAATTGGAATTTTCTATCACATATTATTCCAACATTGATCTTCATGAGCCTAAAGATAGCATTCCACAAAAAATAGCAGCTGTTTTAGCTGAATCTCTATCATCAAAAGTGAAAGTTCAGAGTTTTGAACATAATAACATGGGTATGCTGGAATATTGTATGAAATTCATTTTTCAAATTTCTGGATGCCATGAGAATTTGTACAAATTAAGTGCTGATGAAACGCAAGAACTCGTTAAATCACTTAAATTTGTTCTCAAGGAAGAAATGGATTTTATGACCTGCTATATCTCATATTGGCATTATCAAAATCTCGATTATGGTATGTTTTTTTCTCTTACTTTCCTTTGAAAAATATTGATTACGTAAAAGTACCCATAATTATATCAATGAGGTTGTGTGTTTTGTCTAAGTTTTAGTGTTCAGTGCTTTCATCAAGTTTAGTTTAGTTTAGTGGCAATTCCTTTCGGCTTTTAATGACAGAAGTTTTTGTCCGAAAGTTTGTCACACCGAAATTGTTCGTTCTTAATTTATGCTTTTAGCTTTGAATTCTTAAGCTGTGTTCTTTCAAACCAGTTCAGTTCAGTTTAAAAGAATTTAGAAGGAAGGGAATATTCTTCTTTGATTTGTTTTTATTTTATAAAATAGTCTGCTTAAATTTTGAAGACTGTCATCTTTTTCCTTTTGCTTTTGGAAAACGTTTTATTTTGGTCTTAAATTAGCCAATTTTCTACTTGTTTTGATTTTATGAGATTCTCTAACTCCAGATCAAATGCGCATGAAAGATCTTTCAAACATTGAAATTGATCGAATTGGAAAGGACTTCAAACAATTATGGAAAAGCTTTGCATTTGATTTAAATTGGATTGATTTGGAGTTGGAAAATTCATCACGATTTGCAGAGCTGATGGTGAGACAGGAAGGTACTTATGCTGGAGAGTGCCTGAGTCTGCTGCAGAAACGATATCCATTACTCACTGCGGCAGATCTTGTGAATATTATTGGTGGTGAAAACGTATCTGTGCACATTGGAAATACTCGAATAAAAAATCTCAGCACGAGTGAAAAATTGAAGCTTCTAGTGGTGTTAAATCTTGAACAATGTAAAGAATCTAACAAAGCCTTATTTTGGGAAAACATACTGAAGGGATTTGAAAAGATATCATATGATGAGTTGGAGCGCAATGTAAAGAAGAGAAATAAGCTAATGTCTAATCCTGGTGCAGAGTTGATCAGCATTCTTAAATATCATCAACCTGAGATGCTGTTGAAGTCTTATCTTCAAAAAGTGGAAAACTTGGTTAAAACAAAGTCAGCCATTTAATAATTCTCTCCTATGTCATTTGGATTGTTTGGAGAAGGTACTTGATGCAGAATGAAATTCACTGTTATAAGCACTGTTATACTATTATATTTACAGTTTTTAGATTTTTTTGTGGAACTTTTTTTGAAAACTCTTCATTTTCATTTAAAATAATGAAAAAATTGTCTTTGCTGAAGAAGAGGAAGTTAAAAGAACCATGTAATTTTATGAAATAAATCATAATCTTGATTCGTTCTTCTGATATAGTTCTGTATATTGCAGTGGCTATATTTTACTCTATATTATATATTACTTCAATTAGTATATTGCCGCAGTTGGCATGTATATAGGTTATTTGAATACATCAGTAAATATCTGTAATTATCTGTAATGAACCAAGAAGCAGTTGTAACATCATTGCGTTATAATATTTGACTGAGAAAATTGAAACTGAAACATTATACCAAATGGCTGCTATAATGCTATTTTTATGCCATTACTCTGGAAAGTAATTACAATTAAACTTCTCTTTTATGAACACATTTTGTGGTAGCAGTTGCTATTACTTTATGTCCAAACTTCTACTTAACGAACACTTCCCTGTAGTGGACACATTTTTCAGTCTTTAGAGAGGTTTAACTGTATCTGAATTTCTCTCCATTCTTAAACCTTCAACTCAAGTGATATTGAGGTAATAAAGAGAAACTGTAAAGATTGTGACAATAACGACGTGTGTGTTTCTCCATAGTCATTAGAAAATTCCCCTGGTATGAATATATATAACAGATCTATTATAACAACTTGTAATGAACGATATTAAACTAAACATTTAGATGTAATAAAAAAATCATTATCAAAGGGAAAGGTGCATTATGGAGGCTCAGGTAACTTTTTTTTATCAACTGATCTTTAAATCCTGTATTACATATTCCAAAAGGGTATGATGATTATTATCTGTCATCTGGTATACGTGAAACTGTGGCTTAACTGGATGATGTAAATGTAATGATAAGCTTGCCGGTGTAACCTTATTGGATAAAGATAATCGTTTTTAACAATCCTAGGCACATTTTCTTTAAAGAGCCTCTGTTAATATGATGCCTTTTTCTCTTTTTAGATAGGAGATAGGTTAACATCAGAAGCTTTCCTGTCATTTAGCGCCCACCAGAAATTGCTGTTAAATAATGGAGACAATACTTTAAAACTAATCCTATATTACAGGAATATTCAAGAAATTTACCATCCGAAACCTAGAAGGAAATTCATGGCAGATGGCAGCGCCAGATCGTCATCTGAAATCATGGAACAAATGGAGAAACTCTTGCTTGATGTAACCATTAAGGAAGACCTTTGTTTAACTGACGTGGATCTCAAATTGATTGCACATGGTGTAGGCTTCAATGAGTGTGACTTACACTTAAGTAAGAATTACTTTATGTAACTAATGGTGCTGGCCGAAGTTTTAACCAAAATATGTTTAAAGCAAAAAAGATAAAAATGAACTTCATTAATTGTTATACCAAATGTAATTTAGTAGCTCTGCGCCTATTAATACATCGCTTGAAATAATTATGTAAAAGATGTAACAAACCTCCTGCCAAAGTTTTGCTGGTATTTGTGATAACATGGCTTTATGTTTTCTTACTAGAGGAGCATCTCTCATTATTCATTGAGAAGAACTACCCACAACTATGGCAGAAATTATTATCTACCATTGGTCAACTATTCTCGATCGAAGTTGGTGATGACTGGGAACTGCTGCTACGATGTGTAATGACGGCATTGCCTTTTAAATATCGGGATGGAATAATGTTATTAAAAGAGTCTGCTGCTGGCAACGATACCATTGAGAAGTTCACCCTTGGTTGGAAAGCTGTCCTTAACAGTTACCCAAAAAAAAAAAAAAATGTTTTACATGGTCTGTTACTTGGTTGTAGAGTCTCTAAAAGAGATGATCTTCTTCTGACTGTAACCGGTATGAAGTAGTTATTATTATTTATCATGTGCATTTTCAGTTGCGGAAAGAACTGTTACTGTTGTTATTACTGGGGATCTAGAACATTTCAAACCCTGCATTTGTGTTACGGACGCTGCGTGTCTGCTTCAACTACTATGCACAAGTCTGTTTCAAAGTGAAAACTAAGGCTCGCTGCGGGCGCTCTTCTTTGGTCGTTATTTGGAGTTCTTCAAAGAAGAAAATGGCGGATGATTGTCTCACAATTTGAGTTGCCTTTGATCTCATAGTATTACATACCCAGAATATTTTTACGAAATATTTATTGATTGCTCAAGCAAAACGTATTTGTGCTTGTTATAAACACTTGTTCAGATTTATCATGGTATCTGGGGTATAGTTATTGCTTAATTTATTGAGGATTTGCTATCCCTTAATTCAATGACTCTGAAAGAACAGTAGAACGTATGGCAGAGATTTTCCACCAATCTGTCTCAATAGTCACATTTGAAACATACTTGTTCTAGTTTAGAAGTCCCCCAAAATGCTGTAACTAAGATGACATAAATTAATGCAGAAACAACAAAGGTTCTCATTTTCAGCCGTTTTAAGATATAAAAAAATCAGATTTTTGACAACAGAGACCAGATAACTCTTAATCAACAGTACTATTCCTCTGGAATTCCTCTGTGTAAAAGACATATTCTGAAAACTTTCAGTAATTGTAAATATTTCACAGTGACAGGACCACTTTTTCAGCGATGGAAATACCACTATGAAATATGAAATATGACTATTTTGAATGTTTTTTGGTAAAAGATAATTATCATTTTGATAAAAGAAAATTCGAAAATCTATCAAAATTAAGAAATGAAAAGTGAATGTTTTTCAACAGTAGTTTGTTTACATTTTTAATTCGCCCGTACCAGGTCTCCTTTAAAACGCTTAGTTTCCGATTTTTGCAGTTTGAGACAGACGTGTGCAAGACAAGCTGAGTGGATTCACATTGTTATCGTAAGCTGGCATGACTCGGCTAAGATTTGAACCCTGACCTTCCACTCTAGAGGCAAGCACTGTAGGTCACCAGACAGTATAGTGTTTTTGATAACACAACCACTATCATTTTAAAATTCATCCTAATCTAATGATGAACTGTTTTTGTGATCCATAAATAGGTTCCATTTTTACTAGACTGTTGCAAAGACATCATGAAAAATCACGGTTGTAATGTTAATGAATGGTTGTTTAAAGTGAACCAGGGTATGCATGGATGTTTTTTAATGTTAATTGTTTGAAACGTTTATATTGAAGATTGGGAAATTTAATTTTCTCATGAGAAATTCAGTGGAAAATTCAATAATAACTTCCTACTGGGTGAAAATCGAATTATAACAAACTTTTCATTGATGTTTATATATATTTTTTTATTTCAGTGGTCACCTGTGACACGAAGAATGGTGAGTTACTGTTAATACAAGTGTAAAGATTATCATTTTTTGTCTCCAGGTTAAAGATGAGTCTTTTAAAGATGAGTCAGCTCATATCTGGTGGGACATAATTTGTCCTAGTAATCGCATGGACTTGAGTGCGACTACACTTGTTTTCCTTGGTCCTTCGAACTTGTTAAAATTTCATGTTTATTACAAACTACTCCTAAATTCAACTGTTATTCCATTTAAGTCCAAATGTTGGTGGAACGTTTAGCACATAGATATTTGTCTATTCACCCATCGATACTTGTCTATTCACACATAGATCTCATGTTAATTTGGATCAGGAATTTCTAACATGGCCCTGGGTGTAAGTGACGTTTTGGAGGAAGTACTAAAAACTGTGAAATGTTTTGCATAAACTTCGCGTTAAATTGAAGAAATGAAGTTGTTGTCTTTTTTTCGTTACTTATTTTCGCACTTATTTTTATTTTTAGTCACCCATTACCAGCTAGAGTATTTGAATGATGAATTGGACAGTTGACTTGTACACATTTGGAATAAGATGTAGTCAAGGGACACAACTTTATCGATATTTTTTTTGTGATACTGAACCTGGCAGATTACTTAAATGCAGCTGTATCTATTGGCAGCTTATCAAATTTCAAATACCGAAAAACAGATTTTGAAATAATGTTACGGTGGCGAAGCTCAAAAACTTAATTTTATAGCTACTTGATCCTTGGTAATACTGTGAGATGGTTTTATCAGACCGGAAATTTTTGTATATAGTTTTCCGTTATATATAATATGATGCCATTACCAGATATAAAATAGTTCTTTAGGAAGTATTTTTTTATCAAGCCATTATACAGTGGGACCTCTGTATAGTAGACACCATCGATATCAAAAAATGCTACACTTTAAGGAGGTATCTGTTAAGTAGAGATTTGCACATTTGAAAAGTGTTCGCTATAACGAGGTCTACTCCATGGACCAACGGTGTTTGCAATATTAACTTTGACAAAGTTATTTTAAATGCTAGTTTTTTGAAGATTGCTCGCAGAGTATTAAAAAAACGAACGTCTTTTCATTCAATTAACCTGAATTTTGCTCTACGTTAACTCATAGGCGCATTCAGGGTCAGTCAAAAAAAGTGGAGGAGTCCAACGTTAAGATATTTCTTTTCAGTCTTCAGTTGAGATTAAGTTACTTGTACGTTTTTCTTTTCTACTTTAACTGACTCTCCTCCTCAAATTTTGACTGAACTCTAGCTACGCTTCTGTTAACTTGTGTGGTGTATCGATCACTCTATCTTGAGAAACAGTAAACAGATTTGTTTGGTCTTCAATATAGGTGTTATATACAGTGTGTACACTGGCTTTTGAAAACGTATCTAGCTTTCCTAAGCATCTGTTTATCTGGTCATCTTTTTGCTAGTTGTCAAATTCGAGCCTCCTGTGCTTAAAAAAGTGGTGCTAATAATGAAAGCTTGCATCATAATTGAGTACTGAGTTTAGTACAAATAGACAGGGTAGTTAACGAGTCTCTCTTATTTTGTCAATTCTGGCTTCACGTATTTTGTAATTTGTATTATACTTGTATATTATTATTCTTATATTTTGTAATTTGTATTACAAAGTATAAGAAGATGTGTAAATAAAAACTTGTTTTTTTATGCATGTTTCTTATTATTACTTTGTCTTAAAAAATGTAAACAAGCGCTTCTTTTTTCTTCAAACGGCTATTTATCATTCGTTGTCAATAGCTGCTACGTTCGATTGTAATTCGAAGTCTCCGCCTGAGATCCTATATCATGTCTTCCCTAACGTATTTCATATCATAAAACAATTATAAGCACTAAACCTGTTTATATTTTTGGAATACATTACATATTATTAGTACTATGTTATGCAATTACAATATAATATTTCTTTATTTTATGTACTTCCGATACGAATTAGGAGTTGCGAGTTACCCATTGGTACACTAAAATCACGAGTTACGAGTTATTCCTTTTATCAATCTCGAAACAGATATACAGGAGGGGAATCAGGGTATAGATGAATCTGGCATCTCTATTTTTTATTAGTTTGTAATTATATATTTCCCTATAGAGCGAAATATACGTTGAAACCAGCGTTTTCCTCCTCCTTCTTCTCCGTTGACTTATATAGCCAGAGTTCTGCAATAAAACTTGTCCATCAAAGCTTAGAGGTTGGAACAGGGGCTAGTGTTCAGTGAAGTAGCGTTTGGGGTATACACCATTTTGTAACCCTAAATGTTTGAAGAGCCCTGTTTTTACTGTAATTTAGTTTTTATTTTACATCTGTTTATAGGTACTGGTAACAGATAGCTGGCTTTAAATCCAATACTTGCCAACAAGGCAGCGCAAGACAATCTCAAACCCAGGGTCTCTTGTCTTTTGATATCCGGATGGCGGCAAAGAAGACCCTGGCGAACGCCGGTCACGTGACATCAAAATTACACAAAATCTGTGTAATTTTTTAAAAGTGGTCCGAAGAAATTTTGTCTCGCGGACAATAATATATAGTTACATTCTACCAATGTAGAGACCAAATATGATTCGTCGAGTTATCACTCAGCAAGATTAATATTACCTTGGAAATCTGCCATGCTCTGCAGAACTTTAGAGAAGACTTCAACAGTATTCTGGAAAGAAGTGAGGTGTTTACAGCTCTGCCCATTTGAGTTTGTAAGTCATTAAGATGCCAGGAATGCCACGAAAAACATCCTTGAATGGGGAGAGTTGATGCTGTGATTTTACCTTCCTTTGGTTAGCGTGTAATAATGTAGCTATATGATGTAACGTATCTAAAATAAAACATCTCACATAATAGCAACTATATAGTTTCTTTCTGAATATATACTAGAAGCCCTTAGGCTTGAACAATTTCCACTTCAGTCATGGAGAGAAATTGATTGAGTTCAAACAACTTTGACTATGTTTCTCTGATCTCTTTCGGAAGCACTAATCAAATCAAATTGGTACTTGACAAAGCCTTAACACAAGTTTTCACCAGAAATACGAGTCTTCATCTGGTCAATCCAAAAAAAAAACAAAAAAAAATGTGGAAAATGACTCAATGATTTTTGGAATTGAATGTTTCGGAGACTAATAGCAAATAAAAACTCAGTGATTAAATGCTGTTTTGGTTATAACACTTCCAAAAATCGTAGTTGGACTTTCCAACTGTTTTTTCTTTTTAAATCACCCTTACACTCCCAACTGTGTGGAAGACTCGCAGCTTAAAAGAAACTGTGGCAACGAGGGAGGCCCTTTTAAACACGCAAAAGATTTCCATTGATATTGGATTGAGTAAATTCTGTACTTATTTTTGCGAACAACATTGCGTATTATATGGAGAGGGTGGCATAATTATGAGCTTCACCCTGGAGAACAAATGTGTTAGAAAAAGAAGAAGGATTTATCTTATTCAGAGTTGAATTAACAAAGAGGATATTTTTTTAGGTCAATCTGTTGCCTTAACTGGAAAATTTTTAGCTCATTGTAGAGGGCCTTGGACGACGTTCTATAGTTGGAAAAAGTTATAATGCGCATGGCAGTGTTTTGGAGAGAGATAATTTTGGTCAACAAAAGGGTTTCCCTGTTGACCCCATATAGTGCAACAATAAGTAAGATGTGACTCAAAAATACTAAAATAGATTGCCCTGAGCGTGTCTATAGATAGATGATGCCGAAGCTTGGATAACATGCCATTGGATCTTCCGAGGATAGAAATTCATTTAGGTGAATACCTAAATACTTTACAGAACATGAGGGAAATATTCTTTTACCATCAATTTTTAGATGTAGTTCATCACTAAACGGTAAAGATGGGTTTCTAAAGAACAACGTCTCAGTCTTTGTGTCATTGAGCGCAATTTTATTTGCCTTTAGCCAGTTACAAAGAGACTTTAGATCTAGATTTAGGAGTTTGTTGAGCATTTTAATGCTCTTATTAACATGAAGTAGGTTAGTGTCGTCAGCAAAATGATGGATTATAAAATGATGGATTATAAAATTATAGAATTGTTTAATGTAAACAAGGAACAATAGATGTCCAAGTACAGATCCTTGGGGTACACCTACGTTAACTTCAAGAATTTTTTAATCACATTCGTTTTTATGAACAATATGAACTTACTGAACTAGAAAATCACTTATTGTTAAGGGTTTAAACTTTTCCTTGTCACCTCAAAATCTTAATCACACGATGAGTATTTAGGCAATTTTGAACTTTTATTCCGTGATGCAGGAATTTCTTCGCCTGAGGATTTAGATTTTATTAAAACTCACATTAAGGATACTGCTTTGTCTTCTTTTCGTAATTATAAAAATAACGCAGTTCCTTTAACAGATGAAGAACTTACTGCACATGACCTATCAGCAAGAAGTGATTTAGTAATACAAAAGTCGGATAAGGGTAACTCTGTTGTAGTTGTGGAGAAGAGTGTTTATGTTGAAGGGTTAAATATGTAATTCAGGACCGTGCCAAGTTTAAACCTATAAATGTTACTCCTGGGAAGGAACTGAATTTTATTATTAATCAAGAAAAGAAGTTACGTGAGGTATATAACTCCCTTCTTAAAAAGGGTAGTATATCTCAAGGTACTTATAATAATTTATCTCCTGTAGGACTAAGACCTGGCATTTTATACAGGTTGTGTAAAATTCACAAAACTGAAGGTTGTCCACCTATTTTATCAGCAATAGACACACCTACATACAAGTTAGCTAAGTTCTTAGTACCTCTTTTCACTGCAATTACCAATTACTGTTAAAGGCTCGTTTACATTTGCTTCTGAAATCATTGATCAAGTTGGAATATGTCATTGGATGGATGAAACTTTTCATTATGAAAATGTATTTTAATACACTCAAGTATTAATGGTTTATCAACATACACTCTTCAGGTTTTCAATATATACAATGAAGAATTAAAAATTGCTCTGCAACAGTTAAGAATCGATTAATTTCATAAAATAACAGTATACTCACTAAAAACAAAATTTCCACCAACTTTAAAGTTTACAAAAATCGAAACGACGGTTAAATATATCGCTGTAAGTCTGACACAGAAGAGAGACTCGAACATTACTTCACTCAAATGCCAGACACCAAAGTCAGAAAAACTTTTATTGTTTGAGGTAACGAGCAAGCCTAAGTACAATATAAATTATTACTGACGATTCGAAGACGTTCAAGCATCGACCTTATTTTCAACACCATAAGTTTGATAGATATTTTTTGTGCGGTTCTTTCTGATCAGTTGCAAGTTGGAAGCATATTGCTCTTCACGTAAAAGAATCTTCCTTTGTTCCTCTAGTTCAAGCTTGTGTTTGTGTAAAGCTCTGGTCTTCTGGATCAAACATAGTAGCTCTTTACGCAATGCTCTATTTTCTTGCTTGATTTTCACGGTGTGTTCTTGTAAATACTGGTGTGCTTCCTGAAAATGAACAGGCCATAATTATTGTCAGTCAACATCACAGTTCTTAAATTTAATTCATAATTTGAAGAGAAGTGGGTGAAATTTCTTTTGGCTAATATTCGAAAAGAGACACTTTTTTGACAAATTGGAAAAAAGGAAAATGAATTGAATAAAACATCGTGTATATTTTTCAAAACATTACCACCGGGTAGCTTATGTAGCTATATAAGAAAACGCTAATAACTGAAAATTTTTATAATTTAGAGGGGAGATTTTTGGAACGGGAACTTAAAAGAATTAATTAGAGGATAAGTATAAGTAAGAAATAAGTAAAAATAAGTAAAAGAAATAACCAAATGCACTCATGATAAATCATCATCACTCTATGATAAAAGCTGGACATCAACTTAAGGTGAAAAGGGTTGGTAAAAGTAAATAAGGTTGGTGGGGATGAGCTGTTTGGGGGGCCATTAAGCTCAATAGGTATACAGATTAAACCTTGACGATGCCAGTATAGACATCTCTTGGAACTTACCATTTTAGCAACCTTGTTCAATTCTTTCAATTTAATCTCAGATTCTGAATGGAATTCATTTTTCTCTGCTAAGAACTTTGCTTTTAACTTCTGCACAGCCTCGTTATGTTTGATTCGCATCTCTGATACCTTTTTTTCCAGTTGACAAATCTCGGCCTGTTGTTCTTGTTGAAGTTCCTTTTGAAAATTTGCAAAACCAGAATGTATCATTTATTTTCAATATAATTTATTTTCAAAAAAAACCTTCTCCACAAGATATTTCTGTGTAATCAAATGCATAACAGTATGTTTTTTTTATTTAAAAAAGTTAGAGGGTAATACAGGAATTCAATTTGGGCGACAGTAGTTTTTGGTGCTTAAGCGTGGTGTTGAAGCCACTCAAATTTTGCGTTTATTCAATATTCTACAGTGCTTAAAAAAGCCAATTTCTTAGCACTTTCTATTCCTTATATAAATAAAATACCTATTCTTTCTTAGGATTTTCTTCTTGAATTTGGACGATAATCTCAGCACTTAGTAATGGTGAAATATGAAATATTACCCCCTAATAACATTGATCAGTTGAAAGTTGTGATTACTTACACGATAATCATGCAAACCCTCCAATTCTTTATTTATGTCACTCAACTCTGCTTCCTTCTTCATAATGATTTTACCAAGTTCTAACAGGAAGAGAAATTTAAACAGAATCTGACAAGAAAACAAAATGATTGTGCATAAACAACTAAGAATACTCGAACATCTGTTATCTCGAACAAAAATCTGGGTTCCTTGAGTGTTTCGTTGCCTTAGAAAATATCTCGCTATCTCAAACTCCCTTTATCATGGACAGTTTTACTTGAGAGTTGAGATAGCGAGATAATGGGAGTTAACTGTTATTTAATTTTTATTATTTGAAAATTTCCAAACAAAAAAATTTCCAAACAAAAAAAGAACGTTTTGAATTTGGTAATACGGTATCAAAACAGATCCTTTGATGGACACTTACCTTCTTTTTCTTTTGCATATTTATTCACTAATTCTTCTTTCTTCTTTTCGATTTCTCGTATTTTTTCAGTATTTCGATCACTAAGTGAAATTACTGCTGATTGCCTCTTTTGGGTTTTTTTTGACATGTATGCTAAATACTCATGCTAAAAAAAAAAATTACAAATAAAAATTAATAAGGGCTTTTCACATTATAAAAGCTGTTAGTCTTTTGTTGAAAACACCATTTAACTACTACTTACAGTTTCAACTCTGGTTTGCTGTGCTTCCTGCTGCAAAAAATCATTTCCCTGTCGTCTGTTATAAACATTTGTTAAGGAGCCTGTACTAAAAACAGGACTGCTTCAAAAAGTAGTTAATCTGGTTTAAACTAGACATTCAGTTATCTTGAGGTAACTTATTTTTCACGAGCTTGAATGATTTTAACGTTTACTTCAAATGATTTGATTTACTCTTATCATTTCTGTTCAGTTTTCAAAGGAGAAACAAAACATTCATAGCAGAGGATCTGAAATGGCTGTTGAACAATAATGGAGGTACTGATTTCAGGACTTCCAAACCCTAACAGGAAGGGAAATTGTAAAATTGTCACTATGAAAAACTTTTGTGTTTAAAGTGATTTGTTTAGACATGTGATTGAACTGAACATGAAAACACCACATTTAATAAACAAGATCATTAACTTCTAAAGGACACATGAAAGCTAATTATCTTATACAGACATGTGATGTTCCTTTTGAACTGTACTGTAATGGAGGTAACACAAAAACACTGATGATGCATGGAAATTGTAAAACTTATTGAACAATCAATATTATTATTATATATAAAAACAAACATGCATACAAGTCAAGTTGGCATTTGTTAGGTTAGAACACCACATGCTATCGGGATTATAATGATAAAATAATGCACATGTGAGATCACCTTTACATAACACTATTATGGGAAAACAACAAATGTCAAATATATGACTTTTCAGAACCTATCTATTTTTGAAGGTATTTTGTGCTTCCAAAAATGCTTTTATTTTCAACACTCTACTATTCAATTCAATTTTTACACTTTATACACAGAATATGGCCAATTTTAAAAGAATGGAACTGTATATATATCTTAAATATATAAATTTATAAATATATAAATATATAACAAAGAACTTACAACTCTTAAGGTGCCCTTACACAGCAAAATATTTCTTTGAGAAATACTTTTAAACGTTTTTTATGTATTTTATGTTCTGAAAGGCTTTTAAAAGCAATATTTTTGCAAAAAACAAATGCAAGGCCTTTATGGAAAAGAAGAAAATATGTCAATGATCACCACAAAAGCTGTGTTACATGTGAATTGCACACACAAACTGATTTTGAAGTGAAGTGACATTATGATTTTCAAAAATGGCAGCAAGAGAAGTATCATTTGGCAGAAAAAATTAGTTCTAACACATGTGTCTTTAGGTATTTCCTATTTTTTTCTCTGAATTCCATCCATTACCAAAACAATAATTTTCAATCTGACCCTTTTGCAGAATTATGACTGCACAATGAAGAAGAATTTCATTGCTATCTTCAGGTATATTATGCTCGATTTGCAAGCATGAACAAAAAAATAAAATGCCTTAAATTTAAAATTTGCAAATGCAATGAATTGAAAGTCATGGGGTTTGGCATTTCGAAGGCTTTTTTGATAAGTGGTATTTCTTTTTAAAGTTAAACACAGAAATAACATAATAGGCTAATTGTCATTATCAATATGAAATGCTCAAAGAAAATGAAAAAGATACAATTCTTCAACTTCTAACTTCATGTTCTGTAATTGCTCTATGATGGAATCCAGCCTAGAAAGGTGGTCACATTTTATACACAACTATTTGCATTTATAATTTATTTCATGGGACATTGTATGACATCCTAAAAAGAACGCGATATTTGGAGGCAAATATCTCCATAACCAATGGGGATAACTGATGTCAATTGGGGTCCGCGATATTGGCCATGGGGTGGCAAAATATTTTTGGATGGGCCAATCATGATGTCACACCCATAACATCAATGAAATATTTGAACAACCATTTCTCTGTGGTCAATTTGCTTATGTTCTGGTCAGGTCTTCGTCAATTTTGAAAAACTGACATTGTACCCTTTCTTTAGTTGTTGCCTGTTCCAAGTTGCTGCCAAGATTGAAAACCAGTACAGCCAACGGACTTCTTATAAACATTCCAAGATATAAGAGTTGACTTTTTGGAACCCCCTTGTTGTATAAAGCATGATATACTTCGAGTTTCAGTGTGAGACCATCTTTTGCTGTTTTATTTTCAAAAAATATTACTGAAAAAATCTTATACCGATGTTTTGCTTCAAAATTCACTTTGAAATCATGTATGAAGAAATATCTCTTTTATCAACAAAATTGATATTAGTGCTACAATGACGTCAGAATTTTTAAAATATACTTAAACAAAAAATGAGAAATTAAAATGTTCTAAAGAGATACCGTCAATATGCCTAATTCCAAACAGCCTTCCTAATTCCGAATGCAAAAAAATAAAGTCTTTTAAATATAAACCGCATCAATAATATTGCATACTGTGCCTTTCAATCAAACTAAATCCAATGGATGTATTTTTGTTAACCAGACAGGTCTGTTTATAAGTTGCGTTCGGAATAAGGAAGACTGTTCGGGATTAAGCACATACCACAAATTAGGCACATTATTGAGAGTATGAGAGACTGAACCACTCCTTTAAGTTGTGAAAAACAAAAACAAAGAAATGTTTAGCAGGGTTTTGATTTTACTGTTTTACACAATAGCTAGAATAACAAATAAAATTGGGTTACGTTATCAGAATTCAAATAATCATTTTGGTGTGAAACTCTGCTCTGCTCTGCTGTGGTAAAAAAAATATCCTTGTGTTACAAAAATATAAAAATTAATTTTTGAAAATTTTAAGGACTTACTGTGCCTTTAATTGAAGTTCACGTTCGGTTTGGACTACTTCTTCAGAATTAACCGTTTCTTTCCCTTCATCTGGATTAGAAACCTCCTTTTTTTTTCCTTTAGGCATTTTTCAGATTGCTGGTCGAGAAGACATGTGTACTTTTGTTTATGTTTTAAAGCTGCCATAATGAAAAATCGCAGTCACATGTTCTTTATTTTACAGACTGGGTGTCAAAATAAAAAAATCAATTCAAACATTGTTAAAATGTTATAATTTTGCACAAAAAAACAATTTTAGATAATAACTATTTTAGGCAGATTTGTATGTTTACAATTCATTTTAGCTATCAAAAGCAGTTAGATTGCTTATTGCGTATTAAGATATTAATGGTCACTAAATTCAATACGATCTGAAGTCGTGTTAATTGCTCACGAATTTTGAATTTCTGAGTCGAGTTAATACATAAGCATAGGACCTGCCTCGCCGCACGTAAGGCCATTTTAGTGTAAAAAAAACATGTGGTGTAAACTGAAGGGATCAGATTGCCATTATATTCGCTAGCTAGGCAAGGCTCATAGGGATAGGACACTCAATAGAGTGTCGTCTCACATCCGTTACGGAGTTCTAGCAACTACGACGACAACGAGAAACGTTGGTCAACGCGCGTGAGCGGGAGAATAGATAGAAACAAAAGCTTTGTTTTCCATATGATGTGGATTTCGTTGTGAGAACTTCATATTCTGCCATTGGGAAAACTTTATTAGCTTATTACGCCATTAGCAGATTTGCACGTTCTACACGCAACATCGAAAAGTTGTGTTTTGGAGTCATAAATTCAGTTTCATTTGCATTGGTTTTCATCTGATCTAATAATATTTCTTATATTGTAATATTTCTTACACAATTCATCGGCCGCTTGTTTTGTTATGTCAAGGAAGTTTTTCAAGCTCTCATTGTTTTGTCATGTTTTTTTAACATTTTCAAGGAAAAACAGTCTTTCTTTCACTTACGTTTTGGTTGCCGTTCTTCTCGTCGCAGTTGCCAAAAAAACTCCCTATTGCATATTAGCAGCATAAAAATGTGTGATTTTTGAGACGGCAAGTGTCAAATAAGTAGGTGGTGGGGGAGGAGAGGAGAGGAGGAATAATGATGGTAGAGAAATTCCATCATCCTGTCCGAAGGCTGTCTGTCTTCATCATGATGAATGAGAACAAAGCTAGGAAGTTGCAAGGGTGCCAAGCTGTCTTTTATCCCAAAGGCATGGTAAGAAGCAAACCCAATCAAAAACACTGTAGAGATGTCCAGTAGTTTCTTTTGTTTTCTTAACCTCAGGTGTCCGGCAATTGGCTAGGTTACTCTTGACGGCTGCATTTTAGGATACTGCAAACATGAGAGTTTATTCATACTGTTTTCTTGAAACTTGAAAATTTCATATACATGCAGTGCTTTCTCTATCAATAAAAAGTGTTCTTATAAGCATAGATTTCATCATAATTATCTTAATGGTAAACACAAGGAATTGAGGAACACAAAAGGGCGTATGTGAATTAAAAAGTATGATTTATTTAGCAAAAGCATGCAAGGCCTAAACATATAAGGCATAAAGGTTGATTGGCTTGGACTATAATTGTCAATAAAATTTCTTTAATAATTTCTTGATTTTTATGTCCTAGTATCATATATAATAACAAAACATCAGATGGTAAATGGCGTTACCTGGATCTTCCTTTTTGCAGGAAGGTATGGGATGGTTTTGTTGTTGACTTATTCATTCTTCTTAAATTTGAATCATGGCTTAAATTTCTTTTTACAGGTGCTTTCAAATACATCTCACTTTTTGACCATAAAATTCTGTTATCATATGAGTCTCAAGATAAGATTATCATATTACAAAGATCATGGAATTACCAGGAATTCCTTGAACAAGTCCAGATGATGTTTCCAAAGTTGACCAAGGTATAATATTTGTTTTTTGAAAAATTATGACAACTTACATCTGTTTAATGCGTTTTTTATTTCAAGCCACGCTACAATATTACTTGATACCAAAAGTATCTTGATAGATTCAGTCCTTTTCATTTTCAGAAATGTCTAAAGAGTGATATAGGAGGCATATGTCTTAACCCTATACTCACTGGTTATGAGGGCATTACAGGAATATTGAGTGACGCCTTAGTGAAGCCTGAGCTTGGGAGGGGAGTTCGTGACAAGTCAATATTTGAAGGTAATGCCCAAAATAAACAGTTAGCATATATTTTGTGTGACATTCGATTTTTTATTAAAAATAGAAAAAATGCAATGCAATGAGTTCCCCTAACTTTTCACTTATTATTTTGTCCTTACAATGTTTTTTCTATCTATCTATCTATGTTTTTTCTGTGTTTGTTTACATTTATGCCTCTTATTTCATAACAATATTGCTGCCATGACACTTCAGCGGGCTGTACCGGTGAGTATAGACCGGAGTGATGTCACATTTAAGCTTAATTGACCAATAGGATCGCACAAATTTTTTGTATCGAATAAAGCCCTGCTACACGGGTAATAAAGAGAATATATATCTGTTTTGTTCTATTGAATAAAAATTATTGGTTTTCTGAGTCCAAACCTAGTGTGATTACTGAACCGTCCGCATTTCCTTGCCGTGGAAAAAATGGTGGACATGTAATTGGAGGTTTCAAATTTGTCAATCGCTTTTCATATTTGGGCCTATAATTTGGAGGCGGTTCAGGGAAAATTTAATAAAAGGCTTGTGTAACATGTAGTACAAATGAGTAGAATATATTAAGAGGAAGTGTTACCTTATTATATAATGGTTTGGTTACAATAAGCTTACTTGCAGAAAGCCCTACGACCGTCTGGGCTCTAGTTTTTATTTCCTTTTGTTTTTGTAGTTATGGTGATATATGTTTTTTTTGTGTTGAAGTTTTTGAATTTATATGTGACAGTTTTAGGGAAATGGATAACAATAAATGAATAACGTTGCATCAATCTAAATCGATTAAGGAATCCATCAATCGATTTCCGTAAATACATAATCAATTTCTTGATTCTGTTGAATCTCTTCTGCATCTATTAATCTGAATGTTCTGTTGCATCCCATGAATAAAATCCAAATTGCCAGAATTTAATGGCGGAGTTGAAATTCTGTTTAAATCGTCATTAGTTGCTGGAATGAATAATTGTGAATAGTAAATAAAAAATGCTTCAAAAAGAGACTGGTATAATAGATCACGGCAGCCGCCGTTTGCGAAAGGCATTCTGAGTTTTCCCCAGTTCTACTTGTGGTCATTCTTCAAGAAACTAACATGGCTGAAACACATGAGTTCCTTTGGCTGTTCTAATATCACTGTTAATCACGAGAATCATTGTACACAGCGATGAAAAGGTAAGAAAAAATATTTCTAAATTTCCATTTTATTCAAGTTTAAACAAATAAAATAAAATAAAACTAGTGTAGCGTGTAAAAACATTTTACAGTTTTTCTCCATAAATTGTTTTTTACACGCAGTACTGCCATGATAAGTCTGTGTATATACAAAAAATTTTGTGTTTCTCTATGTTGGAATTATATCATATTTAACGCAAATATTTTGGATCGATCATTCAAAAAATGCTATTATCCCTATTTTTCAGTGCTATTTGGCCTATTTAGAGATTTCTAAAGTTGTACAGTTAAACTAAAAACTAAAATTCCAATGTTCAGAGATTTAGAAAAGAGACAATACAACGTATACTCTTCCCTAACCAATGTATACTCCTAACCACGATTAAACTTCTGATATATAAGAAAATACCTTCAAATTTCCCTATTAACTAAAGCTAACAAAAACAATATCTTCTCAGACGTTTTTATCTTTCAATTCTTTATTCTGCTATGAATTGTGGAAATGTCAAAACCCAAAACTCCACTTGTGCATCATGATACAAAAACCATGTAAATATGTATGTAATCACTCTCTTCTTGCATTACAATCATCTATACTATTCAATTTTATAATCTAAAAAAGGTATCATTCAAATACTATCAAAACAATATGATAATGATCTTCCTACCTTCGTTTACCTTAATAATAACAATCCACACACTAAAATGAAATACCAAATAAACTGCTAGCTACACATTTCGGCATAGTAGTCAAAACTAACTAATACGAAAAAGCTACGGTCAAACACATTAAAAAAATAGACATCCGTAGAAAATGATAAACTGATAACACATAACAGTTCTACATCGTCTATCTAGTCGGATAGAATAGTTAGTGATACCGATCAATGTTGTTATTCTTTATTACTGAACTTAAAGCGTTGAATAAAAAAATTAAAAACAAAAACAAAAAATTTAACACGCAGCGTCTTCATTTTTCTTTAAAGAAATGAACGTTGAGAAAATTTGATGAACTTTCGAACGCAAAAAACATTGCATTGCCTTCTCCGGGTGGCTTTATGATGTCTTCCTTAAGGTACAACACTCCATGAAGTAATAAAACCCCGTAAGATGGAGCTAGAGATTCTCCTAATGGGAGATTCTCCCTATACTAATACAGAAAAACAAACATCCATTGACGAACTTCCTGAGAATTTTACCTAACGTTCTTTCTTTAACAGTTAGGTAAGAAAAAAGCAAGATTGCGTATTAGTATAAGAAGATATACAATCAAAATGTTCGAATTTACAAAATAAAACAAAATATATCTTAAATTGAATATTCGCTTCAAGTTTAAAACAAATATAATCAACACTCACAATACCGTATTTCCTCGAAAATAAGCCACGCCTTATTCTCTTTTATGAAAAGAAAATTTTCGGCCTACTTTTGAATCGGCTTATTTTCGAAGTGTTGTACAGCTCAACTGCTTTTTCCTGATTCCTTTCCTTGTGATGCGTTGTTTCTGCAGCCTTTTTGATACGATCCACTGATAAACAAGCTCCTCCAAGTTCTCTGACAGTGGTCGTCTGCCAGAACCAGGTAGTTGTTTGGATTTGGAAAACCCATTTTTAATTACTGCATGAAAAGAGCCTGACTGAGTTTTCCTTCTTTTAATGTTTTTTTCATCGATTCCAAAGTGTCTTGCAGCTGCATTGTTGGAACAGCCTTTATCTGCAATATACTTTAAAACTTCTGTTTTAAACTTAGCAGAAAACGACTTTCTCGTAGGAGCCATTTTTACAAAATGTTTATTTTCAAACATTTGTAAAAACGGTAAGTAGATTCGTAGATTCGAACAAATAGATTCAAATGATTTGATTTGAAAGTTCATTTGACTGGCTAAAGGAGTGTGCAATGCAGTGGCTTCACTGTGTCTCAGCTTATTTTCGAGGTCGGTTAATTTTTCTGTTATTTTCTATTATTTTTCGGCTTATTTTCGAATCGGCTTACTTTCGAAGGTCGGCCAATTTTCGAGGAAATACGGTAAATGTTTTTTATGCATCTTGTGGGCAAAACTCATGACTCAGTTAATTCCCCTTAGTGCTCATGTTGTACCACATTGACTCAGGGGATTTCCCTAGTCATTAATGTTATGCACATTTGATGTATCAAGTATCATATTGAAGCAGATGAAAAGAAAAAAATATTTTCATCAGTTTCATTCAAGTTTAAATAAAATGAAAAAAGGTATTTGGCCAGGAAGATTTACTCTGAGTGCTTCTGCATAATTTTCATGAAAGTTTTCACTGCCGGTTCATGTAGAAAAGCAGAACAGTTATTAGTTACATAAAAGGAAGTGACAGAACAATTCAACAGCAGGATTTTCATGGAGAAAGTTGAAATACTGACTACTCTATAGTCTTTTATACAGATTTTATTTATTAGCCAGTTCTTAGGTTATGGTTGATTTTGAGGAAAGGAGTGCATTCTTTTTTGTCTAAATATTTTATCCAGAAAGAAAATGTGTTTACAGGAACAGTCACACAGATCATAGAATTTGTGAAGAAATTGGTTAATATTTTAAAAATTGGAGTAGGATTTACAGAAAGTTGAAATACATAGACTATTATATGTTACTTCAGCAGATTTTACGATATATTATTACTCTGCATATAATGAATGCCAGCCATTAAAGGCCATGCTCTTAAATTCCAGATTTATGGTTTTATAGATGGTTTTATTGCTTGTTCTTGTTAAAATATCATTTATTTCAACTATTATCCATTGTATATTTTGCGCCTGTTAATAATGCAATTTACAGGGGACCTCCAAGCCATAATTCCTTTTATTCCTTTTATCCTGTCACTTGTTGCTTCCACTTCTGCATAAAATTTGACAAAATGCACTCAAATTTCAAAAGACATTTTTTTAAGTAAAACTCAAAATTTTGTTGATGTTGAAGGAAAGGACTGGATTCCCTATTGCCTTAATATTTTGTTGTTAACCATTTTATTGAAATGATGAGTTGTTTCTAGTTTTTGCAATTTCTGTTGACATTTGTATTAGACATTAGTATAGGTCACACGTGTAGAGTTATTTACAAAGGGGATGAATTCAAGGCCAGAATACTCACTTTAGCGGGTACATTATCTTTCATAAGAAATAAGAATTACATCAACTAATAACTCTCAAGGAATAACTGTTAACCGTTTAATATACCCACTCTAAACATTGAAAACTACAATCTGCTGAAACTTTCAATCAAAAAATAATGTTAACTAATGTTAAAACATTTCTCAAAACAAAATCAAATTTGTGATTTTAATTGCTGGCAATATTCGAGCCAAAAATTGGAAAATTGGAAAAAATAATAAATAATAAAAAAATTATAAAGGACTGGAAAAAAGATGGAGGAGTGTAGTTGAAATTTCTTTCAAAAATTGAGTCCACAAATTTTCAGACTAAAACTTTTGATTAGATCACTTCCTTTTTTTTTTCTTTTCCATGCTAAAAAATTTAACTCCCCACCGATTATGTCCAAGGTCTAAATCAGCTTATCTTTAATTGTATAGGGTGAGTTTGGTATTTTGCAAATTTTAGGGAATTTGTAGTTGCCACCCGCCCCATATAATTAGGTGCACAAGGATATTAAACAGGCCTTGCCATGAATCCAGAACGATCACTCACGTACTGTTAAGTCTGGTATCGAGGTTTCAATATTGAGGAAGGTTTTGTAATTTCTGAAAGTTCATTATAAAAAAGGATTCTGGGAACTAATATCAGCATGTTGAAGTCAAGAAGTATTTTATTCAAGCCAAGGCATGCTGAAAGGCCATCAGTAAATTTAGGTCCATTAAAAAATATCTTATTAAAAATCAGACTTTTTCTCTAAATAATTGTTTCTTCGAGCTATCCCTAAGCAACCTAAAAAATAAATAAAAAAAATTATAATTTTGCTTGTGTTTGACCAAAATACTTTAGGTTTGCTTTCTTCCGTTTTAGGTAATACCAATACAAAGCGTTACTTCTTATGAGGAATACTTGGGATACCAGCAGGATGCTGCAAGCCAAACAGCAGAGAACAAGCTGTATAGAAGAGAGTATAGAAAAGTTCGTTCAGGAAGCTATTGAAAAACAAAATGTGACAGTCAATGCATACTTGAACCAAATAGCCATGATACTAGGTAATGTTCTGTTCACATTGAACGATAGACAGCAACCACAACCCCAAGCCAGTGAGTGACAGCAACGTTGTTGAAGAGGAGGTTTTATACGAACCACCAACCAGCCAATGCACCAACTAACACTGAGCAGTGTCAACACATTGTCAGGAAGCTCATCCATCACATCACAGGCTTCACAATTTTGTTGACTGTGTTGTGTGGATGATTATTGCGTCGTTCATTGAACACGAGCTGTTAATTTTTTTAATTTAGAAGGAACCTGGGGATACCGGAAGCTGGATCCCGAAATGATAAAAATTATCAAATGGAACACATTCACAACATTTAACTGTGACGAAGAAGAGTGGGGAAATAATATTTCAGTTTAAAACTGAAAAACTATAGAGGACGATGCATGTAAAATTTTTTTTCAAATAAACATGGTGTGGGATAAGGTCCGTGGGGGGTTTAAAAATTAATAAACAGGGGTGAGGACATTTATTTGGCACCTTAGAGTAAATAATTAATAAAGTTCTTACATTATAATAGATTATTTTTGCAATCCTTTTTGTAATCCTAAAGAAATTAATAATCCATTACAGTCAAACCTGTGTTATGGCCACCTTTATTAAATGACCGCCTCTCTTATGCGACACATTTAATTCCTCCCATTAGTATTTTTTTACCAATCAGAATGCTCCATCATTTCTTTTCCCATTGTTCAGTAGAAAAATCAAAACAAAGATTCTCCATTGAAGGATTTCCATTGGTTTCTTTGAATGAATTGTTTCAATGTGAAATGCAGTATTTAGAGCATGTGTTCAGAAGGCATGAATATTTTCATATATAATTCGGTGATTTTTTTTGTGCTCAAACAAAGATATTTTTTTGTGTGTTTTGATGAGTTACAAATGAACTTATTTGAGAATTAATTGAAAAAAAGTTAATTTTTTGACTGCGTTCTGTATAAACAACAACAAAATTGTTATCTTCAGTATCACTCAACATAAAAGATATACAGGATCGCTAAAACACTGAACATGTATTATAATGACCATGTAGAATGTAGGTCGTTATGCACAGGTTATTAAAAAAACGACGATCTGTATATTACGTCCAGGTTTTTCAGGTCTCAACAATTAGTCATTATAAATTGGTTTGACTGTGTATAATGCTAATAATACTTGCACAGGTGTTCCATCTTCATTCTTTTATCAGTTATTAATCAATTCCTATTTAGAACTTTTCATTAATCGATGCTGACTTTATGGATATAACAGAAGAAAATTATGAACAAATGAGGAAGTCCAATGCTACAGAAACATGGCTTCTGGTATCTCAAAAATTTTACTCTGCTTTATTCTGTGCTTGCTAGGATTGTTATGTTTTTGTGTTTCCAAGATTACCTTTCACCAATGGCTTTCAATTTGCAGTGTGACTATTTCTTTTACAATAAACTCATGTAAACAAAAATTTATTTCAAATTTATTTCAGTTCAACAAGTTTCAGGCGTTTTTAAATTTTACATGAAAATTTTTCTAAAGCATTTTATATCATTATTAGATTTTATAGTCTTTTGTTGGTTTTGTTCAGATTATGGGGTATATGAAATATTTTTTTTACTTCTTCATTTTCAATTCACTCTTGTTTACATTTTTTTCATGCACATGCAATGATGTTTGAGTTGTTTTTAAAAAAGAATTCTTAAACCCCTCAAGCAACAATACAAATTTTAAAAATACCGGGGGTAAAAATGACTAAATTGAGACTGGGTATAAATTTCTTGCTTTTAACAAATATAGTAGTTTCTTACATTAATTTTAACTGAATATAAGTATGCTAACAAAGAATGTAAAACTCCCCTGGAATTTTGTTTATTTAGGTACAAGATAATGGAGTAAAAGCAGAGAAAGAAGATACATCCTTCACTCTGGAAAAGCCTCAATATGAGTTATTAAAATATGATGTCCATCCTAATGCACTGACTCAAAGTGGTAGTTACCACTTCTCAGGTAAGTGGTTCACTTGAAATGTACTAACCCTATACTGACTGATTTTAAAGGCAGTACTGAGGAATATTGACTAACATCAAAGTAAAGCCTGAGCTTATGAAAAAGCTGTATAACATACCTTATAAGAACATAAATTTTTGTGATTCAATGGTAAAAAAAATATATTTATTATTATTGTGATTTGTCCTGAGAGTAATAGGTAATCTACAGATGACCAAGTTCATATAACTTTAATTAAGTTAAGCAATTTCAAAGGAAAATACAAGCAACAAAACAACGACAAGAAAAAAACTTACATACTTTAATATCAGAAATTTTCGACCAAAAAATATTATTATTCAATTCTTTTTTTCGGTGATTTGCAAAAATAAATTCTCATAAAAATGATGACGGCGAAGATGATAGTGATGGAATATTTTTTTGATATCTTTAATGAGGAGTAATTGTAATTAGTTTTAGATGTGTTGAACATTGACCATCTTTCGTCTTATATACCGGTCAATTCTAAAAAATAAACAAATTGTGACAATTTTCCAAAATAAATGTTCAAAAAATGTTTATTTTTTCATCATTCATGAATTCATGAATTAACTCTTTGATTTTTTTCTTTTCTTTTTACTCATTTGAGAAGATTAGTTCTTGCGAAATCGGCTTAATTTCTGCTACAGCGAAAATTTCTGACTTTACAGTAAATATATATACATTGCGGAATTAATTTTCTTTTGGAAAAATAACTTCTTTTGCAAGTGCAATGGATCTAATATTAGAGGAAAATAAAAGTAATTAAAAACTAGATCATGTACAAATGATTTTTGCTAATAGAGGAAAGGGTCGGGGTGGGTTAGTTGCTTTTATAATGGGGAGTGGTGATGGAGAAGTCTAACATAATTATCAACATAATAGATTATATATTTTTTATCATTGACAAACATTTTCCAAGTAATATGTTATCTTCCTTGATTGGATAGAATTATTTTATTATTTCTCTTCTATCACATAATAATAGAAACTGACCAACTTATACTCAGTGCTCTGGTTGGCTTTATTGCTCTCCATTGTTGTTTCAGACATAAAAAGGTAAAAAATATAGCTTAAAGGAGTTTTCAAACAGATGCTTTGAATTATCTGAACTTTCGTTGCAAATAATGTTTTTTAAATCAGTCCGCCAATAATCCATCCCGTAATCTTGAAGACAAAATGTGGCAAAATAAGTTGATAAAGTTTCAACCAGTAAAAAAAGGACAGTGAAGGTTCTTTTGCCTTTTCATCATATTGACTCAGACAATATACAACCAAAAACAACATAAATAAAAATAAAAATATAAAATTTTTATATTCCTCTTTTATGGTGTTGCTTTATTGTATTAATCAGTGGGAAGAGGTAAGCTAAATTTCAGTATAATAATAATTACCAGTTTAACAAATACAACAACGATCTTGCTATAGTATCTAGCTTTGCCAACCCTATGGTCTAACCTCACTACAATGCATGGTGCTGCACTTTTTATAAGGTTTCCCCAGAAAACACGGTCGTCGTGGAGAAAAGAATTTTGTGTTCATCATATCATAAAAATATTGTTACTGTATATAGAAAAGAAAAGTCTAAACATTTATAAAACAATACTTGGATACCTCAAAGAACCTTACCTACCATTTTTGTTTGATATACAAAGTATATATAATATATATAATATATATAATATATATATATATGATATATAAAGTTTAACTTTCAATTGTTCCATTATAATGAACATGATAATAAACACTTGAATTTTTGGCTACAGCAGATTATTGAAAATAGAATCGTTAACCAATGCACATTCAGGGTTGGTGGGGCAGTCCCTATCAACTGAACAGATACTCCGTCTGTCTATAATAGGGACACATGACACAATTTATCATGGGCATTTCTTTAATAATAAAAATGATAAAACCGTGCTATAGTTACAAGGAATTCAGAAATGAATTTTTAATCAACAATTTGAACTCTGTGTTCCATTTTACTTCCTGAAAATGGATTCGCTTAAACTGATAAAGATCTAGGAACGAAACCTATAAAAACTTACAAGAACAATGTGTTGAATCAAATATAAACATTCCTTTTATTAATTTTAGTAATCAGTGTTGTTTTTTTATTATCTGCTGCCTCGTTTGTTTTGGTATTCAAGCACTTTGTTTCAGTGTTGCCATTTTAAGTTTCGCTTTGCAAATTTCTCATTACCACACATCACTTTCTTAAAGCTAGTATGTTCCATTATATTTTTGCTTTGTTTTGATGTTGTTTAGATGGTTTTTTCCCTGCATATTTTTTGAACGTTTGTTTAAGTTTTTAAGATTTATCTAAACAAACATTGCCGGGATATTGAAAGATACTGAAATATGGTTTTGAAATGTCTGCCGAACTCTTAAATTAACCACTGTGTATGATCAAGAACCAGCTCTTATTTAAAAAAAAGGTCTGCATAATTAACCAAAAAAGAAGCTGCTTTCTGTGGCATGGAGTCAAATTTGTTTTGTCTTTGGTGAATGTAACCACTCAGTTGACACGAAAAGGATTTTTTAATTTTACAAGTGTAACAACTATATTGGAAAACCTATTTGGAATTTGTTGTTTGTCATTTTTTTTATGATATCAATTTTATTTTTAGCATGTTACCAGGCATTTTGCGAATTTATTGATAATGCTATACAGGCAACTAACAGCAATACAGGTTGCAGAAATATTCATCTTCACATGTTTTTGAAGCAGGTGTGTGTCTTTGTTTTGATATTCCTAAGTTTTAATTTTAATGCAAGGTATAAGCTAGGTTCTGAGAGATGATGTTCAATGTTATTTTCCAAATTGATACAATATAATTCATTTTGTAAAATAAATCAGAAAATCTTAAAGGAGCATTAACGTGAAGAGAAAAACTTTTGACAAAAATGCTTGAATTTCATTGAGAAAAATCTTATAACATTTACAAAAATTAATTTTAAGTCCTAAAATAAGGTTAAAATGAAGGTTTTATAAAGTTACGTGATAGAAATCGTTAGTATAGAGGATATGATTTTCTTCACGCTTGAAGCTCAGTATAATTTTATGTGTCTTCTATGGAGTAAATGAGGTTTTTGCACGATGAAATCCATGAAAGTTACTGTCCCAATGAAATTTTATTTAAAGAAGGGTCTGACGAGAGTAACAACAATTAAATCTTATGCAATTACAATTTAAATATGCATTGGCTGTAAAATAAAAAGTAATCTGGTAAAAACCAGGTAAAAGTGAAAGAAAAATCTCTAAAATTTATTCAAACCCCAGTGCATTGTAAGTTGAAAGTATGTTATAAATACATATAACAATTTAAACCACACTTTACTATTCTCTAAAAGAGAGAAAAACACTGATTAATTAAAGTGTAGCGTGTAAAAACATTTTACAGTTTTTCTCCATAAATTGTTTTTACACGCAATACTGCAATGATAAGTCTGTGCATTTACAGAAATTGTATGAGAGTAATAATATCATATTAAAATTAAATCATTTTAGAGATTTAGTATAAAAAAACATGAACAGCTGGAAAAAAAATCATCCGCTATAATGACTTCACGATTCACTTCAAAACCATATATCTTCTAAATTATTTCACTAAAATAAATAAAATTTGGTAGGTTATCGTATTTTTCATGGAAGAATCGATTCACGCAAAGAAAATAGTGGTGAATTTTTGATGTTAATTCTCCTTTAAGTCAGTTAAAAGTTCTGCTATTTTTTTTCCTATTTTTTCTCCTATTTCCTATTTTTCAGAACTTCCAAATGCCTTTGGTTAGTTATGTTAGGCCCTAATAGTTCCTCAACCCACTAAACGTCATTTTCCCAAAAATTATAGCTAATGCCCTGTAATGTCACAAACTGTAGAATTACTTTGGCTCGATGTAATATGAAAGTTTAGTTTGTATTTTAGAGAATAGCTTGCATTGTTGACAACGGCAGTGGGATGTCTTCGGAAGGAATGAAGGCTTTTCTTAGTTATTTCTTATCACAGAAGGACAGAGGTTTAGAGAAAGACCCAACCTCCACGTATGGTTACATGGATGGTAATATTTCAAAGTTTGGAGTTGGTGCAACGCAAGCTGTAAGAAATTTCCCTGATATTATTTCTAATGGCTAGCTTATAATTATTATACCGACAGGATAAGGAATAGGAGGTGCTTTTAATGGCAGAATTTTTGGTCCCCGAGGTTGTGATGTCAAGGACCAAAAGTAATGAAGTCTATGTGAGCAATTCATTGAATCCAATTAAATGAATAATTATTTCAGTTTTAACTTTACAAGAAATTTTCTACCTAATTTATATGCAATCTAATTTATTTTATTTTTTTAGGGTTTTTACCTTGGAGATGCGATCAAAGTAATTACTAAAATGAAGACATCGCCTCTTGTGACAGAAATAATCATCTCTAAAGTATGATTATAAATATTGGTTGCATGAGATGTAGTTAATTTGTTACGTTACATGCCACAAAATGGAATGGAATGCCTACCCCAGATTGAATTCAGTTTTATTTAATGCTGGTGTGAAATTGAAATTAATTTTGTATGACATGTGGCTATATGCTGCATTTACTGATAGTTTGATCCAAAATTTGAAACTGGGGTGAAATTAATTTGGTGTTAACACGTTAAAATTATTTCCAAAATATTAGTGACCTTTCACTTTGTAACTGTAAACACATGTAGATTTTTCTTAACAGACAGAAGTGAACTCAGGCCGGCATGAATTTCACTCTGACACAAAATTGATGGTGTGAACCACTTCTTAGTAGACAATTTTTTCATTCTGTTCTTTTTTCTTTAGGACAAGTTGCAAGAACGGGCAAGTAATAACCTTCCAGTCTTTGAAGATTACAAGTGTATACGTAATCCTGGTGATACCTCAACACTCTCAAATGATGAAAAGTCATGCCTTAAAAATCTGGTGAGCATATCTGAGATTGAAATCAATCCTGTAACTTATTCTAATTTTTGTTGTGATATTATTATTTTTAGTATTGCGTGTTTTTATGAAAATTATTGAAACTTATTCCTCTTGTTTTGTTCATCCGATAAAAAAAATAGATAGTACAGTAAACTCTCGATAATTTGAACTTCAAAGGGGAGGTTTTAACTGATGATGAACGTGTAGTTCGAAATAAATTTTTAAAATTCACATTGTCATTTTCATTTATTATGAAGGACGAGTTTGTCTTTTTTACAGTTTCGTTGTTGTTATGGTGGGGTGCTATTTTTATTCCTTGTGACAACATGTCTGCTTCAAGCTATTCTCTTATCTTTATCTTCATTTTCGTTTGTGAATTACATAACTTACCTTCAACCCATCATACAGAAAGCCTGAAGGTTTTATTGTTTATAATCACATTTTTCAATAGGCTTTAATGTTTATAAACTTTTTATAAACTTTCGACAATAGATTTATAGATTTATAATTCTAATTCTTCATTCAAAAGAGTGACCTCCGTTTTACCATTAAAATGTCAAGTGAACAGTTATCTTCATTCAAATGTTAGTCTGCAATATGGCATAACATTGAAAAAGTGATATTTAAAAAACTAATTTCAAGAAAAGTACCGTTATTTCTGAAATACAGTAGCAACCCCCTAATAACTCGAAGTTTCAGTATACTCTAACTGACTCCCCTTGAATAACACTCTCTCATAAAATACTCTCATAAAATACTCTCCATGACAACAACAAAACTTTAAAAAGACAAGCTGGCCATGAAAACGACAATGTGAATTTTAAAAATATATTTTGAACTGCACATTCATCATCAGTTAAAAATTTCAAGTAAAATGAGTAATTTTTATACCGTAAAATAAATAATGGTCGTAAACATGTCATTAAAGCATAAATAAAAAATATCCATAAAAAACTCGTCATTGCCTATAATTTTGGATTGGTACTTCTCAGCTGATTTAGTCGGATAATCACAAACTTCATATATGTTCTTTTGGCCTCATTGGAGAAAATGTATTAAAAGAAGAAGAACACTGGTGCCAAAATTTACTGCTTTTACCTTTAAGATTGAAAGTGAGATGAGTATGTCTAACTTCACCATGGTCATCATAAAAGATATTCATCTCCAACATATTAATTACATGGTTGAAGACAAGTGTGATGATCTAGCTGTCAATCTTGCACATGTTTATCATTATTACCTTCATGGTTCTGAAGGTAGCTTGAAGAAACTTCAGTTTGATCGAGTTCCCTTGGTAAATACTTTATTCTGACATAAGGCAGAATAATGACCCAAACTTTCAAGGAAACGTCAATTCATGAGCATTTTATATTACATCTTTCTTTTGTTTTTGAAATTTTTGTTTTTTTATTTCAAATTTTTTTGATTGTTTGTGTTATAGGATGGTCTTCATAAAAGTTTGAAATCAAGAATCAATATTCACCTTTCTGTTTATGGTGGGTCTGGATCACCATTAAAACGATCTCTTTGTGAAATCCAAAATGACCTGCAAAGTTTATATCAAGAACATGCAAAATCAGTGTTTTCTTTTTGTCTTGAGTTACAAATCCCGGAAATAACTAATCCACAAGTTGTTCAGGTAATTATCATTTAAAACAAAGTCGCGAAAATGAAAAAATGCTCGAAAACTGTTTATGTACGAATTTTCATTAATTTCTTACATGCCAATTTGATTTTAGGGTTGTCTTCTTTATTTTCCGAATGATTCAGGCACTGAAACCGTGCCAGACTCTTCTATCGGCACGGGTGAAAGCGCATCTCCAGATCCATTGTTTGAGTGCTTTTGGCAAGGCAGGCTGGCACCCTTGTCTTATGTCAATAGGTAAGCCTGTTTGAACGATGTTTGAAGTACCGTATTTGCGTTCATTTGAGAGGAGTGTTTTTTCGAAGAAGAAAAAAAAATACTGGTTTTTACAGAACTTTGAACCATCTAATCCAGTCCTATGACCTTGAAACATGACTGGAACACTCAACGCTTTCATATCATTATAAATTTTTGCTTAAAAGAAAGGTGGCTTCTTGTTCATTAGGTTGCAGTTTTGCATGAAGCCTGAATCAAGGACACGAAAGCAAAAAGACCAGCTGCCTGACATTTGCTTCAATCGCATTCGTGGTGTTCTCTTTTTCAATCGACATACCCCTGTATCTAATAATAAGCTGAAAATCTTACTTGACACAAGACGAGATCTTTCAGATGCTTTACGTGATGCATCTTCTGCAAGGCGACTACCAAATGAATTTCGGCAATGGTTGGAACTGAGTCACCAAGAGTATGATCGGGAGGTATTTCTGATATTTTCATGTTCATGGCAATTTGTAATATATTTTTTTGTTTTCTGTTTTTATAACTTTTATATAATTTTATATAACTTTTTATTTTGTTTTGTTTTTATTTTGTTCACATTTCTTTCTATTTTCTGTGAAAAAGGAATTTTTTCCATCTTTGTTTTTCAGTTTACATACGATGTTCCTCTTCCACAAAGTCAACAGCCGAAAAATGGAGACGAATATTATGGTCAATTAAAAATCTTAACAAGTAGCGGTGAAGAGGTGTTTGTGTCAGGTTTGTACAGAAGTGTGTGCTATTTCATATTGTTTGAAACCATCCCACCACTAGATACTATAACAAATTTCCTTTTACTCATTCTTTCTTTTTTACCTAACAGAATTTTTAAACTTTAAAATTTTTCGAGCTTTAAGTGTTCACAAGCTAAAATCCAGGTTCATTTTAGTAAGCATAGTTAGTTCCTTTTTTTTCAATTAGCGATTTAGGAATTGTCACTTGTGAAAAATACATTATGCATCATACCTTATGCATAATAACTGTTGTATAACAACTTTTGATTTATATTGTTACCTTTATTCTTTATAGTGTATTATTATCGATTTTTCTTATTTCAAAATTGTTACCTTACTACTTTCACTTCTTAAGAAAAAAAAATTGCTTTAGATTTAAAATATCTGATGTTTCATGAAAACATTTAAGAAATTAGAAACTAATTCAAAGCATACACAAAGAGGTTTAGTATTGTTGATGTTTCTAGTAAAAAGTAAGGATGTGGAACGCCGGGACTGTCAGAAACATAGTATAACAAAATTCTGCCATGATGGATAAAGTTTCGTTATGATAGTTCTGTATTCGGTTATGATTTTTTTTATGGCTATCATATTTTAAGATCTGGTGATGATAAATTTAGGGAGTTAAGGAGTTGGTTTTACTTTGACATGGCTAAAATTAAAACATCAACCTGGATTAACACAATCAATAATAAGTTTTTTGAATTAAGTATGGCAGCTCATGGGACACTAAAACTGCTATTACGGTAAAGTATGCAGGACAAGTCTGCCAAATGAGAAAACCTTAGAAACATATTTTGGTAGTGCTGAAGCTGCCCACTTGAGATTTGTGTAGCTTAAAAACACCTGTGCTCACAAATATAGTTTTAGTTCCATTGAAATGTTCATACGAAGTATTTGACCGAAAAACATTTATTTACTCTTCGTTTGCGACAATATACTACTATGACCAGCTAACCTCACAATTAATTAATCCTAAGCAGAAAAAATTATTTTTCTTTTGAAGGGGGAATCAAACCTTCAGAAAACATTTTGTAAATTTGTTCCCAAAAACATAGTAATGAAAATATAATTTGTTTGGGACTAAAAAGAAATCTTCCTTCCTTCCTTCACTTCCTCTGTAAATAGCTGAATAGTTTGTTTTGTTTTAGTTTTTCAGTTTGGTTCCAAGTTCTATTTTCAAAATGTTCGAGATTTTATAGCTAGATGATTTGTATTCTGTTTATGATAGGTGAAAACAAGTATAGATGAGTTCATGTTTTATTTGAACACATGTTTATCATTACAGACTTTCTCCTTTCTTTCTCCTTTCTCTGTTGATATAACTATTTAAAATTGTAGCACAGTGATTCAGGAAAATTTATGTTGGCACATAAGTGCTGACCAAACTGGCCATAGTCTGGCAAATATTTGCTGACCTTTGTTAATTTCATTTGCCTAGTGGAAATAAGCCTTTAAAGGGGAATGGAGGTAAAAAAAACTTATTGCTTTTTTGTTATTATCTTCTAAACCACTTGTTAGGGTTCTTCTAATTATTCTCCAAACGGAAATTATGGTCCCTCAAAGGTTTGTTTTTGTTGTTATGGTTTCAAAATCTGTGATGACATTGGCACAGCTGTCATTCAGTGTTTTGATAATTCTTACCTTTAAATATCTTAGAGATGAAAGTATTTTGTCAGAATTTTATGTGGAAGCTGATTAATTTAAAATTTCCAAAAAATTCAATCATTGATTTATATGAAATAGAGTCAGAATTTAAGAGGAAGAATTTAAAAGGAGGGAAAAACTAAGAAAACCGAAACTAAAGCAATTTAAATTCCAGGTGTGTTAAGAAATACATAGTTAATATCATATCCTGGCATGAAAATGAAATAACAATTTAGTATATTTTTTTTGGTGACTAATAAATGAAAACATTTGTTTCATATTTATGTTAAAAAGTACAAAAGATTTAGTTTAATTCATCAAACATCTTTGAACAAAAAAACCTTGAACTGCGTCGTTGACGTCATGAAAGCACTACATTCTCCAACACAGTGTTTATTTTTATACTTACAAAACACTTATTGTCAGGCTGAAAGTAAGCCAATTTCAATTTTTTTTACTTTGTTTTTTAAATCTTTGTAATATATTCTTACCTCCAAATGAAAAAGAAAAAACAAATTCCAAACCCCTGTTTCCCTATAATGGTTTTGTAAATGAGTTTTTTTGGAACCTGTTTTTCATTTAAAGATGGTGAGACATTCCTTGGACATAATAATGTGAATGAAATGCCCTTACAAGGCACAATGATTTCTGATTTCATATTAAACAGTTTCGTTAATTTATAAATATACTTAATTTATAAAATATACTGAAAGATACATAAGAACAATTCACAAGTACAGGATCTAATAATAAGTTTTGAAATCTCCAGCAATTTCTTTCACAGCCATTGCTTGGACAATAAAAAATGAAGAACATGGGCCATTGTAATGACTTTCTTGCTTACGCAGAAATCCAATTACTTATTTTGAAAAAAATTTAAATTACCCATAACCGGATTCGAACCAGTATGTTGGCGATTACGAAGTCAACGTCTTAAGTCATTCGGCCATTTACACTTAACAATCGATCACGTTTTACCAAAGAAAACAGTTCAAAAGGCATTGAAAGACACACAACTTCTCCAAATCAAATGTACACACTTACACATGACATAAACATATTTTATAAGTATTTTTTTCTTCTTTGAACTTTAATATACAAAATGATATTAACAGATGTTTGATGGAAATAAATTTATTTATGTTTTGCCATGTCTGCCATTTTCTTTCATGGCAAAGATCATAACACCTGGTGTGCCAAGTTGACAAAATAAGCATATCAACAGTTCCGCATTTCATACTAGGTTTGGACAGAGAAACACAGAAAAACATTCTACGCAGAAATCCAATTACATATCTAACCAAAATATTGATATTTCAAATACTCCTAGTATTTTTACACTTTGGCTAAACGTAAAAATTTCATGTGGTTGCAAACACCACACAAAGTTTTCGTGTTAGTTTTGTCATAAACATTTATATCCTCTTTAAACAGTTGTTTTTCGATGTCTTTTTGAAGAGAATTTTATCAATACACAGGTTGTTACTTTGCTACTCCCTTACTCATGTTTGCTTTTTTAACAGGAGAAACAGTGAAGATAGATACCAGGCCTGTTGCATATGGAAAAGTAAAGTATTTTATAAAGAAGCATAAAACCAACGATGTGGATTCTATTGTTTACTCGAAACTGCCGGAAGAGATATACGGTGATCTAATAGAAAATAAGTCTATCATGCGTATTGCAGGGAAACCAGATCCTGCAACATTAAAGAAAATATTTGCCACTGAAATGCTCCACATGCCAAAAGAATGTAAGTCAAAAGATTCATTGTTGTCTTAATAACTCAGGCCTGAATATTTATTTTTCCATGTCAGAGAAGATGTGTTAGACATGAACATCATTACGTCGGACTTTGATTTCTAAGTATTCATGCGAAGAGAAAAGAACAATCAGGGACAATTTCTCCTGTGAACCCCAAACACAGGAGACTGATTGCCTTTCTCTTAACTTCACAACTTGAAGCTGTTAATCGAAATGACCTGTATGAAATACTATTCCATTTTACTTTTTTTTTTTGTTTTGTTTTTTTTAATTTTTTTGCATAATAGTATCTCGGGTAAAAATATTTTACAGGTTGATTTTCTCCATGTGTTACTTCACACACCACCTGTGCTCTTCCTCTTTCAAAATATAGGGGTGGCGAAAAGTAAGATCACATAATTGCCAAGAATAAGTATCACTAAGTTGAAGAGCTCGAAAAGCTGATTAAGAAAATGTATGGGATCGCTTGTGTACGACTTCCCGTTACGGAGATATAGTCGATCAAAGATTATGATGACGTCACACCCGTCCCCAAAAAGTTTTAGACCCAAATCTTTCGACACCTCATCACCAATATCGCACGCCCAAAGTGATGTCAGTTATTCCCATACATAATTTTTGCACATAGTGTTAAATTAATGAATCAATGCAATAACAGACTATTTTTCATGATATTTATTCATTGATATTTTTCACCGTACAAATATGTCCGTTGATTATGTTCTTTCATTGGTTAAAAACTCTTTTTCGTTTGGACAATGTCCGATGTCCGGCGCTAAGGCCTGTAATTTTTTGTTGTTTGTAATGATTGTATTGTATAGTATCGATTTTTCATAACTTCCTTTTTAAATCTGAAGGGCAGATTTGAAAAGTCCCATATTTTGCATGTATTAACAAAGGGTCTGTTACACATAGCAAAATTTGCAATAGCAAATAACAGACGCAAGTAGATGTGCAATGTACTATTATGTGTAACAGCTGTCATGCGTTGTGCACAAACTTGTAGCAGAACTTGTAGCAAGTTGAGATATTTTTAAATGATTAAAAAAATTGATGTTTGCTATTAGCCCAATAATCTTCCAAACAAAATTGCTGTCTGTCACTTTAGTGAAAGTTTATGAAGGCAAAGATGGCAATGAGGTTAAATCTGAATTGAAAATGCATGCTGGGGAGGAAATGAAAAAGAAGACGGCATTTTATGCTGTTGTCTACAATGGTGAACGACCTCCTAAATTAATCACTGACGTCTGTCAGCAGAAGGTTTCTGTTAAACTTATGGTATGGTTTCCTTCACATTTCAACTACTAAATAAAGTTATTTTTTCAAATACTCCAAAATGAAAAATAGTTATAAAAGGAAAGTTAAATCATTGCATAGATAATTTTTCTGGCTTTCAGAAAATTATTTTACTTTAATATGAAAATCTGGAGTTTTTTTATTTATACTGAACACATGATATAAAGGTTACCATATCCTTAAACATTTTTTTCATGGAAATAAACCAAGTGTTGTTGTAATTAATGGAACATGTGTTTGAGGATGGGCCAACTATTAACTAACAGCGGTCTAACCAAAAGTGACAAAAGATCTTCCAGAGATTGAAACATGTGATATGTTTTGTAATTATAATAACACTTCAGTACTATGTGTCTTCTTCAGACTCTTCTTTGCCATTAGATCACTGGATGTAACTCAGTTGTAAATAACATGCCCATTGATACTAAATATTCGTTTAAACCTTTCTTCTTGGATAAAGTTGGTAGATACGAAGTGTCATTCTCAGCATTTGTCAATGATACTCTCACTTCTGCGACAAACTCCATTCACATAAATGTTATTCGTAAGTTCTGATTATGTTTTTCTTCTTGTGTCATGCTAGGTTTAGGATCAATTCATTCATTGTGCTTCACACTTGTTTTATAAGAACCAGTAATTTTTGATTCAGCCAGAATTTTGTTCTTTATTTAAATCTAGAGCTAAGTCGTAAATGTTTGCTTGTTCTTATAAATTTTGTATCAAACAGAAACCTGAACATGCTGAATATGCAGCCTGTAAAAATGTGGCCTCTTATTCGAGTCTGGTTGTTCCTATAAAGTTTTCCTTACGAAAAAAGCGTCAACCTTAAACAGTAAAAAGTTGCTATTATTTTTTTGTTATTCTTTCCCTTTTAGCTAATGTTGCAGATATAGTTAACTTGTTGGAAAACTCACCAGAATTTGTGCCAATTGGTGAAAAAGTTATCTCCTTCAAACTCTCTTTCCATGATGTGTTTGAGAATAACACATGTTCATTCAGAGATTCCAAGTTGTCTGTAAAACTGATTTGCACATGTGACCAGTTGAATATTCATGGAGTAAAAGAGAAGTACACACCGGATAAGAATGGGTTTCTTACAGGTAAACTAAAAACTGAAAATAATCTTTCTGAAGAGTACATGTCAATTATTTGCTTGGCAATAAAAATATTGATGTTGTTGTATGCTGAACTTCTTGGACTTGGAAAAGACAGTCCTATTATTGACAACTGGAAATTATGAGAACTACGAAAGAAAGAAAGAAGAAAAGATGTTAACTTGTTCACATTTGGCAACCTGTCCTGTGTACCTGGACATTTGGGTGCAAATGTTGTTGAAGCATAAATGTATAATGTATAGTCAATGCTGGAATTGTAGGTGTTAGAAGAAGTTGTTAGCTAGAAGTAAGGAGTCATCCCAGTGGGCAAAATCTTCAAAAAGTCTATGAGGAGGAGTGTTTTCTAAGCAATATCGCCTGTTGTTTCAATAAAAAAACACTCCACTACAGAGACTTTTTGAAGATTTTGCCCATTGGGGTGTAGTTATAGCAGTGATTTGAAGGCAAATAGCTCATGTCCTTTGTCATACAATACTCTGCGAACGCGTATTATATGACAAACAACATGAGCTACTTACTGATTTGAACATGAACATTTTAGGTGTTAGTCATCAATGACAAACACTTTTTTATTATTGCACTTAAACAATTTAAATTTCTCTTTGTACAGTTTTTAAAATGATTAACAACTGTTGTTTCGTTCAGTGTCAGGAATCAGCGTTGTCGCAAAAGAAGGTCATAAAGTCAACCTAAGTCATGACTACCAGTTTTGGATTGTGGCGGAGGGTATTGGCGACGTGATGTTTCCTTTTCGAGTTGTGACAGGTTTAACATTATATAGTTCTTTGGTATTATGAAATGACTGTTGGCAAGATATAGCCTTGTGGACAACATTTTGAGGTGATGGTAGCAAATTAAATTTTGTTACATTCGCCTGAAAATTTGATCATGTTTGATTATTCAGCAGATTTACTGCATTTTGAGTGGCTGCATGTATAGATATTGCATCAGATTTGTTGCCAAAAGTGGTGACAGAGTCTATTTATATGAACAATATTCGTTTTATGTCTGAAAATGTAGTCTTATGTCCATGAGACTTTTATTGTCAACTGTCAACAATGACCATGTCCATCTTATGAACAAAACTTGTTTATTTCAGTCATCTGTTTGCAGCTTTCATTAGAATAAAGGATGTTTTGGTCAAGAACATAACATGCATTTTATTGAAAAGTTGTGTTTCTTCAGGTCCTCCAGAAAAGATTTTGATGACACCATTAGACTCGCTGGAATTTGAAAACTATGGACTTTTTCCCGAACTGGAAATTAAATTACTAGACAAATGCAACCAACAGACAGCTATTCGTGATAAATCTCATAGGTTGGCATTAACTTGCGATGCTTTCACGCAGCGTGTCCTAATGTCAACGGTTTCATTGGGGAGAGCAAAGTTCCCTACTGCCAGGATAAAAATTGAAAAGATATCAAAACCTGTTAAGAAAACAATTCTAATCTCATTAGTCGTGCCAGAGGCACAAAAGAAGAAGATGGTGATAAATAAAACAATTAAGGAATTGCACAAGTTTAATATTCATATACTTCCCAGTAGTGTTTGTAAACGCATTCAAGTCATACACAATGACACCTTCATAGAGAACGACAACTCGGAATTGACCATCGATGCAGTTGCTGGTACAACCATAGAACAACTGAGCATTGTGGGATTCAGTGAGAATGGAAAGAAATTGACAAATGAGGAATTATTATCACAAGATATTCATGTAACTACAACTTGGGCTGACGTACGTGTTGTTGTGATTTATCTTCCAGTTCTTGTTATTTATAAGTATTGTTTCCAATATGATTAATTTAAAAAAAAAATAGTTATAAGGATTTTTCGATTTGATTTACAGGTGAATTCAAAGAAACTTCCTGCACTGCCGAAATGTCCTGTCACAAATGTGCTTCAATTGAACGTTCAGAGTGTGCAATGTTTCTGCAAATTTAACGGCTTTGAAATACGCAATGAAGCCAAGTTGAGAATATCAGTAAAAGCAGGTATTAAATGACTTGATAATGGGTTCACTACTTGACGATTGCATTTAGTTGTATTACTCTAAAAGCATTTACTTCTTAGGCAAACCTGTCCAGTGGTCATTTCAACCACTGACTTTAAGTGTTCGTTCCGATGCACCAAAAGATTTAACTGAAGCTGTTAAAGTCACTGCATTGGATGAACACCGCAATCCATCATCAAGTGTAAAAGAGTTCAAACCATATATCACTGTTGAACACACCGGGTATGGCAAGCATACTGCAATGCAATCATACTGCAATCACATCAATGATATGAGTACATCTGTTAATCCTATTACTGCTATCTTTGTTTTTTGTTATGTAATGACAAGGGCAGATTGTTTGCTATTTCCCAATTACTTGTTTTTTATTTTACATAAAGTACCGTATTTTAGTGATAAAGAATACTGTGTGATTATTTATAAGACAAGGTTTTTCAGGTGTGCACTTCAATCGAATAAAATTGGAATTGAATTGAATGATTTTCTTGTGTTGTTTATTATTTTACAACAGATCTTTAACTCTTAAACAAAGTGACAGACTATCAGAATTTCAGATTCGCCCATCTTTTATTATCAACTTTTGGGATAAGCATCTTCTACATCACTATCCCAAATGTTTGCGAAAGGATCTGCTTGTTAAAAATTCACCTTACTCTTATTTAAGAGAATGTACACTTACTTGAATGTGCATACTTATGTCTACCCAATGGGCAAAATCTTCAAAAAGTCTATGAAGAGGAATGTTTTCTATAGGATTGGCAAGGAATATCGTCTGATGTTTTAATAAGAAAACACTCCTCCATATTTGCGATTTATTATTTTTTGAATGTGTATGTTTAAAACGAAATCAAAAAAACTAAAAGAAAAATATCTTCATTTTCTTTTTATAATGTCCAATTATATTTCTTTCAGAAAGGAGAAGATGGTGGAATACGGGGGTTCGTTGATATACAAGAAAGGTGCTTTTTATTTCACAGAGCAGTCTTTCTTAAAAGGACATTGTGGACAAATAACTTTACATGTTCAAGACGAAAATGGAACGTTGTCGAAAGATAGCATATCAATACAATTATGTGTTGGTATGTTCTCATTATTTATTTATTTTTTATTTTATTTTTTTTAATTTTAAGCTCAAGGTAAATTCATTTTCTATCATCCTCCAGCCCAGAAAAATCATGGTATTTTTCTGTGTGTGATTGAACGTTCGATTTCAAAATTCTCATAAATCAAAATAGAAAATGTCTTGACAATAAAAAAATGAGTGTATGATGAAATATATATTCCACGAAACAAAGGCAGATGTTTAAAAATTTATTTCATCAATATGGCATTGAGATTTCCTGGTCATTCTTTTCGTTTAATAAGTTGTGAATATGTATTTCACCCTTGCTTAATGATGAATTCACTTTACTTTAATTACATTTAGCTCTTACTAATGCTTCTGGCATTTTCTATTGCATTCAGGTTTACCAGCCAAACTGCTTGTTACAAGTTCACTAATAGAAAGTGTTGAACCACACAAACTTCAACTTAAAATGTTAAGCAAGTCTTCTCTGACACGTCCCTTAACTGTTGCAGTAATTGATAGTTTTGGAAACCCCAGTGAAGTAAAGACGAAACTCACATTGAGTTGGTTGCCAGAATCTGAAGGGACGGGAGTTTCACGACAAACCAACAGCAAAGGAGAGGTGACTTTTCATGGCAACCAAGTTAAAACGTTGGCTTCCAGTGGAAATCACACATTGCAAGTTACTGCTGCATACAATGGAATTCAAGTATGTGTGAAACTTTGTAATGTGTTGCATTTGCTGCGGGTGTATATAACCTATTTTGGGGGGAGGTACATCAACTTAGATATGATGATATTATTGCTATGTAAAAGAACTTGAGAAGAGAAGTAACCCGGGAGTCCTTTGTCATCCATCCACAACGATATGGTTCTTCTTTGTGCATTTCTGTTGTTGACATTCTTGTTAGAGATGCGGTATATTGCTCTAATTCAGGTCAGGGTGCCATTAGACAATGGTTCTCTTGGACTGATACTCTGCATTTAAAGTGTATCAGAGTGGCGCATTGCAATACAACTCAACGCCGATCTCAGCAGTTGTACGTGAAGGTTCTAACACCTATGCCATCACTGTGTTTGAGGATGAGAGGTCTTTCGCTCTACCTTACATTCAATAAGCAACATCAGCATTCAAGGATTGCAATATTAAGCTTGTTTGATCATTGTGGATTCCTATTTGACAATAATATTGATTGAGGTTCTTTTTTCTCTTTCTAGCCTGCCTTGATTGATGTGCAAGTGCTTCAGTGTAACAGAATCACCAATATCACAGCTCATGTAGATGCTGCTCAGAATTTGACTGCTAAAGATAACTTGCCAGCACTTAAGGTTTAGTCTCCACCTTCATTTCTCTGTCAATGATTTTTGAATGTTCATTACCTATAAGGGTGATCCACTCTTATTCAATAATGACCCATGTGTGTTATGCAGGGTACTATCTAACATCTGCATTGTGTTTAAAAGCCATTTGTTTTGTTTTGAAAGTACAAGTAACTAGTCGAATTTTAAAATAATGTTTGTAATCTTTTCTACTCATTGTTGTCTTTCCTTTTGTATATAAAATTATAAGTGGCTTTCATTATCATGTCTCAGTCACTTGTGTGTTTTTCTTAGTTCTTTTGGTAAAGTCAATCAATGACTAAAGTTCAATCATCACTATATATATTTTTACGACTTCATTTTCAGATAAGCCATGAAACAGAAGATAAAGTGATTGTGCCAGACTTTAAGAATAATGTGGAGATCATATTAGGCCAACCAGACGGAAAAACCTCTTCTGGGAATCAGTATTATCCTGTGAATTTGCGTATCATGGATGAACATGGTGTGCTGCTCTGTACTCCAGTCAAAGGTAAAATATCATAATGAGCATACTTTTTGATATTCATGTTCTTGTTTAATGGTTCAAAGTTTCAAATTCGCCTTTACCGTGAGTGGCAATGGCAATTCTATTTTTCTTAGTTTCCCTAATGTGAACGTTCCTATGCCACTCGTTTTCTTGTTTCATTCATTCATTCTTGTTGAGTGATGAATGTTGAATGTTTTAGATGTTGTGTTAAAACAATCTGGTCAATGGCAGGTACGCTGTATCTACACTGAAACCAGACAGGAAATACGCGAGTTAAGTGGCTCATCAAACTCCATCTCTAGCAAGCTTAATTCGTTTGATGTCTTACCTGGTGAGTACTTTTCCATTTATAAACCTAGCTGTGTTTGTGTGTTTTTGAAACAACGGCAATAGTGTATATAAATTTCATTACTTTGTTTTGATATTAAAAAGTCTTGGAAACATAAGTATTATGTTCACGTGATATGGGGTTGGATATTGTACTTTTGAGTGACTCATGTGGACGACTGCTGTTGTGGTGATGCCATTTCCTTTCTCAACATTCAATGATTGCTGTAACAAAAAAATGTCCTTCTTTTTAACAGGGAAGCCAGAAAAGATCACTTGGAATATGCCAGCGAATACAGTTTTATCGGCAAGTAACACCGCTGATATTATGGGAAGAACTTTACTTCCTGTGAGGAAAAATTTCACAGGGTAAATATATATTTTATTTGTGTGTGTGTGTGTGTGTGTGTGTGTGTGTGTGTGTGTGTGTGTGTGTGTGTATGTGTGTGTGTGTGTGTGTGTGTGTGTGTGTGATGAAACGATAGAAGAAAATTATAATGCTTCGGAAGACTAGTTTAGTTGTTTCACCCTCATTGTTCCCCTATTGCCTGTGTCTAAAGTGAACACTTTAATTTTTGAAGAAATATGGATATTCAATAGGTACATTTTAAGAACATTTTCGGACATCAAAGATGTAAAGTTGAGAAGAAAACATTTATGATACTATTTTCAACAACTGGCCAAAGGTGTCTATATTTTTTTAAATGTACTTTCATTCTGTTTAACAACCATCCATTTCTTTACATGTTTTTAAGATCGCCCAACCCCGTGCTTCTCTCGGTTGTTGATGAATTTGATAATCCAGTATCCTTTGATCGAGTTTTGACGCTAAGAATCGAATCTTGTGACGAAGTATGCGATGATAAAACCGTATTACCCGAACTTGACAAAGAATTTACTACTATATCTGTGAAAGGTAAGTCTCTCCAAGCGAACCTTGTTTAACTAAAATTAATTAGTCATTAGCAGATTCCCTGTTCTGGAAGTCTATTTTCGCAGCTCTATATTTTCAACTACCAAACTGAATCACATGATGTTGAAATTTTGTCCAAAAGCTCGCAAAAACAAAGTTTGCCTATCGAAAGTAAAAATGGACAGTAAGTTAAAAACAATAATATTATGTTACTAAGCTTTTCGGATTTATTCCATCGTCAGGTAAACAAATTTAAAATGATTACATTTTTTTACCTGGCGATGGAATGAATCCGAAAAGCTTAGTAACAATATTATTGTTTTTATTCGTTTTAATATAAATCCTTAAATATGGCATAATGGATACAGGACAGTAAGTTATTGTAACAGATTTTCAGAGCAGGAAATTTTCTAATGACTATGAACTTAGAACAAATTGTTTGTTTAACATAAGTGTGTTCATAGCAAACTAATTTTCATGTATTTTGATGGAATATAGGACTGAGCACTGAAGTACCAAGAATCAGATTGAAAGAGAACATTGGTAACAAGACTGGTTATTATAACCTGGTATTCACAGCACCTTCATTACAACAACTGAAAGTTCAATTTTCTTTTAGCACAAGTAAGTCTCCTTACTTACTTACTTCTTTGTACAGTGCTTGTTCTCTATCAGCTGCTGGTCCAGGGCTTAAGTCCTGGGTCATGATTTTAATGTGGAAAATATTAATCAGGCGACTGTAGTTACAAAAGATTAACATTCGTAAATTGATCATCAAATGGTCACTATGGAAACTATCAAGCTACCGAAGCGAAGACACACTATCGATTCCGTAATGATGTTTTATATATGAAACTGTTCAATAGGTTAATCTTTACACGGCTAAAACTATTGATATCTTCAAAAAGTCTATGAGGAGGAGTGTTTTCAATAGGAATCACAAGCAATATCACCTGCTGTTTCAATAAAAATACACTCCTCCACAGAAACTTTTTGTAGAATTTGCCCCTATGCAGTAACTAATCCTAAAAACAAATAGTATGCATGATTCCTTTAATAACTTCCTGGAGCACCAAAACCAACAGCAGTTTAGTGGTTACAGTGTCTTGTTCTTCATCGATAATGTAAGTAAAGCAACCCTGAGTTTTGAGTTCAGTAAGTAAAGCAACTTGGAGTTTTGAGTTCAGTAAGTACAGCAACCCTTAGTTTTGAGTTCAGTAAGTAAAGCAACTCATGTTTTGAGTCCTCGTAACGTTTTTTAACCCGCCGACTTGCAACCGTGAAGTTGACTAACTGCCAGAAATACGTATTATAGCATTAATCTAATTTGCCTATCCACTACACCATCGTTGCACAATTATTGCTATATTTATTATGAGATTTATTGTTAGATTTATGACATTTGCTGGTGTAATATCTCCTTCTCTCCCCACCGACAACAATGAATGGGGTTTGCTTTTGCTGGGTTTTTTCTTTTCTTTTCTGTGAAAATTACAAGGTCGGAAATATGTTTCAACTACTTACCCAGTGGGCAAAATCATCAAAAAGTCACTGTGGAGGAGTGTTTTTTTATTGAAACAGCAGGCGATATTGCTTGCCACTCCTATAGAAAACACTCCTCCTCATAGACTTTTTGAAGATTTTGCCCACTGGGTTATATTTACTTCTTTTTTTTGTCAACTTCAAGCCATGGAGATAGAGAAAATCACCAAGAAACTTGTACCGTTGGAATTTTACATTAGCGAATGTCGACGCCTATTGAAACAGAAGTGCGAAGAATATGGGCGCAAAAAAGAGGAGGTAAGTGAATCAATGATGAGATATGGTATTTAGTTATTACTAGCAATATACTGTATTTGCTTGAATGTTGAATATTTTGAAAATCGGACTTCCAGGAGGAGCGCTTATTCAAAATGGGGCGCTTATTTAGAAAATCAAAATTCATTATTATTATGATTCACTGTAATTGAAACAATGTAATAGTAAAACAGCAAAATTAAATTACCATTAATTTGCTGAAAAAAATACTTTAAGGCTGACTTCTGAAGAGGGTGGGAAGAATGATTTCATCTCTATTAAACTTGGACGGCCACGGATTTTTTTTTCTACTCACGGCACAAATAAAGCATTCTGATTGATGGTTTTTGTCCATCTGCTTTCGCTTGGCTTGAACTTAATTTAGAAAGCTTTGACGTCACAACCAAGTCCGATTTTTAAATAAGCGCGCTCCCCTTGAATTAATGCATCTCTCCCCCACGAAAAAAATGGGTGGAAATGTTGTTGTTTTTATTCTCGACCAAGATTTTATTTTATGACGTAAATAACTTTCAATCATTTTTTAGGTCCGTAAGAAGATGTCTGTCTGTAAAAATTACTTCTCAGACCCAAATCCGTCTATACAAGAAGTCGACATCGCCATATCAAAAATAAGAAACGAAAGTTATATGTACGAAAATTCTCAAAAGCATGCACGTCCTTGTCGAAAGAAAAATAGTTTCCCCTCCGATAATGTTCGACAGTATATCAAAGGTATGTCATTGTCGGTAGACTGCATAACGGCTGTTTGATGACCTGAAATACGTCTGTCTGTGTTAACATAATTTAGTTTATCGAACAATTTTAGACCATCAAAACTTCATGGTCATAAAATTCGTTTGGGTCAGTGAGCATTTGGTCACGTGATGCCTCGTTCTTCCAAATTCTTATAAGATCTTTCATCGAGATGTTTGATAGTCTGAAATTGTTCGATAAGCACACTCAAATATTGCAATATCCAAATGGGGAAAACTAGATAGAAATGAGATAAAAACGAGATTTGCGATAAGTGAGCATTCCCGCTGTAGATGTGTTTTCCTCGCATTTAAACATTTTAAAAAGAATCATCAGATGAAAGCCTGCAAGCGATTGTGAACATACTTATGCGTGGTATTTTGTTTATTGCAATTTTTACACAACATTCATCATGTTGGGCGTGTACCTGCAAATGTACGTGGAATTTAAAGAGCCAGCTGTCGGCACGTTTGAAGATGTCCTATCGCATTTGGTTGGAATGAAAAAGTTTTTAATCCAAAGATGTGACAGAAATAAGACAACCATGCGTTCAAATTATTCTGAAAATACGATATGAGTTCCCACTAGATTTAGAAATTATCCAATCTCATTTTTTACCTCACGTCTATCGCATTTTACCTCTAGTGGGAAGCAAGCTTAACTACAATAAAAAGATATGAACTTATTGAGTATCTGTTGAAAAACTTAAGTGCTTGTAGGAACAATAGTTCTCACGACATTGTGCTCGTTTCACCTTATTTTGTTTGGCAACATTTGCAAAATGAAATTGTTGCACAGCACTCAGTTTCCATGTAAGATTTTCGAAAAAAGAAATTTTAATGTTTTCATGGAAGAAAAGCTGGAAGCTTCAATCAAACCATAAGGTACATCGAGTACACAGCTGTTGGAAGTTTGTTTTTACCACAGTTGCAAGCAACATGTTTCCGTTCATCAGAAGTTATGCATCAATCCCACAACTGTCGTGTTTTTTCTTTCTCTGCAACTTTCCCGTTGAAAGTCTCTTCTTTTCTCTTCTTTTTTTGAAAGAACGAAGCATGACGTAACCATGATCACGTTACCACAGACCAGAATAACAAAGTTTTCACTAGTTTTCACCAAACTATTGAGATACCAATACGTTAGATAGACATATGAAACTGTTCCTAAGAATACTGTGTCACTAACTAATATCAAATACAATCTTTATCAACTGATCGTAGGTTCCTAAAAACTGTGTCCACTAACTAATATCACATGCGATCTTTATCAACTGATCGTAGGTCTGCATTTTATCAACTGATCGTAGGTCTGTATTTTATCAACTGATTGTAGGTCTGTATTTTATCAACTGATTGTAGGTCTGTATTTTATTAGAACAGTTTTTTATTCTAAGAGGCTGTTTACATGAGAGCAGTACTGAACTCAGACCGGGTTGAAATTTCAGTACGGTCTGAAATCTTTTCTGTTCGCATGAGATAAGTTCAGGCCGCGTTAATTATAACATGGCGGCAAGAAACAATATAAAAACTCTACTGCGCATCTCAAATGAACTTAGACCGGTCTGAAATTTCAGTACGGTGTCTCCATGTGAATAGAAATAAGCTCAATACCGCTGATAGGAACGAATTTATAACCCTTACTGAAATCTCAGCCCGCTCTGAGTTCAGTACGGCTTTCATGTAAACAGCCTTTAAGTAAAGTTTTTAGTGTTAGTGATGTGCAACATTTCGATCTTTTATATTCCAGGTCTGGTCTGCGAACTTGCGTACGTTTCTGATGAGAAGTTGTGTTGCTTACTGTCTTGGTATGCACAAGGAAAGATGAAAGTTGCTTTATGTGAAACGAAAGAGCAACAGAAGAGGGTTTACGACCTCGGCTATCCAGCTTATAGTGAAAACTTGATAATTGGTTTCGGTAAAAATGGTTTTCAACCTGGTGTGACGGACATTCTGCCCATCGATTTGCCGAAACCACCTGCTGACTTTCAAAGTAGCTTCCATTTTGCGGTGAACCTTTTGGAGTTTCGTGACGATGTTAAATATCTTCGGTCCACTCTCTTCTATTCCATTTTCAGTCGAACTATAGTCGTTGATGATTTAGAAAATGCTCAAAGGTATCGTGAGCACGTGATAAAGCGAAGACAACCGTGCCCGTCGATTTTAACCATGACCGGGGACCTAATAGCCGCCGACGGTCTTATGGACCCATCGCGAAGATGCCCAAGAAATCTCAGCGCACTCCCATACGCTTTTGGTGAGTTACCACCAATGGAGCGTAAGGAATACCGTGGATTGTGCAGCAAAATACACGCCTTGCAAACGCTTCGCCAGTTGACCATTGATTGTAACGTGGCCGAACAAGATGTGAAACAAGCGGGAATAAACTTGGATCAGACGGAAACACAGCATAAACCGGCTATCACAGAACTGAAAGAGAGGCTAGAAAAGGAGCGAAGAATGTCAAGTCAATTGGAAACGGAATGCTCTCCAGCAAAACGGAAAAGAAGATAAGCAAAACGGAATGCTCTCCAGCAAAACGGAAAAGAAGATAAGAAGAGGCATTTTACTGGTATATTTTAATAGATAAATTCGCCATGGTATTATAGGCAGAAAAAACAACAAGTTTATTTAAAATAAGAGCAGAAGCTTTTCGGAAATTCACTGCACTGAAGATGGATAAGAATCTCCATTTTGTTGTTTTTTCTGGTATTTTTTACATCGCTTTCGTGTTCACACTTTCTATTTTACAAACAGCACAGATTTTTATAACATATTTCTTCGTGAAGTTGTTCACCTTTTTTATTTTTTAGGCTTTTTTCTTTCATTCTTGAATCTATATTTTTTTTCCCGAAAAAGAAAAAATCTCTTGTTATATTCAGTGTAATTGCCAACTTGAAAAGCAACCGAACCACGGTTCTAACTGGCTGAGATATCCCAAAGCTTTTTAGTGATTTTGCTCTTTTTGTATACACGCTTCTTTTTTTTTTTATAAGAATAGTGTATTTTAGTTTCAAGATGAATATTCTTAAGTTTTGGGCAAAATTCATCTTGATATATTCTTAGCATATTCTTAGTGACAACTATCGCGGAATGTAAAGTCAAACTAATGTCGAGGCCTTAATTTCAGATTTTGGATGAAGTAAAAACAAAGAATGAATCTGCAAATCGATCAACTGAAGAAATAAGATTTTAACATCCTGTAAATAAAGGAACTAAATATAAACATAACCAAAAGACTTTCTTCAAACATTAGTTTATACTATAACTTGTACTTCGCCAGAACCCATTTCGTCCTCTGGTATAAAATCGTCTGTTCCGTCATCAAAACGTACTTTGTATTCCATAAGGGCTCTGTTAAAGTACATAACGTCACATACAGACCATCCATTGTCGTATAATACTTTTACTTTCAATCCCACCATTTCGTCTTCGAAGCATCGGTCATTTCATTTCTCCTTTGTCGTCAGATTCTTCATCATTTTCTTCAGTTTCGAATTCAGATGGTTCCTCCTCGTCAGTAGAGGCAGTCATTACTGGTACATCGTTTGACAAAGCTGGTGCAATCATAGGCTGAACATAGTCTACAGGCGGCGAAACTTGGTAGTTGTGAAGGCCTTCCGATTTAATCTTTTCATCTTCCGAGCCGTCGGCAGTAATTAGACAGCCTGTTGTTACCCAACATTTCTTTAGGAGATCATCATACGTGTCTGAGTTTATAAGTTTCTTATAAGCCTCTCCACGCTCCGATGCTGTAAAAGACTTCTTCTCTTCTGTATGGCCATACCACTTGTCAGCATTTTCGTCATCCATAAGCCATTCGTTCTGTTCCTTTCTAGTAAGAACCTTTAAGTGTTGCGCGATTCCAGCATCTACAACCTGCCACAAGTCGGTTGCGTTGGGAAGGCCAAACCAGTTGATGCCGTGAAGAGAACTTACAGCTTCTTTGAATTCGGTAGTTTCGTGTGCGGTTAGGTTATCAAGGAACAACACAAATCGATCAAGACCTTCAACTGCTTCTGTTAGTTTCTTATTGGCCCACTCTACATAATTCTTTAGCCACTTTGAAATATTTGACTGCGAAACACAATATGCTTTTGCCAGTTGCTCCTGCAAGACACCCAGGCTCCATCTTTTCAATCACCGTTGCTTTGAACGTGGTGGTATATATATTTCGTTTGTTACTACCTCTCTGATTTGAAGAAACCTTTCTTGGGCTATCCGGAATAAGCAACGCCTCTGGAGTTAGCGGTGAAGCATCTATATTTGCTTCAACATCGGTTAATAAATTTTCAACGACTGAGTTGACATCAGAAGTTATTTTCTCTTCTGTTGCTAATTTGGAAGAAACTTTAGACAACGGTAGATCATGGTTTTCAGGATGCCTGCATTTTAACTGGACAGCTAAGTTAGAGTTTGTTTTGAATCTTTTAGGACAGTGTGAGCATAGTATATTCTTTTCCTCTATCACTGTTGTCTCCGCTATTTTCACTTCAACCTCCTTTTTGTTATGATTAACCGTCATTTTAAATCCCTGCCATGCACCAATAGTTGTTTGTTTATATTTTTTTTCCCTTCTTCTCCATCTTGAAATCACAACAATTCGAAATCACAACAATTCGAAATCACAACAATTCGAAATCACAACAATTCGAAATCACAACAGTTCTTCATTTGTGAAATGTGACACCTAACAACTCCATCGTGGGGTTTATTTTTCTTGCTTCGTACCATCCAACTTTGTAGCATTCGTTTCGCCACATTGTCCGACTTTTGATTCAAATTGTTTTGTTTTGTTTTGGCGGTCGCGAAGAAAACATGGCCGAGGAAGCTTTGCTAGCTTTAATGATTGTAGAGTCAGTTGAAGAAGAACAAGTCAAAACTCGAGGGAAAACCAGAAAATGGATAAAGAGGAGGGACAAGAAGGGCTATTATAATAATATCATGAAAGAGTTGCGCTTAGAGGACACGAAAGGTTACGAAGAAATGCTGAGAATGAACCCCAGAGCTTTCACATTTCTTCTCGAGAAAATTGAAGCAGATATCACTCCAATGGACGTACCCAAAGGTGGCTTGAAACCGATCAGTGCTGCTGAACGACTGGCACTCACTCTACGGTTCTTAGCTACAGGCGAAACTTACCGGTCGTTGTCCTTTCAATTTCGCATATCTCGGAAGGCCATTTCTTACATTGTACATGACGTCTGCAAAGCTATTGCTAAGAACTTGGCAAACACCTATTTAAAAGTACCGAGCACTGAAGAAGAATGGCTCAGGATTTGCAGAAACGTTTGGTTCGCGTTGGAATTACCCGAATGCCCTTTTGGCTATTGACGGCAAACATGTGACAGTTCAAAAGCCAGTTGGAGGTGGATCATTTTACTACAACTACAAACATACCCGCAGTATTGTACTGATAGCTGTTGCTGGGCCAAACTACGAATGTTTGTACGCAGATGTTGGAGCGAACGGGAGATGTAGTGATGGTGGAATTTGGAACAACTGTAATTTCGCAAAACTTGTTGACGCAAACAAGCTTAATGTTCCTGGCCCAAAGAAACTACCTGGCAGCGAAAAAGTTCCACCGTTCGTTTTCTTGGGGGATGATGCATTTGCACTAAAAAGTTATTTAATGAAGCCCTTCCCACAAAGAGGTCTGACTGCGGAGAGACGAATTTACAACTACCGTCACAGCAGAGGGCGCAGAATTTCAGAAAATTTGTTTGGGATTATCGCAAACAGATGGCGCGTGATGAGGGCTGCAATTTTACTGCCGGTCTCGACCTCATCTTCAACTTGATTACTCCTCAAATCAAAAGAGTCTTTCGTATTTCCGGATTGTAGTTGAGGGGCAAGAAACTGAAGCCTATCCCAGTGAATCCAGGATGGTTTATACAAGTCCTTTGTTGCTTGGTCCCTCTTCGTCTTTTTCTCCTTAGCCATTTCTCGGCCAAGCTGTGCCCGTAAATTGTTTATTTTACCTTTTATTTCAGCTAGAGTCCAGCTTCCATCCATTCCTTCAGCAATGGAATTGTAAGCGATTTCGCGTTTCTCTCTTTTTGCATAGTTTTCGTCAAAAATGTCCCAAAGACAAGGTCTTTCTTCGAGTAGCTCGATGAGAGCGGTGGTATTTTGTTCGTTCCATTTCTTTGCACTTTTCTTCACTTGCACATTTTTCTTTATGCTTACAACTTCTTTTACACTTTCCTCTTCAGAAGACAGATCATATCATGCCATTTTTGCTTCCTCGCTTCTAGAATACCAAAGATTTCACAAAAACGTGCGATTTCGAACGATTAGTGACGTAATATATCAAGAAATCGAAAGATTTTGTAGCATAACCAGGGCAAACGAATGCTACATGAAAAATTTGTAGCATGTAGCATACTACACGAAAATTTGTAGCATGTAGCACGAAAATGGGCGGCGAAACGAATCGGATTTTGTAGCATTCGTTTGCCCGAGCCTTTAGATTTGAGATAATAAGTTTGAAAATAAAGAATTTACATGAATATTCTAAATGTAATGTATATTCTTAACATTGTATAACCAAAAGTCAAGATGACCATAATTCTTAGGATATTCTTAATTTTTTGTCCAATTTCATCTTAAATATTCTTATTAAGTATATTCTTATATAAAAAAAAGCATGTATATGATTAGAATATAACTCAATAGTGTGTATAAGGCCTTAAAAATGAAAGAAAGAGATTCAGAACTGACCATTTGAACGTTGCTCTTAAGGCCGGTGTAACGGAGAACAGTGACTTCCCCTCTACATAAGGGTTACCCCTTAACACTGATGTTATGCAGAGCCTCAATATTTGAAATTGCTTCCATTTGGTTTAGTTGATTTTGATGTTTCAGTTTCCTTCCTCTCAGCATGAGTAATTTGAAATAGTAATTTGAAATCCCACAAAGTCAGAAAATGCAGGGGGTGACTATCCTAATGATCGTTTATGTTTTTTCTTCATTTTTTTTCTTATTTTTTAGTCCAGTGGTTCTTATGAAAGACAGATTTTTTCAAGAGTTTACTTTTTTCAATTTTTTTTCCGGTGAGGGCGTTTATTCGAAAGGGGCGTTTATGCAAATGATTCAATATTCAGTGGACTTTTGCTATCTCGAACAAAGGTCTCAGTCCCTTTAAGTATTTATGGTCTGACGCCTTACGCATTTCATTCGCTATCTAGGACATTTTCGTATATTTCGGTTCGTAGAAACCTTCCGAAGTTTTGTATTTTGTTCATGAGCAACTTTTGACCTCTCTTTTCCAATGTTTTTTGTTGTGTGATTAATCATGTTTGGAAAGCAGCTAGAAAGGATTTAGAAAAGAAAATCTTGGAAATGTATGAATGTCGGAAACATTCGATTAGACATTCGTTTTACCTTTACAATGGTTTTATGGGCGTCATTATCCCACAGCCGCAGAGTGGGTCGTCAAAGCAAAATTGGGGAATTTCAGCAAATTGGAGGTTGAACCGTCAAATATTTCATCCAACGTCACTCATAATTTTAATCGCTGCACAATATGATCCAACATTTAAAAAGTTCATTCATTCACTTATTAAAGATGGCGGATAATACACGATCAGCGCCAGTTGTAGTTTTTATGGAGCTTGGTGATTCCGATATGATGAGAAACCATACTGTGAAAAGCAAAGCTGTTTTTGAAAAATAAATATTTTAAATTTAAAAAAAATATTTTACAAATATTATAGGTATTATATGAAGGTACCACAGGTCTCCAGAAACGCTGGTTGTAGGTGTCAGCTCCTGATGAAGGTCTGCAGTTCTGACCTTGTTTTTGCCAACGTACGCGCGTCCTTTTCGATCTCATCACAACCGTATTAACAGCCAAGACTTCTCTCCTCCCCAACTTTTCAAAAACGAAATGCGCATAGCACTCATTAACTGCAGACAGAACTTGGCCAAACCAAAACATAGACATTACCAAACAATAATTATCCACGCACACCAGTTTACATTACAACATTACTAAAACGAGGACGTGACACACGACAAAAATAATTCACCATTCACTCCCACATATTCTTACAGATTTTTATTTCACACCTTATTTTTTTCACGCGTCCTACACCAAAAATTCATCACCCACTTTGTCTTCTAAGTATATGCACTGCTTATACTGCATCCTCGTTCACTGAAGTAGATTATACAAGGAATGTCGAAGATTGAAAAGGGTTTAAAGAGATGTTTGGAATAAATGTTATTAATATCGAACACGTTTGCGCTCAGATGATCTGAACTCAACACAATACTGTTGTCTCTCTAGTACACCTTTTGTTTTGACACCCGTCCTCGTTTTAGATATCAAAATTGCCTCTAATCATTCTACCGGGAGTTTTAGTAATATATATAATTATAAGTAATAAAGTTAAAACATTATTGAAACAATAAATTAAATTAAAACGAGGTTGGGTGTAGTAACTAGGTCAAAACACGGGAGACTCGGGAAAGGTGTATTAAACATTCTTTTGTTCTTCTTTTATAAATTTTGAAAATGCGCAAACCCGATCCAACATTTCATTCAATATCGAAATTTTCTTTATGTTCGAGGAAATGCTGGATTTGGATACTTAAAATTGTCCCACGACGATTTGTTGATAGTGCCGTGAAACAATTTATCGCATCGAAACGAGGTCTGGACTAACAACCAAGTCGAACCCAGCCCCCTTATGGACCCGAATAAGAATAACTTAATTCCACCACTGAAAACGTGCCCAAAGTGTTCGGGCGAGAAAAACACTGAACACTGAATATGTGACGGACAAAAAATAATTCCATTGTTTTTTCTAACTTTTGCAGCAAAAATTAGCTCATTTTCCAGAAAACAAAACCGAAAGTAATGAATGAAAGTAACTTTAGGGAAGGTTTGATTGTTGAGTCAATCTTCTTCTGTTCACAAAAAGCTTCGCAAATAAAATCGTCTTTTTAAATTGTTGATTTACTCATGTAATGAGTCAAACCTGTACATAGCGGACATGCTATATAACGGACACCTGCTATACATAGTGGACACTTGTTCCGGAAACGGCTGAATTACAGAAATCTCATGAAATAACCTCTGCCTTATCGGAGATTAAAAAAAGTCGGGGAAAAAATTAAGTCACTTTTCCAAAATTAGCCACTTTTCACCGACCAATTTTTTTGTTTTCGTCACTTTTCCCCGACCAATTTCATCAGTCGGTCGCTACATGCAATCATGTCATCGCTACATGTGAATCATTCCTATATGGCATATTTCCCCCCGTTAAGGTATATAGAGGACACTGTACAGAACGGTCGCTTATTTGAAAACATATATATCCGCTTTGTATAGTTTTCACTGAACTAGCATATAGCTGCATCTTTGATAATACAAAACGATAGTTTCGATAAATTACCGAAACCGAGCGGTAAATCGTGAATTTTTAACTATAAACACAAACAAACTGTTATTGAAATTTAGCCAATCAAAACTACCGAAACAAAACTACTTAATCAAAACTGCCCAATGAAAATAAAAATCATAGCAATAATTTTTGTTTGATTTAAGATTAGACAGAGTTTTAGGAAGATGATCGTAATATAGATTTTAAGGCAGTATTGAGTTGCATTGAAATATGAAATGCCGGTAAATTCATAAACATTCATTCCATCCGTTGGTCTGGAGCAAGAAGCGACCAAATTTTACCTCCGATTAGGTACCATGCTAGTAAAAAAAAGAACGTCGAAATGACGTCATGACATCCTGGATCCGAAGAGAGTTAAGTTTTTCGCTCAGTTCTAAGATGCGTACCAGCACGAAGCAAGTCGATAAAACATTTTTCACTTCTTTTCAGCCTGCAACCTCGTCAAATCAATCCCTTTCATAAACTACGTCAACTTCGTTCTGTACCAGTCCCTTGCCCCTATCAAATCAGAATAATAACGCATGTCGGACGTGGGCGGCACAGAAAGAAAATTGACGTAATTCATGAAAAGGTCTATTCGTTATGGCTCTTGTACAAACAATGACTTAAACATTCAAAAATTCTTTCGCTCAGACTGATTTTTGGACAACATTTTCGGACAGTTCAAATGAAAAATTGAAGATGAAGATGAAGAAGAATCGGAATTAAAATTCTTCACCAAATTAACGAAAACAAAACGATAGAAACCTATAAGGAATCGTTAAAGTTCTATTCACACGATAAATAAGTAATATCTACAATTCTGACGACGTCTGCAGAAAGAAGCATCGACTAGTTCGTTTCAATGAATTTCCTTGGAGATACCCAACATAACCTCGAATTATTACTTGTTCTTTCATTTTTACTCTCCTCCACGAGTGGATGATCTCAGTCAGTATGTAACCACCTTCATCATTTTGTTTGTCAATTTTTAAACCCGTTCGGAGATCCAAATAGCACCTTTGCAACCAACTTGTATAAACTGTTTAAGAGCACTGTAAAACGGTGCCTATGAAGAAAATAAAACCAACAGTAGTGAGGCTACCAGTACAAGTTATGAAAAGATTTGCTTGAAATATGCGTTGAACATGTTGAACATGCAATGCGTTCTATACCGTATTACTTCAAATAAACGCCCTACTATACCGTATTACTTCAAATAAACGCCCTACTATTTTCATCTGCACAGGTACAGGAATAATGAGTGTATCCAGTGTCATTGATGAATCAGATAGTGTCTTTTTTTCGGACGAAGAAATTATTGAGCTTGATAGAAATTGTAACATTTTCTGTATTTTCCAATAAACGCCGCCCTCGTGTAAACGTAAATTTCAAAAATTAAATGAACACGTTTATTAGAAGCGATACGGTACTTAAATAAGGAATTCCCCAACCACCCCTTCTCGCATCAACATCTACCAAGTCAGAATTGGCCATTATGGTTATGACATTTTGTCAACTTAATGCCAATCCCGAACATAAATCTTACTGTTAATCTTGTCTGTGTTTATTCGTCGGGTGGGGTGGGGTCAAACTGAATTTCCAGAAAGTAACATTTCAAACTCATTAGGAAGGGTTTCATCACATTTAACAAGACAAAGGAAATTCATAATTGAAAAAATGGAACAACTCTATTATGAAAGGCTATTGTAATATCACTGAGTTCATGCTAATTCGTGGTTCCATGGTGGTTTTATCACCTTCTGAACATATCTTCATAATAATTAATAATAATCTACACGGGTTTTTTTATCACCTTTATAAGTATCACTAGGCTCAGAATTGGCAAAATTTAAGCATCACATCGAGGCTCAGGTTGAACAACAAACATCACTGAGGCTCCAAAATGCTTACATTTTTTGAAGTTTGAGAAGGAGCACAAAAGAAAATAACAAAAATATCAAATCCTTACTAAAATATTCGATTATAGAGGTAAGGCTACATCTACACAGCAAAATAGCATGTATGTTCACATTGTAAATTTTTTTTTAAATGTTTGGTGGAAGCATCTACTTAAGCATCATTTGAAACTCAAGTTAGTATAAAGGTTAACATCAGTCAAAATTTACTGATGCTTATAAAAAAACGTGTATATCTACAATATAGACTCTCTCTCTGAGAGTGAAACAAAACAAAAGAAAGACTTGGAGAAATAAACACTACATACTTTCTCACCATCATAATGGTAACCAGTTTCCATGTGTTCAAGTTCGTCATCACGAAACGTTTGTATGACCTTAAAAAATTATACAGCTCATGTCTCATTTTCAGAGTACCAGTACAAAGTACTGCCGTCGCCACAGCTTAAATGAGTGCCCCTCGAATGAGCGCCACAAAGTGGAGATGCAAAACATCAAAAACTCATTCCAAATACAGTAAAACCTCTGCAGTGGAAATCTGATTATAACTGTCACTTTTTCCAGGAACGAATACTTTTAAATTTTGAAGTCCAAATCTCTATTTAACAGACACAAGATTTTGTCCCGATGGTGTCTCCTATAGAGGTTTCACTAGATTATAAAAATATTATTTCAAATGTTTTATCCTCCTTCAGGAGATATCATATGGATTGTTCAAGATTGTATTATAATTTTACCTCCAATAATTCTTTGTATTGTTCAGGATCTTCGTACAATAACTCCCTTAATTGGCTAAATGTAACAAATAAATTAATAAATCAAAAACAAAAAAATTTCAGGCGGTTTTAATTTTTGTGAGTAAAATTTTTCCTTGACTATCTTTTCCCGATTTTATCCCTGATAACATAATTATAAACTACTTACTGTCTCACTTAGAATTCCGAAATTTGTGCTGCAGTATGAAACATTAAAGTTGACAACAGAGTATTCAGTAGTGTAGTGTAACCATCAGAAAATCATCAAAATATTATGCATTTCTTACCTGTCATAATGCTCTCCTATGACCTCTTCTACTGCAATTGTACAAGCCATGGCGGATTCTTTTCCAAGTAAAGCTGTACCAGCACCTGCAAAATAATTCATCAACCTTTTCAGCAATTTGTTCAACTTCCTTGACTTTTTGATTAATCATTATGATTTCAGCATAAAGCTGATGTGAGCCTCCATCAGAAATGCATATTCAATATTTTAAGGCCTTTTAATGGTCTTAATTATTTGATTTACGACAGGTCTCATCATCATCATTATATTATAATAATCAATTAGATATATTGCGTTATTTTCATTGCCGGGATCTGAATTAAAATCACTTATTACTCTACACTACAGCCTGAAACTTTACATGTGTTAAATAATTAGCTTGCATAAGGGTTGGTGTCTTTAAGACAGTCTTTTTAAAAAGGCTTCTGCTAAATAAATTTTAACCGGTCTCTTTATACACATATACAACCTGAAATACTAATTTATCCAACAGTCATTTGTTTATTTTACATGTAGTTTCATGTTCAATTCATTCACATGTCTAAACAAACTGCATAGAATACAAAAGATTTTAATAGTGACTTCATGTAACATAAAACTGTACATAAAAATCTTTTGTGTTTTCATATAAAAATAAATTCCTTCACAAAAGTGTAAAGTTTCTCTCGGGCTGTACTGTACAAGCATAATGGGTTACCAAGTGAGCTATACCCTGAACTCCAAGCTCCATACTTTCACATAATAAATACTTGTAATGTAAGGTCAACATAGAGTTGCATACCTAAAACAAACCCTGCAATGTTCCATATTGGCAACAAGGCGGTTGGCCGCGTTTTGTATTTTGGCAGAAGTTCTTCAAATTTTTCTACGTGGACTTTCTCTTGGTCCCACATTTCCTAAACATAGGAACAATAAAAATGATTTCATATAATAAACCGGCTACGAGGCCCCGAAGGACATCAACAGGCAATGATGTTCAATGATCATGATATAAGTCCATGTATTTAGCCTGTTTTCCATTTATTTAAGAAAATTGACGGCTAAAAATAACAACAAAAAAAAGGAAATCTAATCAACAACAAAAACAAAAACACAGGAATTCCGAGTGTTTCCAAATTTTTTCGGGCTTTGAAGCATGTCCCGACATAAAACACTGATTCGGTGCTGCACCAAAATAAGCCTCTAATGCCATCTCGGAAAGAGGCAAAGGGCACTTTCTTTCTTTCTTTCTAAAGCGTCAGCATTAAAATTATCAAGATGTTTGTGAAAAAAAGGTGGATACAGTTTATATTCAGAGATATCACGTATGCGTCGATACTGACAGGAGGAATTACACACAACACTCTTAAAATTATGCATGAGTCTCGGACGGTCAATTTATTGTATTGTGTTTGTTAGGTTTTGCATTTAGTTTGATTGACAACAAAGTATGCACTATTATTGATGTGGTTCCTATTTTTTCCAGACTGCATCATTTCTTTGCGTTCAGGAATTAGAAAGGCTCTGTTCGGAATAAGGCACATCAATAGTGTACTATTAACTATTTGCAAATGGGAAGAACCAAATGAACTTACTTGTATAATCGATCCATAGGGCGATCCACGTAAGACGGCCATTTGTCCAGCATATATTCTATTGGCACCTACTTCGCCAGCATGATCCACTCTTAAAATTTTGGAGATAAGTCTCTTCTGACGCCTTCTCTCTAATCGATTAGATCTCATAGCATAGTTGCAATCGTAAGAATACCCTCTTCTTAAACATGTTTGTCCAGTTATCCACTGATATGTTGCATGGCTTGATTCACCCAATGTCTGCAAATTTCTAGTCTTCAACATCTTTCCAGCAGCATGGGCAGCCATCATGTTTGTTTATGTTACGAAACGCACCGTAAAGGCCCAGCTCTTGAGTTTCTTAATTTTTTGGCCATCTGAGTTCTAGTTTCTTATAAACGGGTTTCTTATATAAAAACAAGAATCATATGGTGCAAAACGGTAGCAGCATTTCAAATCTAAGTCGCAATACGAACAAAATAGATACAAACTCATTCATCCGAGTTTTACTTTTAAACTTTGTTAAGTGTAAACAAGGTTTATACTTTATTAAGTGTAAACATGTTTATACTTTATTAAGTGTAAACGAGGTTTAATAAAGAAACAGCATTGCTTAAAACAAAAGAAATATACATTTGTGAGCTGTAACCATGGATACTTATCTTATTTTAAAATATCTTTTTTTTTAAAAAAGTGTATAAGAGCCAAAAGAAAACGAAACAAAAATAAAAACGTCTTCATCGAAAAAAATATTACATTGAATAAAAACGAAAAATCCATCCAAATACTGGGTTTTAAACTTTATCAAACAAAGTAAACAAAAACGTTCAAATATCAAACAAGAATACTTATAAGAAGGTCGTTTAATAGAGTTAAAGTAAGAACTGCTTCTTATGAAGCTTTTCATCATGAATGTTTTGATAAGCTTTTGAAAATTCCTAGCCTGCGTTCGTTCATACAATTTATATAGTTTCGTAAAGGAAATTTCGCAGAGTCTAAAAGCGTGGGCTAAATGCCTTTTCGGCCGGAGTAGTAGTGGTAGTAGTAGGAGGAGTAGGAGGAGTCCACGGGTGTTTTAATACGGTATTCGCTATCGCTGCTACCGTAAAAAAGAGTGCAGTTCAAAAATATAATACCTCCTCTCTTCCTTTTGATTTTTGTAATTGAATTGCATTTAAAGTAGCCATGATCTCTGGATTCGAAGTCAAAGAAAAGGGAGAAGAAGAGAAGTTGGATGTCCGCCTGAAAATCATAATATTTGAGAAGAGCGCATGCGCAAATCCCGTCCGCGAAGAGTCGCGCGGACAATTCCGCTTAGTGAAAAATGGCCTTTAGATTTCAATAATTTGAATCAATTATGCACTGTAGGCAAAGAGCAGGCATGTCTCAGATAACAATTAAAGGCCGTTTTCCATCTGTAAGAAACTTTTAAGTAGGAAAATATGATTTGGTTTATTTTCAGATTTAGGAATATTGATGTTAATTGTTCTTGTGTTGTTTTTCATTTTTTAAACATTTTTGGTTGTAACCATTGTTCCCTAGAGAGTAAAAGCATTTGTTAATCGTTTTTTGTTCTATATAAAAAAGTTAAAGACTCGTTAACATTTTTCAATGAAGTGGAAAACGGCCTTTAGTTGCTATTTTAATGTTTTATTTACGTCACAATTTTTTGCTTCAGTGGTTTATGCTTACGAATCACATTTCAAAGTTAATTTTAAGGCAGAGTTACACTACCCAAATTTTCTCTTGTTAGTAATAAAAACAAAAAACACTTCATAAATACCGGTAATAAAATATTGGATCGAATTTAGATGTAAATTAATATTGATTTTTTTATTATATATAATTTTGGATCAAATGCTTGGTATAAATATCATATAATAGTTTCCCATGATTTGAACGTGTAAACCAGCTCTAACTCTTGATAAATATATTTATAAGTAAATGATATGAGATATGTACTATGAAATAAATGTTCCCAAAGACGTGTTATAAAAACTACAGAACATCGCGATTTTATTTATACTAATCGAAGGGAAAATTTAAGAGGTTTGTTTTTGAATTCCATTTTTAAAATTCTATAGCAGAAAGTTAGAGGCCGTTTACATGAGACCCGAAGGGAACTTAAACCGGTTTGAAATGAAAATTTTCACTTCGATGCATGATGCAATCCTTATAACTGTTTACATGACTTCGGGCGAAGTGAAACTCACTTCTGTCAAATTGACCGAAGTGAAATCTCAAACCGGTTTGAAATTTCCATGTAAACACTATTCCCCGAAGTGAAAGTCTGTTTATCGATACAGCGGTCTGGTTTTTCTATACAGCAAATGCGCAATTATTTTCATGCACATGCTAGTTTGTGAGAGGACCCACTCTAAAAGGATTTCCCGCCATTATGTTCAAACTTTATTAGAAATAATCTGCTGATTCACCAATAAAGGGTTACCCGAAGTGAAATGTTTCATGTAAATAGCTCAATTTTTCAAAGCGGTTTGAAATCTCAAAGCGCTTTGAGTTCACTTCGGGTCTCGTGTAAACTGCCTCTTATTGAAACCTTATAAACGATGAATATGAGTTTGTTTAATTGTTGTATCACACACGTGTATCACACGTTTTTTTATGAGAACACTGAACTTTGATTAAAGCCTTCCAATGTTCTTAACTGTTCAACTTTGAAACCTGAAAATGTTCTTGATATGTTTTAAATTAACGCTATTGAATATGTAAAATTAGAATTCCACTCGTCAACTGCAACAAAGCCCAATATTGTATACGTTTATCTGTCCTTTGCCTTAATCTTCTCTCATTCAACGTAACGACGGATCATAAGACCGATCATCATAGGTCAGGGTATGTTGAAAATCGTAGAAAACCACATTTACATAATCCCTGTTTCCAGTCTGTATCACCAATGGGGTTATTTGGACCTTTTTCTTTTATGACTTAATACACCTAAGATTCTCTCCTCCCTAAATTTCGACTATACCCTCTATATCATTTGTCGCTGCGCTGTTCGTAAATTATAACAAGTTTTTTTTCGATTTATAGATATGAACACTCAAAACGAATGGTTTCGTCACGTCGAACAAGTCAATAATTCAGTTGGCGCTCCTGCACTTGTTCAACGAGTAGACGATTTCATCTCTTCCGTATTCCAGGGAAAGTCACCTTATTTTCAAGTCGTTCGTAACGGAGATCCACGTTGCCCAGCCGTATTTTTGCACGATCCCAATCAGTTGCGATATTTTTCCAATTCGCCTATCTTGTCCGAAAATCCAAACAGTCCTGTTGTCAAGAATACTGAGGAGTTTGTCCTTAAAGTCAACGATTTGCAATCGTTTCTGAAATTAAAGAACAACTTAGAAGAAAGACCGTTTATGATATGCATGAAACTGACCGCCACACGCAAATCTGGCAACACCAAATACTACACCCGTGAAAAGGTGGTGGTTACCATCTTCCCTAAACATCCAGATATCGTGGAACTGTTTCAAGACGCATTTATGTCCGCCGAGCAGAATTTGAGGAATGGCGAGAAATTCGCTGTGGAAATTAATTTCTGGGATATTGTTCAAAGGTGGTTCAAGGGCACGTTGAACCGAGCAACTGGCAAAACAGACTGGCGTTGTCAATACATTGGACATGACTTCTATCTGACACTTACAAACCACTCGAAACGAATTAATTTTTGTGGAAATCCCGCCTGTCTCTTGTTTGCTGTTTTTCTTTGTCCAATATACTGCATTTCATGGTCGACATATAAATGCTATCGCAGTAAAATCTGCAAAACGTACGAGATTGAGCTAACCGGACATGCAGCGTACGACATGTCAGTTTCTTCTCGATAAAAGCGTACAAACCTACAATTAAGCTTCAAATTATAATAACATAAGGGACAGATGCTATTCTTACCAATAGTTGCAGTAACGACTTGAAGTTGATCCTACATTAACACGCATTTGAATGGAAAGAGCAGCTAAATTCATTATTCGATGTATACATGTTCTAACACTTGCAAAGACACAAATTATTTCTTCTACCATGTAAATGCCTTTATGATCCTATACTCTCTGTAATATATATATATAACCCATGATATTCTGTTATTTGTAGAGCTCGATAATAACAGATTTATTCTTGCTATAACGGTTTTTCGTGTTTTAGAAGAAGAATGGGAGCGTGTCGAAGAAAATTGAAAAAATTCTCGGTCGTGTGTAGTGATTGGTGCGAATGAAGTTTTGTATCCCACCTTGACTTATACGCCAGCTGTTGGCTTTAATCCTGGCCTTTTGTCGTTATTGTTGGCCGAATTTAGAATAGACAGGGTGGCTAACAGGCCTTGAAAACAGCTGGTAAAAGTGTCTTTTTACTGACTCTAGGCTGGAAAAGCTGGCTTTCTTGAGAATTCCTTACATTGGCTTTATATTCATAGTCTATGCCAATAATATTTGCTCTTACATAAATGAATGCCGTGTGTCTGATCTACTTATCGGATTTCTGATCTATTTATCGGATTTTAACAATAGAGATATCAAACTTAAAGGTATTTCCGAGCACTATCAAATGGTATAAGATATTTTCACTTTTCGCTTAATTTCGTGAATTTATTTGCGGTCAAAAATTTTGAGCTTTTACAGAGAAACCATGAGATATCCATTTTAGCATGTGAGAAATCCTAGCCCTAGCCTGGTATATTTGTTTTTCTTCAATTCGAATTCAAATTGGGGTTATAGCGCAATCTTTGGGGCTAGGTACAGATTATTAATGTTCTTGAACGACGTTATTTTTAGAATGAAGTCTCTGTGGAGGAGTGTTTTTTTATTGAACCATCAGGCGATATTGCTTGCCATTCCTATAGAAAACACTCCTCCACAGAGACTTTTGAAGATTTTGAGTACTGGGAACAGATTGATACAACGTGCATTTTATTACGCGATTTTTCATATAAACAATGAGGTTTGTGTTAGGAGGTATTTATGTGAGAAAAGCTGGCCCGGTTTTACCGGTGTTTGCCGGGGCCCTCGGTTTGTCAAGATGCCGCTTTATTCGTAATTTTCACCATAAACAGAAGTGTGTTTATATGAGAAAAAGCTGGCCAAACAAAACGGGATTTCGACTGTGGGAATTCCTGTTTTATCTCTAATGTGCATGTGTGGAATTCGATTTTATGAAATAAAACAATCTGTTTCTTTGTTTAATTTTACTATTGTTTGATTTTAAACAACAAAACATTACTCAGCCCGGTGAAGCGGCCAGCTCGTATCACACAAACGTGAGATGAAATTCATCTCGGGTAAGCGGGCCATCACGCATAGCTGGATCAGCTCACCTCCATATAAACACCCCCTTAGAACGGCAGATCTTGTTAATTTCAAACATTGCCAGTGTGAAACTGATGAAATATAAGTTAAAAGCCAATATTATACGAGGCAGGTAATTTTCGAGTTATTTTTCTCGAGTTATTTACTCGAGTTATTTAAAGTTCGAGTTATATAACTCGAAATTACTTGCCTCATATTATATCTACAAAACAATGCTATTTTAATTAACGCGTTGCAAAGGCTGTGAAAAATTACGAATCCTTTATTTAAAAGAACAAAACTTAAGATTTACATATAAATAATCCACAGATCTTCTACCTTTTAGCATCTAAACTTTATATAGCTTTTTAACCATTTTCCTCGTTGTATCGAAGCGTTTTATAGAGATCTTATGAAAAATGACATTGGCCTTCAACTTAAAATAGATGGATCTTCAATGTTCGAAAATTGAATTAAAACAGACATCTTTTGTTGCAAATCAAAATTCAGCTATTTTCAGAGCGGTCAAATGAAGGAAGAAACGCGTTTGATTTCTTGAAGTCTTCTTCCTCAATATCACCACTTCTGCACATGCTCCTGAGGCACCTCTGTATCTTCAGGGATCAGCAACAGTTCTTCTCTCACAAAAGCTCTCACAGGACCGTCGGCGAGATAGTACAGAGTACACTGGCCTTGATTCTCAATTATTTCTCGAAGTCTGTAGGTATTCCGTGACCAGTTTTTATCTGTAGTACGCCACGTCGCGCCACCGTGTTGAGGGAAGAAACATTCCCGGTTAACGTGAGCTAGGCGAAATTCATGGAATAGAGTAAAAAGTGACTGAAACGATCAAATAGAAGTTTAGTTCCTCGTTAAATTCTGTTGTTGAGAAAATTTAATGAAAACATTGATCTTTTCTAAGTAGGTTCTGTCAGTGAGAAAATAGAACTGTAAGATTTAAACTGATACATTATTTGAGGCATTTTGAAATTTTTCAACGTTTTCAATGTTTTCAATGTTTTCATAAACTTTTACATGATTTTATGTATCTGTGTGTTGATCGTTTATTAATTTCTCCCAAACAGAATTTCGAGAACCATGGTAGTATTTCTTCTCGTTATCCTCAATTTCATGTGGATAAAAAATACAATTCTCATTCTAAAAAATATATTTTGTAATTTTTTTTGTTGTTTTAGGTCGAGTGCGCACAGTGGTAATGTTTTGAAAGGAAAAAAATACTTTGGAAAAACGAAATTATTTGAAATTATAAGGAAGGATGAATGTTGACTCATTTCATTTAACTTCGTCCCCGGGCTTCTTCGCCTTTTTGATATGCGAAACGACAGCGAAAGAAAGCCGCTAAAGTACTTTAGGATCAGAAACTCCCGTACATACAAAGTTCGCTAAAACCGTAATGAGCCGATTAAGCACCGCCCTCGATTAAACGCTTTGCTCGATTAAACGCTTTGCTCGATTAAACGCAGTGCCGCGGGTTTTGAATTAAACCTTATTGTAATATTCTCGATATGGCCTAAGTGAAATCTGTATCAAAATCTGGAGTTTCTAACACCTGCTTAATTGATGCATTACGGCAAATTTGTCGTAAACCGTTCATTATTAACGCTCTTTTCGTGGTTTAAAATATCCTTATAACTCTTTACAAATGCCATCATAACCATTTTCATCAGATTTGAAAGAATCGTAGATTTCCCTGACTTTGTATTCCACTTAAATGCTGAAGAAGAGCTTTTTGATGTATCTTGTCAGTAACACCAGAAGCGACCATGTATAGATATCTGACACTCTCTTCCACAGTAACCAACGAGTTTTCTCTTTCTTCCGAGAAGAAGTGGCTCCACAAACGAGATATTTGTGGGTGCTTCCGCCATTCTCATCGCCAATTGTTCTTTCATTATCAATAATCTATACCATATTTACCTTTCCATTTAGATACAATACGGAACACTAAACAAAGGCGACATAACACATAAAACGATTGCCATACCAAGACTTTCTTGTCTCTATTTCTTCATATAAAAATAGACAAAATGGCCCTGGGTTATTCATTTCTTTTACTTTTTCTTTCACAGGTTTTATCAGAAAGTCGGCGCTGTGATGTCTTTTATGCAGACGGCCAGGTGGCAACTGAAGTGTTAGAAAACAAATGTGGTGAAAACCTGTAACCAAGATGAAAACTTTGTCACCATAAATGCCATAAATAAATGAAACAAAACTATTCAGTTTATCGTTAACTTCAAATGTCATTTAGAAAGTTTGCTCTCCTCTAATTCAAGTCATCTTTATTCGTAACAGTTAATTTATTAATGAGTTGAATGTAACCTGTAATTTTCTCGATGTGAAAGAAATATATTAAAGGGAACAAGATTTATTTTTGAGAAGAAGAAGAAGAAGACAAGGATAGATAACTGAAAAGATGTGGAAATTTTGGCTGCCTTACTTGGTTACAGCCTTTGTCAACAAGGTTGATGCTGATACTCCAAATATTCAATCATTAAGAGACGATTTGAATTTTCCTGGTCAAATTGGATGGATGAATGTGAAATATTATGAAAATTCCACATTGGATGTCACACCTGCTGAAATAAAAAATGTAAACACTGCAGATGAGTGTGCGGCAGCTTGTGTAACCACACAGTATAATTGTGAGAGCGCGAATTTCAAAAGAACTGAAGACGGCTTTACATGTGAAGTTTTGGAAAAAGACAAATTTCGATACCCACATCAATTTGTAACACAAATAGTGTCAAATAGCAATCCAGGTATAACTTATAGATTTGTTAGAAAGTAAGATTATACACTATTTTTGTGCATGGTGGCATACAGGAAACGTGGTAACCATATCTAGGTCCTGGGTACTAGGACCTGGGTCCTATTTTCAAAAGCTCCTTAGATACTGGGTACCACTTTTCCAGTATGCCCGTGCATGGTATATGTACATAATGATTGATAACGTCATTCCATATCGCAGGGGTATGTACCAATGCATATGAAACAATGCAAATGAAACAATGCAAATGAAACAATGCAAATGAAACAATGCAAATGAAACAATGCATATGAAACAATGCAAATGAAACAATGCAAATGAAACAATGCATATGAAACAATGCAAATGAAACAATGCAAATGAAACAATGCAAATGAAACAATGCATATGAAACAATGCAAATGAAACAATGCATATGAAACAATGCAAATGAAACAATGCAAATGAAACAATGCAAATGAAACAATGCAAATGAAACAATGCAAATGAAACAATGCATATGAAACAATGCATATGAAACCATGCAAATGAAACAATGCATATGAAACAATGCAAATGAAACAATGCAAATGAAACAATGCAAATGAAACAATGCATATGAAACAATGCAAATGAAACAATGCAAATGAAACAATGCATATGAAACAATGCAAATGAAACAATGCAAATGAAACAATGCAAATGAAACAATGCAAATGAAACAATGCAAATGAAACAATGCAAATGAAACAATGCAAATGAAACAATGCAAATGAAACAATGCAAATGAAACAATGCAAATGAAACAATGCAAATGAAACAATGCAAATGAAACAATGCATATGAAACAATGCATATGAAACAATGCATATGAAACAATGCATATGAAACAATGCAAATGAAACAATGCAAATGAAACAATGCAAATGAAACAATGCAAATGAAACAATGCAAATGAAACAATGCATATGAAACAATGCATATGAAACAATGCATATGAAACAATGCATATGAAACAATGCATATGAAACAATGCAAATGAAACAATGCAAATGAAACAATGCATATGAAACAATGCAAATGAAACAATGCATATAAAACAATGCAAATGAAACAATGCATATGAAACAATGCAAATGAAACAATGCAAATGAAACAATGCATATGAAACAATGCAAATGAAACAATGCAAATGAAACAATGCAAATGAAACAATGCAAATGAAACAATGCAAATGAAACAATGCATATGAAACAATGCAAATGAAACAATGCAAATGAAACAATGCAAATGAAACAATGCAAATGAAACAATGCATATGAAACAATGCAAATGAAACAATGCATATGAAACAATGCAAATGAAACAATGCAAATGAAACAATGCAAATGAAACAATGCAAATGAAACAATGCATATGAAACAATGCATATGAAACAATGCATATGAAACAATGCAAATGAAACATGCAAATGAAACAATGCATATGAAACAATGCTATGAAACAATGCATAGGAAACAATGCAAATGAAACAATGCAAATGAAACAATGCATATGAAACAATGCAAATGAAACAATGCAAATGAAACAATGCATATGAAACAATGCATATGAAACAATGCAAATGAAACAATGCAAATGAAACAATGCATATGAAACAATGCAAATGAAACAATGCAAATGAAACAATGCATATGAAACAATGCATATGAAACAATGCATATGAAACAATGCAAATGAAACAATGCATATGAAACAATTCATATGAAACAATGCAAATGAAACAATGCAAATGAAACAATGCAAATGAAACAATGCAAATGAAACAATGCATATGAAACAATGCATATGAAACAATGCATATGAAACAATGCATATGAAACAATGCAAATGAAACAATGCAAATGAAACAATGCAAATGAAACAATGCATATGAAACAATGCATATGAAACAATGCAAATGAAACAATGCAAATGAAACAATGCAAATGAAACAATGCAAATGAAACAATGCAAATGAAACAATGCAAATGAAACAATGCAAATGAAACAATGCAAATGAAACAATGCAAATGAAACAATGCATATGAAACAATGCATATGAAACAATGCATATGAAACAATGCATATGAAACAATGCATATGAAACAATGCAAATGAAACAATGCAAATGAAACAATGCAAATGAAACAATGCATATGAAACAATGCATATGAAACAATGCATATGAAACAATGCATATGAAACAATGCATATGAAACAATGCAAATGAAACAATGAAAATGAAACAATGCATATGAAACAATGCAAATGAAACAATGCAAATGAAACAATGCAAATGAAACAATGCAAATGAAACAATGCATATGAAACAATGCAAATGAAACAATGCAAATGAAACAATGCATATGAAACAATGCAAATGAAACAATGCATATGAAACAATGCAAATGAAACAATGCAAATGAAACAATGCAAATGAAACAATGCAAATGAAACAATGCATATGAAACAATGCAAATGAAACAATGCATATGAAACAATGCATATGAAACAATGCATATGAAACAATGCATATGAAACAATGCATATGAAACAATGCAAATGAAACAATGCAAATGAAACAATGCAAATGAAACAATGCAAATGAAACAATGCAAATGAAACAATGCAAATGAAACAATGCAAATGAAACAATGCATATGAAACAATGCAAATGAAACAATGCAAATGAAACAATGCATATAACTTCTAGTTACATATTATATATATTCTTGCAAGAATGGATACTGAGATACAGATAAAAGAATATCAACGTTTGATTTAGAGATTGTTTAAAGATCCTTTAATTAAAAAAGTGCTATTTTACCATTAAGACTTCTATTGGGTATTCTCTATAGAATAAGCTCCTCACTCTTGAAAATATTTCAAATCAGCGCCGCAGTTCATATTATAATTCAGCGCTTACTTGATATTTCCCTATTCGGGGAAGCGCTTCTTCCAGGGAGGTATTCATCCGAGGGCGACGCTTAATCGAATAATTACTGTATTTAAATACATATTAAACCCTCTCATATGCGGCCCTAAATCTTGACATGCCATTTTCAATAACAGCGTTGTAAAACTACTGTGTCGCAAAAGTGACATTTTATTATGCATATCTGATTTAGAAAAACAACCGATTTTATTAGATTTCTGCGAAAGCAAAGAAATCTAGTAAAACCTAGCATCACCCTCATAAGTTTGCATCATTGCCGTGAAAGAAAATCGTGGAAAAGATACTTTCTTGCCAACTTGTTACATACGTATTGAAATGGATTATCAGTTTAATAATTATCTTAAACATTTTAAGCCAACTTTCTTCAACTACGCTTTGTAAGTTACCTAAAGCGAGATGCTAATTACCAATATCTAGCTGTTTTGTTGTAGAATCCCTGCACAGATGAGAAGAACTGTCCTCGAGATCGCTATATGTGCATACCAAATTACAGCAATAACACTTTTACATGTCAATGTAAATATTCAACGGTATTACCTGAACACGATTGCGTAAGTCTTTCAGTAAATCATTTTGACATAACTCTGGTACGCTTGACATTTTTATCTTACAGTTGTTGCATTTAAGTTAAGTGCTTCTTCTTCAATAATAATGCCATTAGTCAGGAAAAAAATCTCGATCTTAATCAATAAACTGAACTTATTTCAACTCAATTTCTTATTTAGAAATGTCCACACGATGGTTATGATTTTGTAACCTCTTCTCTGTCTTCCGGTATTCCATATTGCGACTGCAAAAAAGGACTGTCTCCTAGCAACAACTGCAAGACGATGACTATATGTGATCCAATGCAGTCGCAGTCATCCAGGGAAATTGTGAATGTCAAAATAGATGATAATCCTGTCTTTCAAGTATGGTGTGATGAAGGTAACAACTAAAAGCATTTCTATTTCGCTGGCTCGATTTCCGTTGCATGCACGTATGGGGGAGGGGGGAGAGGAGGGGGGGGGGGGGGGATCTATAGTCTTTATATTCAGATGATTTAAGGGATTCTCTGCCATAGTAGGTCGTGGTCACATCTTTACATGTTTTGGAACGGGAAAATTTCACCACCTTGATTACTTCCTCAATCATATGTATTTTCCTTTACTCATTGATTTAAGGAATTGAACAATAGTGATCAAGTTTAGATCAGTGTTGGTAGGTAGAAGTTGCAACTGAGTACTCAAGGCAAAGAAATTCAAATCAGGGTGATAGAGAGGATGCAATCTTTTAAGTCCTTTTTATAAACCTCTGATTCATTTTATCATCAGCCTGGTAAAATCTCTTTTTTCTATGTTCTCGACATCAAAATGTAAATTTGAAAATAGTGCCGTCGAAACATATTTTTGGGTGTGGCATGTTGCAACGACTCTCCTTGGTCATACCTGAATGTCTTTCGTTTTCTTGGTAGCTTTGGATCCTCAATTGATGAATGGTTTTCTTTTTCGTCCAACAACAACATATTCCCATCAAAAGTTTCGTTATTTTCCTTTTTCTGTCCTCTGTCATAAAACATTAACAAGAACCCGTATCATCTGTTGAGCTTTATTAGTAGACCAGATGCAATGATCTACTTAGATCATCAGTGAAACCTAACACTTATACTCCTTATTTAAATCCAAAAAAGAAGGTCTAACACGAGCTGTATCTAAAAATAAAGTGACCAGTGCCTGAGATCACAAAACGCATCGGAATTATTAATAATAAAGTAAAGAATATCTCCTTTCACTGTATATATGTCCACCTATAGGATTTTAGCGAATGTTTTCATTTTAAACATTTCAATTTTGGCTTAATTTCGCCAATTTATTTGCGGTCAAAAATTTTGAGCTTTTTGTTTTTATACCATTGTAAAGTGCTCGAAAATACCTTAAATTTGATACCTGAGTTGCTAAAATTCGATAAGTAGATCAGAAATGCCATTCATTTATGTAATAAGTGAAAATATTATTTATATATTATTCTGGTGATGGTGTAGGTGGGACCTTATTCAATGTTCTTTTATTTGGTTAGGTTGGGCGACTATCATGGAAAGAAAAGATGGCTCTGTACGATTTGATTTGCCGTGGGATGACTATAAAGTTGGTTTTGGTGACGTGGAGGGAGAGCATTGGTTGGGAAATGATAAAATTAATTGGTTAACTACTAAATTGGGTGGCGTTCAACTGAGGATTACATTGGAAACAAACGATGGTGCTCAACATGTTTTTACATACTCAACCTTCGAAGTTGATGATGAACAAAAGGGTTATAGGCTACGACTTAATGGAGGAGATTGTAAGAAATCTTTTTGGAATGAATTGTTTCATTAATTTTCATGTTCCTTTATAACTATCTGTTGCCACCATAAAAGACTCTAACAATGGCCCTTTTTCAAAAGTTACCGTCGACACCCATCTTGAGTACAGTTTTACAACTTGAACTCATGTACCCGTTGTTCAAATTTGTCTTGTAACCATCTACAATTTTGAATGAATACTCTGTTTCAGGTTCTCCAGAGATTATAGGAGTACCAAGGTATTTTTGCAATCACAGTGGTAAAGAATTTACAACGCTTGATGTCGATAACGATGATGATTCTGATATCAATTGCAGTCAAATGTATGGTGACAATGGAGGATGGTGGTACCGCAGTTGTTTTAATGTTAGACTTACAGGATTCTATGAGGCTCCTATTCCTGATAACAGAATTTCTTGGCTTAAGCTATCGAATATTACTTTTGCACGTATGGCAATCTCACACACTCCATAAGGAAGTAAAATTTTATATATACACATACAGTTACATATATACAGCTGAACCAAAAAAACCCCAAAAAACAGGGCAAATTTGCACATAATACATGAAATCGTAGTACAGTTGAACCTCAGTTATCCTCAGTTAGGACACAATGTAAACCAGGATTAACAATGATTTCAAGAAGATTTCTTTAAATTAGGAAAATATAATACAAAATAAGTCATTAACTGATTATTATTGATGGTTTGGCCAATTAAACCAAATATTTATAAGCTAAATTAAGGGTATTACCCCCCCCCCCCCCCCCCCCCCTCACTCCAAAAAATAACTTGCTAAATTGATTGCTATTTTAAGTTCTGTCGCCTGATGAGCGCTCTGTCATTTACTCACTATCCCGATAACCCGAAATAAATACATTACTTTTGAGTGAAAATGCAAAAACTTTTACACGGGATGCTAGTGTGTTTACAATACTTATAAATACATGCATTCAATTGTCTTTTACCTGGTGAGCAAAAGATATTTGTCATTAGAGCATTGTATGATTATGCATTCTGTTGACAAGTTCTAGTGTCAGTATTCTTTACTTGAATTCTTTCACTGTAGTTTGTTGTGCCGCCTATATTGTTCAGTACCTTATTGGAACCTTTTATGCCGAATCTTAATGGCGTTAACTACCATCACTTTACGTTACATGTTTGTTTGTGAAGGTATAAACTTAAAATATGCTAAAGGGTCGTTCTTCAACAACAACTTGTTAGTTTTCGTAACTCGAAGACACACCCACCAGCCCTTTTGGCGCTATTAAGCGATTGTTAGTATTCTGTATACAATCACTATAAAGCGGACATCATTGGTGCCTAAAGAACATAAAAAAATGCTTTATAGGGAATTTGACTGTTAACGTGTTATAAACATTCCAAAGTATTTGTATATATTTTATATGTATTGGAAGACATCTTCACACATCACTATTTATGAAATAAGAGTTATGACGAAATATATGAAGATATTGAGAATTATGGAATAAATGCCCTACTCAAATATATACGATAAACACTATGGTGTATTAATAAACACACCCTTAGTTTCTAAAAATTCATATCCAGTCAATTCGCAGATATTTTCGACAAATGTGCTAACTGTAATGTATCGGTTAAGCGGTTGTTTCTCTATTACCAGAAAGGAGAGGAGAAAGGAGAGGAGGGGTAAGGGGTAGTTCGAAAGATATGTTTTGAATTTAGGTGGGCGGTTATTAGACAGGTCCGTTAGCAAGTGATAGTACTTAAAACTAGATGCCCTAACAGGCAAAAGGATTTCTGCAACAGTTGCTGACCACACGAGAAGAACAGGAATAGCAGCTGAATACCAAAACAAAAGTCAGCGTATTTAGCAGAAAAACTTTGAAAAGAAAAGCTTCCTTTCTAAAGACAAGGCACTTTACACAGCGACAAAACCAACATCTGCCTGGTTTAAAATTTGTTGAATAAAGAGAACTTAAGTCAGAATCCAGGTCGATAGTTCTTCAATGTGATGGAATACAGTTAAGTGAAATTTGTAGATGAACCACTAATGTTTAGGGATATCCCAGATTTTCGTTGGCAATTATATTAGTATCCTCTAATAATTATTTGTGACTGCAATAGGCAGTGTTGTGAAAATCTGTCATTGTATCAATCAATAGCTAGCGTTTTAGTTTTTGTCACTAAATCTGACTCTAATCATGTATACCGTAATTGGATTTCTGAGTAAGCATAGAAATCCTTTAAAACCGTCTTTCTTTTTTTTATTTCATCTGTCCAAACCTACCCATTTTTCATTCTGAACGTTTATTGGTTAAAACAGCTAATTTCGGATATCTGAGTGGCTGTTACGTCTAGTTAGCCTACTTAACTTAAACCACGAACGCAGACTGATGTTCACTTTGTTTTCTCATCTATGCAAAAACGATTTCAAGAATGGCGCACAAGTCACGCTCAAACTTTGTAATACTTGCATAGCGTTTGAAAACTGCTTTTGATATCAAATTATTCTTACAGAACGTTAAATATAGAAGATTTAATGCCCTGGAAACTTGAAAATTTCTTTTCATTCAATTACTAACTGCTTGATATGTTAAAAAAGGTTTTATGGAGAACGAAGTCGAAGAATCTCCACTTGTCTTGTGAAAGAAATCATAAAGTGTTGTTTGATATACTGAAACTTGAAAAAAAAAAGCTTTTGAAAAGGTAGTTTTTTTCATTTACTAAGTAGTTTTATAGTGAATTATAAACTGCCGGGTAATGCTTGGTATTACATGATTTATGCAGCTTTCTGGGTATGCATTAGCACAGCTTCCACTCTAGAGAGACCTGGGCTGTTCTTTTTTGTTATTCTTTATGTTTTTCAACTTGAATTTCATAGAGTTTGAATTTATTCTTTATTCTATACTTTTGGTAAAATATTTCTTGTAGTAGTTTGTCATCATTTTAGAGTTGGTAACATTTTATCTTTTTAATATGTTTCCACGTATAGACTTGAATATACGCTTTTTGAACCCATTCAAATTTTATCATTTGTTGTCTTTGGTACTTCTTTGCTTTCATATTTAGACTGTCATGCCCCTGCATGTAAGAAGGTAAAATTCTCGTTAAAGTTTGTTGTTGAGAAAATTTAATGAAAACGATGATTTTTTTGGACATGAGAAAATTGAACTATTAGATTTGAATTAACATTATTTTTGCTTTTCAGGCATTTAGAAATTGTTCAACCTTTTCATAGTTTTTATAATTTTTTATATGATTTTATATGATTTTATATCTCTGTGTTTATCGTTACTATAAGTTTTTCCCAAAAAGAGTTTTGAGAATCATAGTCGAAATATCGACAAAACCTCATTAGGCCGTGGGCTGATCCATCAAATAAGACCTTAAAATGAGTTTGGTGATACACCCTCTGTACACAATGTTTTTTTTAGATGATTTTAGTATTTTTGAGGATGCTGATTATGAATTTCAATGTTCTCAATTGAGTATCCACGCAGGTTTCAGGTAAATCAAAATCAAAATTTGCATTATCGTGCATTTTCAATTTGTGATTTATGATTTTTTGGTCAGAAAAGTGACTAAAGTAAAAAAAGTCAATAATATTACCTATATTATCACATAACAATACGAGTGAAGGAAGAATATCGAGTTGTATCGTGTAATGACGTTTTTCAATGATTTTCTTTGCTAATTTTAGAAAAGATTTCGCATTTTATTTCTACAGTCATATTACTTTGGAGTTGCTTTGGCTCACTCTCACTTCCGTTCAGCATTCTTAATGTATAGATGTACTTTCGATATTCCTTCTCAATGGTTAGAAGGAGCTTTTTTGATTTGACAGTTTTGAGTAAATTACCTTCTTCCGGCGATGTCGTACTCAACGGAAATTTGATAATATGTCAGCCAAGTTAAGAAGGTCTTTTGATTCCTTAAAGTCGGTATTTGTAAAGTTTTTCCATCTCATTGTTTGTAACAAATCTGGATCATTTAGACGAGAAACGTTTAAAAATAATTAATTTTCCGATTACATAAAGTTTCTCATTTTTTCGCCTTAAATTTCGCGATTCAAATGATTTTAGAAACAACACAGTCAACTCCCGCTATCTCAGGATATGGGAGCTTTTCTCAGGTAACGAAACGCTCAAGGGACCAAGATTATTTCTCTCAGATATTTGGAAAAACCGCAAACTTTTATCAACGCGATCTCTTCGACCAATGACCACTCTTACGGCTTAAAGTTTACAGTACAAACAAAGACCCAAGAATAATTTGCTTTTATTATGCCGATTTCCTACTAAAAATAGATGGTGTTCCTAGGAAAGTTGTCGTTTATAGAGGAACAGAAAATGTTAATGTATAAGCAGCATTTCAAAGATTTCTTCGTCGAAACGGAACAGATTTTATGGCCGGTCAACCGAGCTTTTCTTATGGACGATCTGTCAGTAACCAAAGCATTGAGGCATTTTGGTCCCAGTTGAGAAGACAGTGTACAGGCTGGTGGATAGATTTGTTCAATGAAATGCTTGATTTAAATGAATTAGATATTACAAATGAGTTACACATTCAGTGCATTACATTTGCTTTTGGCCCAATTTTGAAAAACGAATTGATGCACTTTTCAGACAGTTGGAACAGCCACTATATTCGAAGAAATCCGACAACAGATCCAATTGTTCGACCCCATGGTCGACCTGATTTATTGTATTTTACACCAAATATTAATAATCAAGGGTTACATGATTTTAAGTCTCCTCTTGATGCAAATGATTTTGAAGCAGGTATCAATGTTACATGCTATTTAGGACAACTTGATGGTCACTTTTGCACAAACGAGTTTTTGGCAATCGCTCTTCGTTTAATGGATGAGAATAATAACGAAATTGAAAATTTAAGCTAGAGAGATAGATAGAACCAAGAAATATTTTGTAGAATTACACAGAACACTAGTATATAGCCAGTGAATGTTTTTTACAGGTTCAATTACCCCATGAGTTACTCCCCACCCTCACCCGAGCTCCCCTCTGGGAACGATTGACGGAAAATAAAATCACATAATTACATGGAAAGTATTACTAAGTTATAGAGCTCAATATGTTGATCCAAAAATGTAGGGATTGCATGTTGACGACCAACCATACGGAGATAACAACGTCTCCAATTTCTTTTTGTCACATAATAGGACCCATGGATAAAATTTGACTCCAAACTATGACAGTTTTCCCCATTGGTTATCGATATTTTTCATTAAATTTGGATACATTTGGGTACACACTGTAATGCTTTCTCATTGACGTCACACTAAAAAGTATAAGCAACATTTTTTGTGTGAACTTAAGTTGCGCATCCTCAGAAAAAAAGCTCGGTGACTACACTTACCGAAAGGCTTAAGTGAATGCTTTTATGCGAAAGCGAAATAAGTAGCTGCAACCAGGTTGCGAACTCATCGTATCAGTATAATAAGATGGCCAGAAATAATATATTTGAAAACGATGAAGAATTGTCGGAATGATACAAACCAGATAACTTTCCACGGTCAGGAAATGAATGGAGGAGCGATAAATAAAAATATTAAAAGTTCAAAATAAAAAAAAGATTATTTCTGATCCGCATAATTCACGAGCTTGAACCACGATGTGATTTGCCCGAGTGTTCGCATTCAAAACCATGGGTACTATGCCTTTAAGCTGTTTCACCATGACCGCCCCATTCAACTTTTTGTCTGAAGCGAACATTCAGCCACGATGAGGAATTGCGCCCTTCGCCCTTCTCTAATGATGTTTTATAAGCTGGGTACATTCCATCAACATTTCAGATTATTTAGAAATAATATTACGTAATAATTATGTCACGTTAGTCTCCTTTGTTCCTTTGATTTTTCAGTTAGACTTTATAAGCGTAAATAACTTTTATTGCGTTTCTCAAAACTTTCTTCATTTCATTATGAACCTTCTGATATAAAAATATTTAAAAAATAGACTTTGGCAATTGTGAAGTATCATTAATAGTATCATTGTAAAACCAACTTGTCCGTGGTTTGTTAGTAGTGGAACCAAGCTGTGAAGTTCAGAGGCAACCTCACGAGGGACAAAATATCCAGGGAACCAGGCTTTATTTTCTCCAGGGTGAACGTATCCGTTTTCCGGAAGAACTAAAAAAGAAGAACTAAAATTTGTTCAGAAATGTGTCTTCAAAAATAGTCTCACAAGCATAAGCCATACAGAGTAAAGTATTCTTCCAAACGCATTCACACAGAGAAGGGAGGAAGATGGCCGTACGAAGAATACGTATCTCAAAAGATCTTACTCATGAATCTTCAGGTGTAGAAACCGAGAATATTATAACAGTTACTTATTCTTCCCAAATTTCAGTTTACCGCCGATAATATGTCAAACCATTCACCTTTCCCATATTCATGTTTGGCGCATCCTGACCTTATCCTCATTAATTCACGGTAATTACCTAGTTATATATATATTGTTCGTTAGCAAACCGGAGTGGGATAATTTTCTTTAATTTTCAACATAGAAACCGGCCCCGTAGGCACAACTGAGTCAGGATGCGACATATAAACATGAATTCTGGAAAGTTGTGTTTGTGATAATGTCCGTCATAACATCGCACGAGGCGGAAACGTCAGCTCAGTAAACTATCGATATTTAAAAGAAATTTGGAAAACTTATAAATGAACAAAAACATTGCTCGTTGCAAAGAAAATAACAACAACAAACATAAAGCTGTTTTCCAACGAAAACAAGACAGAAGAAACAGTAGGTCTCATAAAACAACAAAAACAAAACGTTAGTAATATTAACATTTTAAGCAAGCACTGAAACTGAAGTGTAAGCCATTGCCTCAGAGTAAATCTTAACAGAAAATCAACTTTCATACCTATCCAAATTATGTGACTGTACAACAAAAATGCTGCAAGCTCTCACTATGGGTAAATGATATGAAATTGAAGATCAACAAAATTCATCCATCTTTTTAAGTTAACGAAAAACAACAAAAAAAAAAAACTCGATGAAAACCGTAAAGTTGTGAACAGACCAATAAAAATATTAACAAACGGAAGAGAACCTAAAGAACATAATGAATGTTCGTATCTTATTCAATCACTATCTAAGGCAGGATTGTATTGGTCTTGTAAGGATCAAAGAAAACGATGAATACTGACGCGGCAAAAATAAAATGTGAAAACATGTTTGCAATGTGGGATGCAGATGACCTGGAGATTGATCAGTATATTCAACTTTGATTGGTGAACTCGGGTGATTAGGGGAGCCAGTTATGAAACGTACAAACGAAACCAATTCTTCTTCGTTATAACTTCTAATGAACCGATGTAACCATGTTGTTATTTTTTGCTCCTTGCTCGAGTTTTCTCTTCAACAAAGTTTATTTTTCACTTGCTCGGCAGTTACTTTAGATTTATCAAACAAAGCGTCCAACATAAAACTGTCACCTTTATTCGAGAAGAGCTCCATTCCTTTTATGAGGTTTCTCATAGCGAATTGAGGTGTTCTTATAAGCGCGATTTGGCCAGCTTTAAAGCACAGATCTAAAATATTTTCTTTGGATGGTCGAGCATAAATGGAATATTCACCGAGAATATCAGTAATTGCCTGGATGTTACATTTTCTCCTTTGTAAAGCATATTGATATTGATTCCGCTTCATGAGTAGTGATAAAGTTAAGGAAAGACTGGCGAACTTCCTCTTCCTCGATATCATTGAATAGCGCGTTCTTTAACGCCGCTTTTGATATGCCAGCTGGAAACATACCAAACTGTACCTACGCATGGCTGATAATTTTTCCAATCGTCTCCAGTTCACCTTCCGGCATTGTGTTGTTAGGTATGCGTTCGGATTCGCCCTCTAACTGCCGTAACAGGGCATCAAAAAAAGAAGAATATGCGTCGCGAGTCACCCCATCTCCAACTGCCTGCTCGCCACGGAAAGAAATTATTATTCTGTGGAAAATGCTCTTTCGTTTTTTATATTATTCAAGCATTTCGTGGTAAATGCTTTCTCTATTTATAGTGACATCAACGCTATCTTTAAGCTTATCTAATTCTTTTGTGCAAAGTTCTCCAAGCAAATTAAAAAAGTTTTCAGGATCTTCATTAATACTGTTTTCGGTTGGAGAGTCATGTAATGGTTGCATCTCTTGGCCGATGATTTCTGACATTGAACCATAATTAATGCCAGTGGATAGATTGATTGTGAGTTCATGGGAAGATGCCGCCTCTTGTTTGAAAATCCCTGACATTAGCGGCTCATCATAATTAACTACATTACCATCAAAGCGTTTTAAGACGAAATATTCCGGAGAAACATACAAACCCCCTATCCAATTATAAACTGACTTTAATGAAGAATTTGTGTGAACTAAGCGCACTTTATTATCAACAGATACACACCTCGTTGTTACAGTCAATGACGGCTTCTCAGGTGTTTCTTGGATTCTCCTACTCATCACCTGTGTTAACCTGTTTTTTTTTCTTCTTTTAGTTTTCGATCTTTCTCTCGGTCCGTTAATAAGGAAGCTTCGAATTCTTTATTTTGCTCCTTGATAAGGTTTCGGTTGGTGATTGTATGAGACTCGGCAGTTCTTCGTTCGGTCGAAATAGATCTAGTATGGTTGATTGGCGCCAATTCAATCTTTTGATCTTCAGTTGTTGTTGATTGTCGCATGTGCGGAGTTCATTTTTTTTTTGTATCAATGTGAAAACCGTCAAGATTATCATCATCACTTTCACTAACTTCGTAATGTTCAAAGACAGACTTTTTTTTTGTTCTGAGAGTTAAATGCGGTCTAGAACAACAGTTTTTGTTGAGGAAATTAAAAACTGTGAATGGAACTGCAACTCCATCGATGTCCTCTATTTCTCGTGTAATAATATCACCAGTAATACTAGTAAGAATGAAATTGTAGGAATTCCTCCAACCAAACCCATTTTTCCGCGGAATTAAGTTAGGCCAATACAGCTTCGTACATATGTCCATAACATCATCAAGCAAACTATCTATGTTGAAAAGATAGTCTTTGCTTTCGTCACCCTTGTTAGCTTGAACACGGATATACTTTTCTTTTTTCTTATCAGGGTTTTCCCATGACAAGAAAATTTTTTGTTCTTTTGTTGTTCTTGCCTTGTTTTTTAGGAGGATGAAGACGATCATTTCTAGTTTTCATAAATTCGGAAGGTTTGCACTTCAACTTAAGTTTAATGATGTCACCGTCTGCGGAAATGCCAAATCTTCTAAGTTTGTCATCATCAGAATACCATATTGCTGTCGCATCCATCTAAGTGAAAATAAAAGCGATGATAATAAAGATTTTTTGTTATTGTTTGTTTTGTTGGTTTTTTTCGTTACAAGTTAACTGTTAAGAGTTGACAGTGGTAAAAAAAAAAACATCAACACAAGCTCTCCAATTAATAGGCTAGAAACTTTGCGAACTCAAAGGAATCAATAATTCTACTTTTTTCTTGTTCCTTTTTACGTAATAATTGTAGAAATTAAGAATGAGCACAATCTAGGATGAACGCACAATTACCTTTTGGATCACATCACTTTTGCATTCAGTTCTTTCAAGTAACTTTCAACCTAACAAGAAAAAAACACGACTGGCGTTGGTTAAAGATTCTCTTCTAGAAGTCGATTTTCAGGAACCACAATAAAGATTTTAAATTATTATGAAACAGCAAATTCATTGGCTGAATGTCCAAGTCACATGACTTTTCAACAAGACGAATAGTGTGTGGATATCAAACTGTTGTAAGCACAAAAAGTAATTGTAATTGAAGGACTTGCCAAAATATAAAAATGAACTTCAAATTTGAAATCATATTTGTTCTCAGTGCAATTTTAATGGATATATTAAAGCAGACAGTTTGTTATATACTTTATTTCTAGACTGGAGTCCACCAATGGTTTTAATTATTTTAATTATTCATGCTTGATATTCCAGACTTTTCTAAGACTTTTCATTACATGGAAAACTTTGTTTGGATAGTTGGGATCATTTTGGAGAAATATTTCTTTAGGTTAACGTACAGCTATTGCTAACCACACTTTTTCCTGTCAGAATGTAGAACCTGAAAAACAGTCACAAAAAGAGAAAAACCTTAAGCTTACTAATTTTCCAATTTTTTCAACTTTTGAAAGATTGTTAGGCAAATAAGGTCAGGTTTACGCTCCAGCTCAACTAAAGCTCTATTCTCACTGCGGTAAAAGAAATAACAAAGAAATCATTTGGTTACTATAACAATAACAACTATAACAACTTTTGTGGACTGTAAAGTTATGTTAATAAAGAAAAAATTCCATGAAGCATGTGATACATTAGCAAAGTATTTTGTGTGACCAGAACTTAGATAGAGCGACAAGTGATGAGAATCATTGCCGCAGTGGAAAACTAAGCACGAAGAATTATGAAATCCTAATCCATATTGGAAAAATGAATACTTTAAATTTATACTTAAAAGAAATATTATAACTTTATAGTTATTTACAGTATGATAAGTGGTAAATGCAGTTTGTTGTAGATACTGGCTTTCCAATTTATATATGGGGAAGTCCTCTACGTTACATCAAATCCATCGCTTTCTCTTTAAGCTTTATTAGATCCCCGACTCCTTTATTTGACTGAGTGTATGCTAAGTAACGTGAGCGATGCTACTGTAATTCTGAAGACACCACAGACTCCCAATCTAAACCAGCTACAGACGCTTCCAGTCGTGAACTGTCATGTTATTGGTTGACACACAGCATCAGAGCAGCAGCGTTTTGTGTCACGAACTTGGACATTTTTTCATACGCTGTTTGGCACCACTTTTTTCGATAACATAAGCAGCATTCATCATCTGCAATAATTTTCCCTGCAATTAAAAGCGATACAGGGAAAGATGACGTTAAGGTATCTTCACTTTAATACATTCTCATTAAAAAGACCGCGCAAACCCCACCTGGAATGGAAAATAGCGCCTTTATATATCCGAACACCGAAACATAACATCGCCGCAATACCGTAGAGGTCGAATGTCGATGTAGCGAAGTGAGTGAAGAAAGAAGCAAACTATAATCATCTTATATAAACTAATAAATATTATATAAATATAATAATATTAACACGTATAATCATGTCAAATTTAAAGAATTTGAATAAAGACCAGTTGATTAAACTAGTGCAGGACTTGCAGTCTGAAAACACAGAGCTGAAGAACACCAACCAAGAGCTCCAAAACCAACTTGATACGATCCGAGGAAAGTTGGCGGGAACACGTAACACATCTGAACTCCTTTCGAAGCGGATAACCAATCTGGAACGGTGTTTGTCTCAACAGGAGCAATATAGCAGACGTAAGTGTTTAGAATTTGTCAACATTCCACTCTCGGTTGGTCAGGAAGATCTGGAAGAAGAGGTTCATCATTTATAAAATTGACGTTGACATCGAGAGTGATCATATTGAAGCATATCATAGAATCGGGAAAAAAGGAATAACGATTGTAAATTTTCACGAAGAAAAGACGTTGGTAAAATCATCGCAAATAAGAAAAAAATAAAAGATGTTACCTTATTACATATTGCGTACTTACATCAACGAGTGTGACACCAATCCAAATCTTCTGTAGAAATCCAACAGATTATAAAAAAGGGTATGGTCACTTCATTTTGGACGAGCAATGGTGTTGTTAAAATTAAACGTAATTCACTTGGTAATATTGAGTTCATTACCCATATCGATGATCTTTTCAATCGATGATCTTCTTCTTCTTCTTCTTCTTCTTCTTCTTCTTCTTCTTCTTCTTCTTCTTCTTCTTCTTCTTCTTCTTCTTCTTCTTCTTCTTCTTCTTCTTCTTCTTCTTCTTCTTCTTCTTCTTCTTCTTCTTCTTCTTCTTCTTCTTCTTCTTCTTCTTCTTCTTCTTCTTCTTCTTCTTCTTCTTCTTCTTCTTCTTCTTCTTCTTCTTCTTCTTCTTCTTCTTCTTCTTCTTCTTCTTCTTCTTCTTCTTCTTCTTCTTCTTCTTCTTCTTCTTCTTCTTCTTCTTCTTCTTCTTCTTCTTCTTCTTCTTCTTCTTCTTCTTCTTCTTCTTCTTCTTCTTCTTCTTCTTCTTCTTCTTCTTCTTCTTCTTCTTGCAGTGAAAATTGGTGGTCTGAAACTTGTAGATCCAAAGTGTGATGTTTCTTTGGAATTCATTTCCAACATTATGTGGTATTGTTTTACGGAATACATTTTCGAACATAGTGAACTCTATGAAATTTCTCCGCTTTTTATTAATTTAAAATTTTGAACAATCGCCGCTATTCAGTTTCATGACTTTTGCATATATAGTAGAATCCCGTTTAATCGTACCCTGGGTAACTCGGACATTTGCTTAGTCGTACGGATTTCCTGTCCCCCTTGGATTTGACGACCCTAATCAAGCCAAAATACTCCGCTTAAGTCGTACCCCGGATAACTCGGACATTCGCTAAGTCGTACCATTTTTCTCGGTCCATTTAGCGAAAAAAACTAATGTAACTCGGACTTTCTGAAAACCGTATGTCAAATGATTCGAATTGGACATCGAATTCTTGCAAATTTCATTAAAATCACACGATTTCCTGAGAGCGTTCATTCCTCAATTTCAACATGGCGTCACGCAGCGGAGAGAAACGTAAAATACAATCGCGTACGATTGTTGAAAAGTATGAAATTTTAAAAGAAATCGAGAAAGGCGGAAGCTGTGCTGCAGTTTCTCGTAAACACAGCATTCCTAAACAAACGCTTTCGGGATGGATGAAAGAAAAATCAAAGATCTATGATGCAGTGGAGAAAAACACAACGTCCACGAAAAAACAAAGGATGATGGGTGCAAAATCAGATGACACCGACAAGGCATGTTACCAGTGGCTCATTAGTGCCCGACACAATAATCTGCCTGTGAATGGTACTATACTTAAACACAAGGCCTTATACTTTGGAAAAGAACTTGGTTTAGAAGAATTTCAGGCATCATATGGATGGCTTGATCGATGGAAAAAACGATACAACGTGAAGAAGTGCGGCAAGCTATTGAAACGCTTCTTACATATTCACTGTTTACAGAAAGTGGGGAAGTAGGAGCAATGGCTGCGAAGGTTTCCCCTGTTGTTGAATCAGAGCTCACTCGCTTCTTAAAACAAGTGACAATAACAGACTTCTTCAAGAAACAGTAGCTATTTAAAAGTTGTATACATGTGTAGTTTTTTCTATTTGATGATTGTTAGATGATATACAGAGTGATTAATTAGTACCCCGTTCTTTCTTTTAGCACTCACCTACAGGAAACCTAAAGAGAGACGACTCTTTTTAGTTTGCACCAAAAATCTTTAATAAAATCCTGATAAGTCCTACGTTTTAAGAAAGTCCGAGTTATCGAGACTTCGGATATCTCGGACATTCGTTAAGTCGGACGAATTTCCTGTCCCCACTGAGGGTCCGAGTTAACGGGATTCTGCTGTATTGGACAACATAGAAAGTCATATGGTGAGATTATTTCATGGGTTTTAAATATGAACCCTTGTAGTGGATCATATCGAAATTCATCGCGTGTTTCGTTGAGAAGTTAGTCGTGCGGTGAAGCTCTGCGTAGCGAGTCTTTGCTTAGTTCGCTGCATCTCGGAGTTCGCTGCACCTCGGAGTGCACCGAATTCGGAGTATATATTTCAATGATATTATAGAACAGTACCAGAAGATATGAGAGAACAAGCTGTGATACACTGTTAATGCTGATGATGTATCTAAGAGGTGTCTCACTTTGTTGAGGAGTCGTAACCTGCTTGAGAATTTCTTTTAGTTGTTTTCAAACTGGTGGTTATTATCGAGAGTATAATTTACGTTTAATCCAAGATATTTATACGTTTTGGTAAAATGAACAATTGTTGATTTGTACTTAACCTGCATTGTACTTAATTACTTCGTTTTTGATGACGGTAAAATGGATTTCAAGATCTTCCAGAACTTATCCGGTGATTTGATATTAACTTGAAGCGACTGTTTCGTATAATCACCTTTGACTTTTCGTGTTAACTTATTCATTAGATTCCGTTTCAATTTATATTCTCTGATAAGGAGTGTTTTTTTGGTTTTTTTGTGGACTTACGCAGCAGTTTGTCACGGTCGTTTATATGTTTTATAACTCAGGGGTTACCAAGGTGCATGATATCCGTTCACACATTTCTTAATTTTTGGAGCGTGTTTATCGATTGTGGTGATAAGTATCGATTTAATTTTCTCAAACGCAGTATCGACATTGTATACGTCATCTAAAAATTTTGATTTTGTTCGCAAGTTTAGTTGATGTTTTGCAGACAAGGTTTCCAAATATAGAAAATGGTATACCTACGAAATTGATCAAATTTTGATATTTGTGAAGATTTCCTGCGGCTCTATATTCATTGTTTTGGGGTTTACTCTTTATAATTGCCTGAAGTCGAGAGTTCCCATATGGTATCCTTCAAAAGACAGATTTTAGGTTGTTGAATTCAGGGTGAAGTTCTTCTCCACCCTGTTCACCATAGAAACCTAACTCAAATGTCCATTCACGTAGAAAAGGCAGTACATGGTCTTCCAGAAGATTCAATTTTGGTGTAACACATTTTGCCGAGGAAAGGTTTTTCGTAGATATTGCATGAGATCATCTATTGCTTCTTCTAAAAAATAATATACGTGTAATTGGTATCCATTTCAGACAAAGAGGTGTCAGAAAAAATAGATGATCAGGAAGATAATCTCATAAGATATCAAGTTTTCATCCGGACACTCAGCACTCTTCATTATATCGTGACATTGAGAGTATTTCAAAAACAAAAATGAACAATGTATTGACAAGTTTTTATTGCCTGTCTGTGGATATTGGTGTTGCTAAAACCCAAACAGTCAATGGTGATGGGTAACGAATTGCATAATTTGATGATGTTTTCTGACTAAATAAGAACGATGTGACTAATGATTATACTTTTAAATTTAAATTTTAAATCAGTTAATTTACTTTTTGTTTTTCATTTTCCAGCTCATTTACCTCCAACATTTTGTGCACATGATTTTCCTCGAAACGTTTTCAATGATACGCCTGAGGATGCACAATTACAGATTTCAAACCATTGTCCAAACTTTTAGCACTGGTCCTTCTTCTTTACTTTTAAGTAGTTTATCTAATTTTTTCTCCTTAAAGAAATAATAAAGAAATTATTTTCATTCTTCAATTATGTTACACACTAAAATTAACATCTAATAATCTCACTATTTTGAGAATATTTTTTTGGAGAAAAAGCTTTGTGAAACAGGCTTTAGCGTCCAAATACCATCAACGTTAGTATTAATTTACATGTTAAGTTGCCACATAGAAAATAATTAGAAACCGGAACCTTTTTTAGTTTTCTTCGTTATATCTGACCTGATGTGCTAACTTTTCGAAATAAGTTCAATTTTTGGGTTATAAATTTTCTTAGTCTGGATTATCAGAAATATTCCTTGCTATGGCATTGTGAACTAAAATTGGAAGTGGATTTTCACACGGTTTATTATATCAATAGCAATTCAAACATCAAAGTCTTACTTAAATATATTTTGTTTTTACAATCATTTATAGAATGGCTTAATGCTAATTCTTGAACTTCCACAAGTTTTACAATTGTTTCATGTGCTTTCTTTCTAGATGATTTACCAGCTAATTTTATATCTATGATGTGGCACTGGTATTCAAAAAGACTGAAGAACTCCTGATATGTTCTCAAAGATATATGAAGACCTGGTGAATCTACCTGGAAAAATGATTTAACAATTCAATTTTTTCAATACCAATACTCATGAATTTTAATTTGCAAGAATCTACTTACCTGGCCAATTGGTACGTTAAAGTATTGCTTATTAATAACGTTGTTGTGAAACTTTGCAGGTAACCAAGGATGCTGTGTGGGTCGCAAAGGCGCTCCTGCAGGTAACCGCTGGGGCCGTGCTAGTCACAAAGGAGACCATGTGGGTCGTAATGGAAGTTGTGTGAGTTACTAAGTTTATTGAAATTAATAGATGAATTCCATTATGACGTATGTATACTGTTTTGATATCAAATATCTAATTTTCCTTGTTGAAGTATTCACATGCGTAGCATAACAATTTTTTCAAAGTTTTCGTTTATGGAGATTAAGGTTCTTGATTCTGATTTTCCCCGAATCCCCAATGGAGTTTTCAGTTGATGTTTTGTAATAGTGCAATACAGACAACAATGTCTATCGGAATAAGTAGGAATATTGATTATATGATGAAAAAAACACTTGATTATATGTGCATCAAATTTTAGGGAAGATACTTTAAGGACTTTATCATTTTCTTATGTAAGGCTATACATAATACACAAAAACTCATAATTACCAAATAGAAAAACTTGTATGTTTTGTCCTCTATAAAAAAGAAATGTTGTTTTAGTCAAGTTACTAAGTTAAAAATTTGTTGCGGTGATTATCAGAGGACGGCGTTTATTACAAAATGAAAAATGAGATAAAAGAGATAAAACAGACTTTAAACAATGTTTTTCTTTCCCCAAAAACCTAACAAAAGATTGTGTAAAAAATGTTTTAAAGTTCACAAAAGATGTCAAAGAATGTCAGAATCACTGTCTCTGTCAGAGTCCTTGTCTGCGTTTAATAAAGGGTGGCGTTTATTACAAATGTTTAGCTAAAAGTGCGGCGTTTAATAGAGAATGGTGTTTATTTGAGGAATTTTATACTTACTCCCATTTCATTGTTTGCAGATGATCCACTTGATTTTTAAACTTGACTTACCCCATGGTTAAATTCGTTCTCCAATCTTTAGCTTCAAATAACGAAAGAACAACAGAGTTGCTTTTGCTATTTGGCTTCTCAACATTACATAATTGGTAGGCCATGTTGAAAGACCCACCTTCATGCGCCCTCTCACCCCATCCGGTAAAAAGTAAATTGTTCCTATATTTAAAAAGTCATGTTTTCATTGTTTTTTATGTTATAACTTTTGCCAATTGTGCTAATGAGTCGGACATCGAATTATTTTTTAGTTACCATTGTATTGCTGTTGCCCGTTTCGAGATGCGTTCCGGAAGATTTTCAAGGTATGGTCATGGCACAGAACTTATTTCATATCTCCCTTTTATGTCCTCAGATTCAAATGTAAAAGGTGTGTCTTCCACTTCCAGGTTGTCACCAGCTAAAGATCTAGCTATTTCTCGTTGTTTCCCAACCGATGTTGCTTTTATGTCAAAGGATTTGAGGAATGTAAGAAAACGAATAAACAGATTCAATGTAAAGCAACAAGCCTTGGCAGAAGGGTTGAAGTAACGAAAACATGCTAACCTGCCGATGATAGCAAGTTTTCGCCAAAGAACACCCATGTCAGCTTTCATGCAACGATAGCTTCTGGTGTTATGGCTATGGGTGATATATGTGCCTCTTTCAAAAGCTTAGCGCTTTCCTTTTCATCAAACGATTTTAACAGATTAGAAGTTTTTTTAATTTTTGATGCCCCATTCTCTCCTACCACAGTTTGCATATTGCTTTCTTAAGTTTTAAATCTATTTCTGAAAGTTTTTTTTGAACTTTCAGAACTTTGTTTGTGTGCTTTTGGGGTTGATGTAATGTAAAATGGCTATATATAATAAACAATATTGTAGTTAATATATGGTTTTTACTTTCTTTTAATAATACAATAAGAGTCAAAAGTTCTAACCCTAGGGCCCAGAGATATGAATGAAACAACATTGGATTGCTCCTTTGCTATCTTTTGCTTTATGACATGTAGTGCTGCGTCTTTAATAGCTCGGGGTATAGGAGTATTTTCATCAGTTATGAATATATCCGTTATTGTTATTGTGACTGCAGTAGAGGGTGCATTGGGACACGGGCATACTGGGTTGTGCTTCGGTAAATCTTCTTGTTGAAATGACAACCCACAACCTCGATAACATTTTATCTTCGAACATTTTATCAGATCGTTTATGGTTGTGTTAGGGCTAATCTTGTCGATCAATTTCTGACATGCTGGACATGTTGCCTCGTCCTGTTTTCTCCCCTCAATGTTTGGGCACAGACAATCAAGGCAAAACGTTCCTTTTGTTCGTTTTTATATTATAATGCAATGCTTTTACATTTGTTTTCTTCAAATGTTATATATACTTATTGTAAATACTAATTCTTATTTAACTTTTAACTTAGGAAGAATAACTGGTCCCTTTCCCGTGCAAATTAGCTCATGTATATGAAGGATATCAATAACGTCCGTTAACTCAGCGGAAAAAATATTGAACAAATTTGTAAGACGTTGTAAGGCTTTTGCTTTAGTAAATAGTGCAGTCCCTCAAGCTTGTGATAGAAATTCATGGTAATGTAAGCATAATCATTCAACTAAACAGTATCGGAACATCCCGGATATTATTTCAAAGCCTAATTGTTTGGGCCTTACAACCGGGTGGTCTTATATCCTGGTGGCTGATCTCCAGGGAGAGGTGGTATCTTAACAGAAGATTGATTTTCATAAAAAATATAAAACATGTCTTATTTCAAAATTTAGGGTTCTACAACTCATTAATCATCCAACTTGAAATGGCTTCGATGAAGATTGATGATTTGATGGGACCACTTACAAAGGTTTTGATACAAATATTACTTTGTATTTCAGTCATTCTGGATTTATGCATTGTAACATTGATATATTTGAAAAACAAACTACACACAAAAAGATTGTACGTGATTGCTTATTTGTGTATGGTAGATATAATTTCCAGCTCTGTTGGTGCAATAGTTCCTCTTGCTAACATAGTGAATATAAATGTTAAATTTGGTGTTCATGCATTATCAATAGTGTCTATGTTTTTGACTCTGGTTCTCGTTATTGAAAGATATATCAGCATAGAATATCCGTTTGTAACACAACGAAGATTCCAGTTGAGTCTATTGCTACCATGGTTACCTTCCACCATCATGGTTATCGTGTATCTTTTACTGAAGAGAAATATGGATTATCGTACATACGTGTTATTTCTTGGCTTATCATGGGTAATATTTTCTTTCATTTATTCCATTGCAGTCATTTATATTGGCAGGCGCATTAAAGCTATCACTACGAAACAGAAAGCAAATATTTCCTCAGAGCAAAGAAGATTTGGAATAGAGGAAGAAAAGTTTAGTTTGCGAAAGAAAGCAAGAAAAACGGCAGCCGGAATACTGAAATTGAGCTATTTGACAATTAGTACAGGAGCCCACCACAGAAATTCCATACCATAAAGTACAAAATTTTTGATTCTATATTTTAGAAGTATATAAGAAAAACATTAAATTTTTTTATGTCAGCTGGTCTAGCCCCGTGGCGGTATTGACCAAAAGCCCCTAAACAGTGAGCCCAAATTGACATTTAATTATACCATAAGGTACAAAGTTCCAAATCTCACAATCAAAGCTTCTTTGTATGACTAACAAATATGAAAGGTAGCATACCAAAATTTCTTTGACCGAGTCCCTTTCAGCTGGACCCAAATATCCCCTAATTGGCATTTAATCTATACCATAAGGTACATGGCTAAAATTGCTCTTGATAATTCCTATACATAAGAGGAGTCGAACTTCCTAAAAGCTAACCAAAATTTCCATGGTCTTCCTTAAGTCAGCTGAATTTTTAGTCAAGGTCACTTTTTGGACCTAAAGTGGCATTTAATCTATACCATAAGATACATGGCTAAAATTGCTCTTGAAAATTCCTATACATAAGAGGAGTCGAACTTCCTAAAAGCTAACCAAAATTTCCATGGTCTTCCCTAAGTTAGCTGTACTAAGAACTTTGCTGTAAACCAAATGATCCTTGAAACATCTTTCATCTTAGATTATTAAATTTTTAATGAATACCAATTAATTGAAATTTGCCATATTTAACATAATATAAAATGTATTTATATAATACAAAATGCTCTTCCGCTATGCCAGTCGAAGTAGCTTTTTCTTTATACGGTATACTTGTCCTAGAAACAAAGAAGAAAGCACAATAACTTTCGCTATTCGTGTTTTCTGAGGTTTACCTTTTCATTAATGTATACTTGGTACTAACAAATATCAGATTCACAAAGAATTCATACCTTGTCTCTATTCATCCTCATCGCTACTTTCGTCATCATCGTCGTCTTCACGCGAACAATTGTAATTTTCATCGTCACTGTCGTCATCAGCATTTTCTTCATCACCATCTTCTGAAATTCATGGAAGTAAAATTATTGTCATTTGTGACGTTAGCCTTGGACGTGTGCTAAATGCTTCCCTATCTCAGAAAAGCGTTAACTTGGCTAAATAACCTCGCGAGTCACTCATGAACTAGTACACTAAATGGTCAGTTCTGACTATTATATACTATTTTTTACCTCGGCCAGCTGAAATCATTTCAATTTCCGGTGGCAAGGCATTCCCTACATACCAACAAATTTTCAAGTTTTCATTATCATCTAATAGCCATCCAGACTGACATGGTGTTTCAAATTCAGGTACAGTGTCTGTTGAAGAAAGCCATCTCTTGGTAATGAGCATTGTTCGCTTTATTTTTTGGATCAGTGAACGGCGACAAGGTGGCAGCATATTTCCGTCCAGCTGCTTCAAAGTTGAGATGCTCTTATTGCGATATTTATCCAGGAATATTTGTAAGCGAGCATCGTCAACATTTGTACACGTCTTTCTTCCATACATCAAGCAAACGAACTCTTCGAATTGATTGATCATGTCATCAGTTAACTCGTTTACCATTCCAACGTCTACGAAAAGTTTCGTAAACTTTGGATTTTTTAGGATTTTCAATGGACGAACTTTTCCTATGGTTGAATTTCAATTGGCAAAGAAAAAAAAATGTCAGTCAATGTTTTTACAGAGTGCACCCAGAAAATTCATAATAAATTTATAATTTAAAATTGTTTTATTATCAATTTTCAAGGACACCTTGCAAACGATTTTTGGTTTCAGTTTGAGTTTCAGGCCATCATTTTCCAATAAAAGTGCCAAAAAAAAACTCACATTAAATCTAAATTTGAAAATCTAGCTAGGAGAAATTTCGGTACCTTTCTTGCTAAAAGAGGCTGTGTAGTCACACCCAGTAAATGCGTGGTAGCCTGGCAGGGATCGGCAAAAGTTTTCACCTAGTTCCTTGTGTAATTGGTTGAGGGAGATATATCTTTGTGTATTCTTGGACTGGACTCCCACTTCCATCCAAACATTTCTTTGCTGATTAATTCCCATTGAATTCCCAAAGTTAAGTCAACGGGAGAACCAGAAAATGGCTTCGTTGTTCTCTTAATTGCAAATAACCCATTTTGAAATTCTTCAAACACTTCTGGATGCAAATCTGGCAAGTTTAAAAGGTTGTGATAATAACGTATCATCCATCTTGCATAGTTATGGTGGTTCAAAGCAAAAAAATAATTTGTTAACTGAGGGATGCAAGCAATGAAAAGTTGGAGATCGCCATTTCTCTGACTGCGACTAAAAGAATGGTACAAATGGATCATATCCACGTACTTAAGCCAAAATTCAGCTGTTTTACCATGTTTACCATCTCTTGTCTTTTTCGTATAGGTTTCATAATCGTTCAAAATTTGGTTCATCTCTTTTGGAAATGGTCGATCCTTTGATTCTAAATAGAGATTGATCTCGTTCTTCATAGTAATTTGGTTGATTTCGTCTAACATATTGGCAAAGCTTTGAAAGTGGAGAATCTCCATTGCCAAGGCGAGGATTTCGTGCAATCTTTTGCATCGGTTGTAGTGTGTTCCTTTGATAAGAGAATTCAAGGAGCCTTTTGCTAAAACTTCACATTCGTTGAGAATATGTGGTCCTCCTGATTCTGCTATAACCTTTCCAATTGCTCCAAAAAAAGCCATCTCGATGTGAAAACTTCCCAATGCCACAAATACACGATCAAACTTTGGCTTCTCTTCATATTGGATTTGCAGAGCAATTTTCGCGATCGCTAAATCATATGTAACACATATCGATCGGCGATTAGCCTCGTTGGCCATCTTTAAGGATCTTTTTAAGGTCTCTTGCACCACGGACCTTGAAGTTGGAGATTCGTTTATCTGCGGAAGGTACCAAACTTGCTGAGGAGGTTCACTTTCTTGTTGAAGTTGTACCGAATTCCATCCGGTCCACATCGGCGTTGTATTGGTGTCGTTGTAAAAAACATCAAACATCCATATAATGTTCTCAATTCTTGAATCAAACAAAAGTGATAGGTGGTTCTTTTCAGCTTCAATGATCGTCTGATTGTCGATAAATTTCTCTAATATTTTCGGTTTTTTTCTGTAAGGCTGTAATTCTGATCCAAAAATTTCGTAAGATCTTTTTCTCTTCTTCCTTTTCTTTGGCAGGTTCTCATGATCACTTTGGGCTTCTTCTTGAATGATATTATCTTCCACCTCTACGTTCACTGTTTGAAATGCAATACCAACCGTGTCATGAAGCGTGTCTTTACCACTAAAAGTATCAACAAACCGGTCAAAGTTATCCCAAGCCACGCCAAAACCAGAACCTTTGAATGGCTTCAATCCATCAGGAATCATGTGGCCCTCCTTGTTTGCTTCTATTGTAAGTGAAGTTTCAAGCTCTTCTGTTGTGTGGTAGCTTACGCAATGCCCAAGTCGATTCAAAATCTCAATCATTTTCCGGCTACCTGTTAAACTTTTAACATTCAAAGCCAATTCTAGATGCTTTGTTGGTTTCTTCTTCCCGGAAGTAGCAGAAAAAACAACATCTTGACTTATTGAATCCACTCTCCTTTTATTCCTTTCGTAATTCCAATTCCGTGAATCAGGACCTGCAATTAAATATTGGAAGAATTCAGTTACCAAAGCAGGTACTTTAATTTCACCTTGCAAAATATCTACAGTTTTCAAGTTTTCAGGAAGTGGCTGAAAAGGAGTTTTGTTAATTTCTTCACGTAATAGTATAGCAACTTCTCTAATAGCTTTATTTTTCGACTCCATCTCGTTGTTAAATTTCGTCAGTGCTTCATCTCTGGACAAATTTGAAGAAAACACCAAACTGCCACGTATTGTCCTTCTCTTCTCTATTTTGATTTTATCTTTGTAAAAACTCAGCAGTTTCTTCTCCAAGATCTGTGTTGAAGGAACGACATCATTAAATTCCTCACCACCAATATCACGGATAAACCCTTGATAGAAACTTGTCAATTCTGTTAATTTTGAAACCTTTTTAGCTCTTATTATGTGATTGTCAATATGGTTTACAATTGCTTCAAATGCTTTTCCGTGTACTTCCCTTTCACGATGCCAATACCTTTCTTCTTTATTGCTGAGTCCTGATGCTGCTTGTGCTTCTTTTTGATATTTTGAGCGGCAATAAGGATGATACTTCACCTCCTTTGCAATAAGATCAATTCCTGAAATTCTTCCGAGCATTTCATGATCCTTCTTCCATTCGGCAAATCTCTGAATGCTCTCCTGAAAATTGTTAGTTGAAACATTCACCAATTTCACGTATTGTCCTGAAATTCGTTTTCTTTCTTGATTACAAAACAAGCATACAGGTTTGAAAATACCAGATGAAGTAGCCTCAGGTATGACTGTGTTTTGTCTTGTTGTTCTAGGCGTAACTTGCTTGTCATTTGCTACCCTGTGTTTTTGAGGTAATGCAATGAATCTGCGGTAGCATTGTATGTGATATCCATCTCTTGAATTAACTTTTTCTGGGACCATCACCTCTGAGTATTTCAATTTCAGGTCTTTCCTTTGCTTCAGAACACTTTGGCATTTTGCAAGGGTATTTTCTTTGAACAAGGTAATAGCACCATGGTCGTCATCTGTGTCACTTTTTCCTGCATGAAGACAGCACCTTTTACCTAAATGGACCTTTAATTGATTAATCGATTAATAATTCCGCAGTAAATATCCATAATTTTAAACCCAACAGGGATCAAGTAAAACAAACACTTATGTTAAAGAGATCATAATAAGACACTTTACGAAAATGCTCAGCAAACAACCTTCTTTTATTTCATTACTTTCGCTATGCTCTGCAAGTCCTTGCTGTGATTCCATATCTAAACGGTATTTCATTTAGTTATCTTGTAGAAAAGCATAAATCTGAATAAATTTAGAGGGAAAGTTAAGAAAGAAATAATACCATGGACAAAAATATTCATCACATTTAAATGACCATGTAATGAAATAAAGCGTTAATATAACACAATTTTTGGAGACATACCTTTCCTTTGAACCACTAAGTGCTATTTCTTGTTTGAATTGTTTTTGTCTAATTTATGTTAAAAGTTTTCAGCACTAAACTAAAAACAAAATAGTTACTTATTCCAAATACTTATATGAAGACGCTTCCATTTTTACAATGCAAAGACTTTGTATAATATTGCAGTATTGATAAAAAATTTCTGAAAGATTCGAATGTAAAATGAATAACATTCGATTTGTGAAAAGTATTGGAGCTCTCAGAACTGATCTTTAATAATTACTTTTCATTAATTTTTGTTATTTTAAAATGGAATATCATTTGTATCCTCAGTTCCTTATATCAAGACTTTTTCATTGAGAGTGAAAACAATTTTGTTCCTTCTGGCGCGAGATTTTTTTTTAGTATCGGTGAAAGCCACTTTAGGTCCAAAAAGTGACCTTGACTAAAAATTCAGCTGACTTATGGAAGACCATGGAAATTTTGGTTAGCTTTCAAGAATTTCGACTCCTCTTATGTATAGGAATTCTCAAGAGCAATTTAAACCATGTACCTTATGGTATAGCTTAAATGCCACTTTAGGTCCAAAAAGTGACCTTGACTAAAAATTCAGCTGACTTAAGGAAGACCATGGAAATTTTGGTTAGCTTTTAGGAAGTTCGACTCCTCTTATGTATAGGAATTATCAAGAGCAATTTTAGCCATGTACCTTATGGTATAGATTAAATGCCAATTAGGGGATATTTGGGTCCAGCTGAAAGGGACTCGGTCAAAGAAATTTTGGTATGCTACCTTTCATATTTGTTAGTCATACAAAGAAGCTTTGATTGTGAGATTTGGAACTTTGTACCTTATGGTATAATTAAATGTCAATTTGGGCTCACTGTTTAGGGGCTTTTGGTCAATACCGCCACGGGGCTAGACCAGCTGACATAAAAAAATTTAATGTTTTTCTTATGTACTTCTAAAATATAGAATCAAAAATTTTGTACTTTATGGTATGGAATTTCTGTGGTGGGCTCCTGTACTAAATGCTGTTTGTTTCTATAATGGGCTCAAGCGCTTTTCTTCGCGGAATGTTTATGAATGAATTATTTTTCAAGATCTTAGGGGTTACATGGTCAATTTATGTTATTATGAACCCTATTTTCTATATAATCACTCAGGTAGAAATTAAGCGGGAAATACGAAGAACAATTATTAGTTATTTCACTTTTATTCAAACATTTCTGTATGACTTGGTGAAATGAAAGCACTAACGCATACTGAATTATACTAGATGTGATGCATTGTAATGCCATACCGTGTATTACATATGAAAAACAGAAGTTAATTTACCACTGCAGTATACTCCACTAATTCGAATGAATGTTCTGAAAAAGAAATATAAATTCTGTCTTGAGCAAGATACTTGGTTTTACTTGAATTTTGATCTATTCGTATCTTTTGTGCTTTATGTCAACCTCCTCCCCTCATATCAATAACGCCCGTTAACTGAGCGGCAGAATTAACCGGGAGGAATATTTTGTTTTAAATTCGATGGGCTTATCATCGGGGGTGAGGGGGATGGGAGTACTATAATCGCGATTTTAATGTATCTTAACAGAAAATTTATTTTCGAAAGAATAAAAATACAAGACCAAAGTACATGGTCGATGTTGATTTTACTGTCTATATACTTCCTTGTATGCTTGTTTTTATCGTAGGAGTTTTTTTAAACCATTCACAATTCGAATTAACTTTGTTTAAACCAATCATACTTCGAATCATGGAGATCACCTTCACCGAGTTTAAAATCTTCAAATCTTAAAGCTTTGCTTATATTTTGACTTTGCAATGCAACAGGGCCAATTACAGCTGAGAGGGCTGCCTGAGAGGGCTGAGCTTGGATGGCAGATTATGGGTTAACCAAACATATGAATAAGAAATCAATAATCATTTCTGAAAGATTAATTTATTTATTTTTCTGTTTGCAAATATTTTCGCAAAGGATAAAACCAAATCCAAATTTGCATTACCCATATTTACAAATAAAAATACAAAGTCTGTGTATCTTAGAAAGGAGTTAGATTAATGTTAAATGTGCCTTCCTGGGCTGTATTAACCATATTCATACCGCGCCTTTTGGGGCTCCTCAGTACCGTAACTTTCCCACTTCTTATGCTTGTATGACGAAACTTACCACAATTGTTAACGAATGCTCAATTAACAACTTGAAGGTAAAAAATTATGCTGACGCCATCATTTTAGGCCGTAAAAACTACGGACCATAGAACGATAGAAGAAATAATTGATTTATCATTGCTAACAATTGAAGACTTTGAAAATAGAATATTATATTATGACTAGCATACCGTTTAATTTTTTTTACATCTTTTCCAATAAAATATTTTTACACGCTTTACACGCATTTGATAATAACTCTATGTAATACAAAAAGGCAGTCCAAAACGCCGCCCTAAAATCTTTCATTGATTCATAAATATTTTACCCGCCATACTAAGCATTTGATAACGCCGTGTATTGAGATAAAACTTTCTTTGTCACCAAAAATAGAATTCACAGAACATGGAAGAAGTTTGTTTGTTAAAAATGTTATTACATGTTTACGTCGAATCATATTTAATGTAAAGTTTTACTGAAGAAATCAATTTCAGCCATAACTCAAAGCCAATATGGCCCCAAACGGCAACAATTACGTACTGACTAAACAACGGAACCACCTGAGCCGAGCTGAGACGAGCTGAGACCACCACGGAGAAAAAAATCATTCTCGTCCTTTCGGCTGCCGGATGTTTAGAGTGTCGGTGGGAATCGTCCTAGCTATCGTCCTAGATATTTATTTTGAAAAAAAAACAAAAAAAACTGTTATTCGAGATGTATAATATGTATAATATAAAAAAGAAATACTTTAAGGATCTTTTTGTCACATAATCTGTTGATTGAACTGTGTTTTTATAAACTCTAAATCCAACTTCTCAACACAAGTTAATTTTGACCCAGCCATGCCGTTTCAGTTTTCAGTCGTTTTAAGAAGAAAATTTGCCCACGAGACAAGATTTTCATCACATGATTTTCGAACGTTTATTTCATGGTCACGTGACAATAAACCTTCCGTAGGTTTTACGACCGCATGGAAGCCGGGCAGCTCACATTCGAGAAGATGGCACGACAGCCTGGTTTTATCGATGTAAGTTTTATTTTCAATTTGTTTTGTTTGGCTCTCTTCCTGGTACTCAAATATATATATATATATAATTAAGTATGTAAAATGACTCCAGGACAGCCAAGATTATTTCGGGGCAGTTCCAAACAAAAGACATTGAGCATGCGTTTCTTCTCCTGCTGAAAGGTTCAAAACATGGCCGGCCTGAAAAAAAAACCCTTCTTTGTCTTTCTCAGACATCAGGATTCGGGATATAACGATGGCACATTGACATTGAACAGTGCATTGACAAACTTTCATTTTATTTTGTATTGGTATTAGGATTGGAAAGATAAGTACAGATATAAAGTGCAAATACAAGGAAGCAAACACTGATGTTCTCAATGTGCATGCAATGTGCACTAATTCATACGTCCTCACAAAATACGTATATACTAAACGCCAAGGCGGCGTCGCTCGCCGCCCATGTAAACTTTCAGTGTGCGTTTTCCCAGATAAGAAAAAAAATAAAATTTCGGAAAGCTATTTGAAAGTGCTACCAGCTTATAGAACTTGAAATGCTGATCAAGAAAATGTATAGGATCATGTCTCTATGACGAACCGTTACATTTACCGTTAAATATTAAGGACGATACCTCCATCGTAGGGGTGGGTTCCTGGAGGTATTTAAAGACAGTCAAGGAATGCAAAAATACTTATCGAGAAAAAGTCTTCGAAAAATCTCGCGTTCGATTTGTGTCCCAGTGATTCAGTTTCATATCGTCGTAGCCCAGGAAAAATAATTTATGTGTGATCTTACGTTGCTGAGTCCCCGATCTCTTTCACTAATCGTGTCTACCATTTATCGTGACAGACAAACAAACAGACAGACAAACAGACAAACAGACGGAGAGTCGGATATTAATATATAGGATATATATTAATATCAAAATATCATTATTCAGATACTGATGAAGTTTCGAAATATCTATCTTCAGTTACGATCTTGTCATATTCGCTATATAAGGATATAGTCAGAGGGAGAATCCAGGCAAATAATGTCCTCCCCCTATCAATAACCACTGATTCCAAGTAACAAATATAATCTATTTGCATTTACAAGGAAGAATTGAAGTCAAATATGCGAGTCCAAAGATGTCACAAGCATTTCACTGTCCAAAGGTGAAGTTTAAGGGTGAAAAAATTATATGGAGAATTATCAATTTGCCTCATGAAAAGGAAAGTGAATATATCTATCGCAAAAACTGAGGTGAAAACAGGGAAGTAGTGAGGAATTATTGGATATTCCATAAGTCTAAGCAGCCCGAATTGGCTAGACAAACTCGTTCTTGTATTTTCTCAATCACCTTTTTTTAAAGGTTAGCTAAAAAGTAAACTGTCTGTTTTCATCACTGATTGAAAAGGCCAAGGAAAAATTTGATTTTGGGGTGGAACGGGTGTCTTAATGTTTTCCTATGTTTGCATATATGACAAATATTCTAGATCATGTACGAAACGCCTCTATTTTTACTTATTGCGGATGGCTTTCTCGTCCCGTTCATACTAGCATCTAATGTTGGTGCCATTATGCCTGGTACGCTACATTTAGTTAGGAACGACGGTCGGTACAATGTGGTCCGTGCGCTAAGGTCATACGTTTAAAGTACTTACGGCTGAATGTGGGACCTTATTTTATAGTGGGACATTATTTTATATTACATGTCTCCTTGGTTTTATCAGAGTGTGGGGGATGGGCTGTTCCAGGTTTCATCTGAAATGAAAATTGAAAACATGATTTTCCAGGGGTTATATACTATATTTAATAATTTCAAGGGTATGAAATGCTATGATCTTACTTCCACAGTGTTTTTGCAAACAAAAGATATATCCTGGGGTCTAAATTATTGACTATTTCTCCAGGATATGTTTCTGTGATTTTGCAAGGGGTTCAGGGGAACTCATAATCTTCCCTGTATGGATAAAAACTGGAATACATGTGGTTTTTCTTAGCAAGAACCTAGTTTATATTAGAAGATCAAGCCTCAGCTAAAACTTAGATGTTCTTATAAAAAAATGTGTACATACAGCATTTCAGGTGTGGGGAAGTTTACATTCAAGGAGATAAGGAATATTTTCCTTATTAACTTACTTTTCCAATGGGTCCAGACAAAAAAGGTATTCCAAATGCTTTAAGGTGATTTTTTTACGTTGTTGTTGAGCTTTACACGTTTTCATTCTTCAGCCTCAATGTTTCTTAATTTCGAATGAGGTCTTTTTCGCAAAAAGGCTTATATGGCCTTATATGGCAATTTTTAATAGACATGAGAGAAAAATAAGGCATAATGTCATCGTCAAATGGCAAAATTTGTTGTTTCTAAAGGTATATCTTTTGTAGACCAAAAATGTGTGAATTTTAATTTTTAAGTTTAGAAGGTTTCCCAAGAATAAATTTCTGACAAGTTTTGCGATTTCTTGGCCAAAATTTGCAAGTTTTATGTAAATTAATTAATTAATTCCCTGAAGGTACACACAGGTCCTTTCATTGTAATGTTTTTGTCATTTTTCCTGTTTATATTTTAGTTATGTGATGAATCTAGTGGTGCTAGTGCTGATAAGCTTCCTTCTGCATTTGAAACATATCATGTGAAATCTGAGCCAACTTAGTATGCCCTTTTATGATTTATTTACATAGTTGTTGTCTTTTGGTAATAAAGGAAGCTTAGAAATTGAAGCTTAGACCTTGGCTCTGAATTTGTCAAACATTGCATTTTCACCACAGGAGAAGTGTTTTCAAAAAGACACTTCTCCTGAGGTGAAAACAAAATAATTTTAGGTACAAATTTTGGGGACAACCCCTCAGAGTTAGGTAAAAAATGAAATTGTTTTGCAGTGGCATAGAAACAGGTTTACGGTAGTTGAACATAGGTTGCGCCGTGCTTTACCCTTAAAAGGTTATGTTTGATTATCTCCCATTTAATTTTACAAATTTTTGAATTTCACTATAAACTACAATCTTGGACACTATACATTGGAATTTCATGAAAAATTGTAAAAAAAATTCGAAATGCAATTTACGGGTATCAATGTTGATTTTTCGATTTTGCTGCTAAACAGGAACATTAAAATATGGAAACAGGAAATATAACCACCACAGAAAAAGTGCTACTTTTACTGAGATAGACAGAACCTCTGAAGCGGAAGCTTTTGGATTTATAAAATCTTCATATCTGTAGGGTAGAACTACCACTAGTATTACAACACTTTCTAACTTAGCAGGTTGTATTATTTTTTAAAGTAAATATATTTTGTGTTTGAGGCTTTTCATGCTATATTTCTAACCAGGTTGGTAAGTGTGTTTCATGTAAACTATGAGCTACAGATAAAATAATTTTTATCTATTAGGTATCAGCTGTGACAGAAGTGCTTCAAGAATGGTGTGATAAGTTTACAAGGGAAGAGGTGCGAGCAATTCAAGGTTTGGGAAAATACAGGCTTGCTCCTGGCTACGATCATTTGTTTGTTGATCCCACTGAGTGGAGGAAATGGGTTACAGAAACGAAATCAGATCGTGTGAAACAATTTCGTGACTTGAAACCCCCATCCTACAACTGCTACAAAAAGCCTAAAAGTGCTGGCTTGAAGTCTACACCTCCAGAAAAGAAAAGAAGAGCCAGGCTACCAGAAGAAGAGTTATTTGGTGATCGTTTAAGAGTTTACCCAAAACGATTGAGAGCTGGTGCTACATGTTCGGAGGTAAGTCTTTAGATTTAGAGGCTATAACCAAACTCACACAATTAATTTATTTTTACTTCAAAGGAATAAATTCATAATGCAAACCTATGAAGAAAGAAACCTTTGAAACCAATTTTATAGCAACTGCAACAACCAAACATGGTTCAGAGGATGTGACTGTTAACTGACTGTTCGGGAAATGGCTAATATTCTGTTACAGAGGAGGGGTTCAAAATTCAGTGTATTGGTGCGTACATTTCATATCAATGGAAGACCCTTATATCACTTCGACTTACAAAGAAGAAATAACAATGCATTCACAAAAAAAATGTTTCTCGCCAAAACATCTTTTTAATCTGTTAACTCAAAGTGGGTTATTCAACACAAGTTGGGTCCAGAAACCTAACGTTCCCTCTTTGCTATAAGATTACACTCTAACGCACCTGTGTCCGGATTATGTCTCAACCTTGGAACAGCTAAGGAAAAATAGTGGTTTAATGTAATTGTTTTCCATGTAGTTCAACATGTATTACAATGTAAGCTACTTATTTATTAGACATTTTCATTCATTTTAATAGGTTACTGCTTCTGTTCTACATGATGAACAACAAAACGAACAAAATAATGCATGTGGTGTGTCACTTTGGGACCCAGATCGGGAAATGAAGAAAGTGTACTCTCTTGTCTTGCGTAGTGACAATAAACTTTGACCAAAGATGGTTACCAGATGCGAGGAGTGCCACATCGCATTTCAATCGCATGATGTATCAGTCGTGAAGACTACAGGCCTCCATGAAAGAAGCCACAAAAATGGTAAAATCATAAGGAAAGAAGCAAATCTTTACCTGCATTTTGTCACTTCTTGCCTGAAACTGCATGACAAATCCTTTAAATTTGCAGATGTGGTTGTTCCTAAAAGAACGCAAGACCTGCTTCCAACCGGTGTGAAAGCAATGCTCTTAGCAAAAAAAGTCAATTTTGAAATTTAGAGTTATTAATTAATTTCAGTGTTGGAAATAACTAATCTTTAAAATTTGTGATTGAAACCAGTTTTGCAATGAGGGTAAGCTTGTGGCCCAATGATTCTTCAGTCCAAGTGGCACTGAAAGTTCTCTGAATAAATGTAAGACTTACTTGTTTTAACGAGACATTACACTGTTTTTAAGATCTAGAATGTCCGTTCAACTTGCCAAATTGATCGGATTTGTCCAGTGTCCCGACGTTATTTCCAACACTGAAATTATGTTTATTACTTTATTAATTTTTTACTAGAAATTGTGTTTCAAATTCGTTTCACTTATAACGAAGTTTTCCGTTCACTTTGTACCGACGTATCAGGTTTTCAAGAACCTTTCTTCTTAGGGGTTGTCCCCAAAATTGTTTTACTTTCACCTGAGGGGAGAAGGGTGGGGGAAGTGCCTTTTTGCATACATTAAGGTGAAAATCACTATATTTGACAAAAGAATTTTGGGAACGACCCCTTATTTGAAGCGGCGGATTCTTTGTTCTTAATGCCGTAAACGTGTTACTTATATTAAAAAACCTGTATGTTTTTTCCATCTTTATGCTTATTTTACCACTATCAACACAGTTCTTTCGTTTGCCTAAACTTTGCATCGGCAAAAATTTTCGTCACCTGCCGTCTGACACGTCACTTTTTTACCGACGACATATATATATTTCATATATATAATCACAGACGCACTTATCTTTTTTTGACATTTTTAAGACCGATAAGGAATTCGCGAAAACTAATTCACCTAGGTGTTATTACGAAAGATCGTGTTAGGAGTTTTATTTTGTTGCAGATTTAGATACGTTACTTTACAAAAAAGAAAGTGACGAAACTACGTCTATTTATGAATACTAATACTGTTGTTCTTCATGGCGCAAACTCTGTCTATATACAGCTAGCATACTGCCGTATATGGACATGTTGTTGGTATGATACGGTAGGATGCGAACTGTAAATGAACATAGGTTGCGCCGTGCTTTACCCTTAAAAAGTTATGTTTGATTATCTCCCATTTAATTATAAGATCTTTGTTAAACCCATTTTACAATTGCCAAATACATAGTGGAGAAATGGCGATAAGAGAGGGGATTCCCATGTTCTCCGAAAATCAGCCGACGTGGTTTAGGAAATACGGTGCATAGATTTTTACAGATGGTGTCAGATGGTTTCAGCTCGTCTCTTGGTGGTCTCAGCTCGTCTCAGGTGGTTCCGTTGTTTAGTCAGTACGCAACAGTTAACGCAATAATTATGTGTTTAATGTCATATATATTAAGCCCATCGAAGAATTGCATACGAATTCAATTGTGACCGACATGTAGTCGGCAATACATTTTAACGTCATGATAATGACATCATAGTTCCAAGTCCCTCAAACAACTTGCTCCAAAAAAAATTTAATAAAATAAAAAAAATTAAATAAAACGCTGTATTTTTTCGACTTCTGAATCCTAACCAATAGTTAATTCTTTCCAATTTCTAACTTTATAGTCAACCAAAATTACTTTGTGGTGAACAGATTTATAATTATCAATACTAAATCTCAGATAAAAATATTCACATTGTGAAATATCTCACTCACACACTACATTACCCATATATACAGATTTACATATATAAGATATTAACTAAATCTTAAAAAAAATCATACCTCCGAAGAATGTTTCTTTCTTCAAAGCTGAGTTTTCTTTCTCCATAAATTACTCACGGCCAAAACCAACAGATTAATCAAACCTCTAATCTGTTATTCCTTCTTGACTTTCTTCTTTCTATCATTGTACTAAAAAATACCATGCTCAACACTAAATTTTACTAAATTTTCTTTCTTTTCTTTGGAAATCAAAAAAACAAACCGAAACTGGATAAAATGCCGTTTGACACGTCTTAAACCTTCAACATTATATATAAGTCGTAAATATCGAAAAACTATTCTGCGTAATAAAAACACTTCTTTTTTATGCATGTTTCTTATTATTAGCTCGTCTTAAAAAATGTAAACAAACTCTTCATTTTTCTTCAAACGACTACTTTTCATTCGTTGTCAATAGCTGCTACGTTCAAATGTAATTCGAAGTCTCCGCCTGAGATGCTATATCATGTCTTCCCTAACGTATTTTATATCATAAAACAATTATAAGCACTAAGCCGGAGTGCCTAATACTAATACGGAAAAAATATAAACAAATATATATTGACGAACTTCCCAAGAAAATTTCCCTAACGCTCTTTCTTTCAAAGTTAGGGAAGAAAAAAAAGCAAGATTGCGTAGTAGTATAAGAAGATTACCTGGAGGGTATTACGAAAAGGAGTTATTATGGGAACAGGGAGAATTTGATTAGCTCAGTAACCGGTTATTACAGATCGATAATGCCGACTAAAAATGGTAGCTTCAATGTGAACAAAAAAATAATAAGACTTCACAAGCAATGTGATGTTCAAACTTCAAATAAATGTTCGGTCAATATAAAGGTATCGCAAGTTCGACCTCTACTATCGACCTCGGGCATTATTTTTCAGTACCGATGCACAAAATAGTCAGTATCCCGTAAATATCAAGCAATATTTAATATTTAAAAACTCTTAAACACAATTTTTAGTCAGCGCGGAGAGCAGCTGATCTTTCATTAGCATCTGTCCGTCCGTCCGTCCGCCTGTCCGTCCGTCCGTCCGTAATTCCAAGATATTTTGTCCATAGTTGTAGGCTGATTCCGCAAAACCTTGGAATAGAGGCTGTCCACAAACCGTGGTTAACGTATGAATGGTACACTACAACTTATATAAAGTAATTTAATTATTGTGAGTGCGGCCTAAAATGCATAAAAGCGTGCAATCCAAATTTATGTTCCACAATGGACGTATAAAAAGAGAAGGACTCACAACTTCTTTTAAACTATTGAAATAAACCTCGCCTTGCTATGCAGGTGGTACATTGAAAAAAATATCTGCTAATTTTAAATTCTCCCGCGGGTTGTGCTTACGCGATTTTCATTGGTCAGATCAGACAATCGAAAATGAACTTCAAAACTATTTACCAGATACTTTACAAGCTGGGCATTCCTTCTAAAGATGGCGGATGATCAACAATTAGAAGATGTGGGTATTTGTGAAGATTTTGAAATCGATGATGATTACGACATTGATGAAGATAATATGAGAGCTCATAATGATTTTGAAAGCACTGAAATTGTCGTCGATGATTATTCTGATATTGATTTTGACAGTAATGATTTAGCTAAAAATTCCGAACATACAGTTTGTTGATGAAGAGAAGCTTACTACTAAATTGTTGTTGTTGATTCCAATGTTATGGTGTGTGAGTTTTGTAAGAAATCCTACAAAATTATGAAGTATTTCCAGAAGCATGTTAAAAATTGTGGTAAGTGTGTCTAATTGCTTTACCCCTATAAATATAAGTGCTACCAAAATGTTTGTTTTTCATCACAAGAGTGAGAAGTAGGTGCCCCTCTTCGTTGCTTTGAGTCCATCATTCTTGGAATAAGAACCACCTGCCTTGTTTTTTTGTCACTAGTTTATAATATATATAAACAAGAAGTCTCCTGGTTGTATCACAATTGCTTGTGTGAAGCAGTTTTCCGCACTAAAATTTACTTTTTTACTTAGAATTAGGAGATTCTCCTCAGATTGCTAATTCTGCATAGGAAACGTTTACTAATTTTTTAGGTACATAGTAGTACCCAACAACCGATTTCCGGACGTGTTGCTTTTTTCCTTCTTCTTTTTTTCTTTTTTTCTTTTACACACCGAAAGCCTTCATAGAATTTTATCTGTGCAACATAATATTACATTATGTATATACATAATAAGTTTGAAGAAAAAATACTTACTTTTACACTTTTATTATAAAAATCAATTGTTGTGAATGAAATTTTTTTACTTTCTTATCCTGATTCCTAATGTGACAAGTGGCCCTGTTCGCCACATTCTCGTTTTACTTCTTTATAGGCACATTGACGTTTTCATTAATAGAACTGGATTGTTGAGGCATTATCTTACATATTCTAAAAGATATTTCTAAAGATAAGCGTTTGGGTTTAAAAGTGAATGGAATGCTGCTGCCTGGCAATAAAGTTCAAGAAATTAGCAAATTTTCATTTCAACTTCTTATGTAAATATGGATTGTTTCAGCATATGTAGCACAACTTTGATTATGCATGTTTACAAAATTATGACATCACAACAGTTATGTAATAGTTCTTTGCAAGAGAAATTCCGGAATAGAATCCACACTTTCATTTTGAAGGATGAATCAAAATCATGCATGGGAACCTTTTTTAAACTTGATGAACATTGATTTATTTTGTGGTACATTTCATGGATTGTTTCAATGTGTTGTTAAAATATTGCACAAGCAGAGAAAACAGTTGATAATTTAAAACTGTCGTGATTAACAAGAGATCTTAGCATATGTCGCTGGTTTTATTGTTTTCAGTCTTATTAAGAAGTATAATAAATTCGTACTATCCAATCCATAAATAGTGAGGCAAATGCTGCTCTAACATTACTTTCTTTCAAAATAGTAGATGATAGTCAATTTAAAACGAAGTACTTAAATTTCCAGAATTGGATCAATTTGAATAACCGTGGGGGATTGACTTTTGTGAATGATGACATGTTTATATTTGTTCGCCTTATTGAAAATACTGTGCGACATGTTTTGAATATGAAATTTATTCCAACATACAGAGGTGACGATATGCGTAAAGCCATACATAGGACTTTGAAAGATTCCAAACTTGTTACAGAAGGTTGTAAAAGCATATCAAGACATTTGCCCAATAGAAAATTAGCAGACGTGATAAAAGGAGATATAAAATGGGTTGACATACGTACAAGGGCATTTGTTGATGCATATATATTGTTGGCAAAGAGATCTTTACGAACAAAAGAAAGTGAAAGAAAAGCAGAGTTATCAAGGCAAGGGACACAATCGCCAACAGAATAAACCGTGCGTGTCAGGACTGTTTTGTTGGAAGTCTACTTCAGGGGGGGGGGGGGGGGGGGGGGGGGGTGCCGAAATTACGTTATCGGGAAAAAAAGCGATTGTTTTTTACCTTGATTTCTTTTTGCTTGAAAAAGTTGCCAGTTTCAATAAAAATAATCTACACGCTAACGACGGAAGTTTAGTCCTTAAAACTTTAATAGAGTTTGTGTAGCGAATGTGCTTACTACAATTGGTAATTGAAAACTCAAAAGTATTCCAGTTAAAAAACTTTTTTTTAAATGGACACAAAATTAGACTTAACGTTGTGCATATTACCAAACTAGGTTTTCCCCACATGATCACTAGTTAAGCCATTTGATTGGTTTGCGGATTATAATCTGTCGCGGAAAAGTTGAGCTTGATTCTACTGAATTCTCCATAACTCGAACCTCCAATGTACCGAATGTTCCAGTTATCTTTTATGTGAGTGATTCAACGGGAATGAAGAAACAGTTCGAGTTACTAAGAGTTTGAGTTATCGAGATTTAACTGTATTAAAAAAACTAAAGCCAAAGAGAGTCCCGAATAGAAATAAGATATGCATGGAGTAAGGATGCAACAATATGTTTCAACACAAAAAGATAACTACATTTTAACACGAATATTTTTGGCAGTATTCATCATAACATAATTTTTTAACATGTCGAATGCATCATGCACACAGTTTTCCACAATGTTTCTCTCTTTCTTTTCTTGGTATTCACCAATCCTTCTTTAATCTCAGCACGTGGCAAATATTTTATGTTAGTGTGTGATGTATCAGACATACGTTTTTCAATAACCAATACATTTTGCTCATTTTTTATTCTACTACAAGTTTTCCTGAGTGATGGTTGGTAAGGAAAACACTCATGGCAGAGATTTCCAAAGGAAGAAAACATGAAACAATTTTGATGTCGAATATTTGAAAATCATTCTTTCACATAGAGATAAAAAGAAGCTATTTTCAACGACTGCTATTATGTCACTGCTTGATGTAAAAGAGAAAAACATCCCGATGCGGGAGAAGCCGACGAAAACAACAAACTTGAAGGTCCTTGTGAAAGAATAAATCCGGTAGTGTACGAAGCAATTGACGAATCACTGGTTATGAAGGCAGCACTTGAAACTAAGGGTGGTTCTGGACCGTCTGGTCAAGACTCTGATGGGTGGAGAAAAATCTTAACATCGAGAATGTATGGTGACTGTGGAAGAGATCTTAGGCTTGCGATAGCAAATATAACCAAAAGCTTATCCACAGAGAGTGTAGACGACAAATCGCTCGACAAACAACCCGGTGTTCGACCTATCGGCGTTGGTGAAGTCTTACGCAGAATCTGTGGGAAAACCGTTATGTCAGTGATTAAGAAGGATATAATCACATCAAGTAGCAGAGTTCAAATGTGTGCCGGGCAAAAAGCAGGCGGAGAAGCTGCAATCCACGCAATGAGGAGGGTTTTCGAAACTGAAGAAGCAGAGGCAGTACTCTTGATAGATGCAGCAAACGCGTTCAACAACATAAATCATCAAGCTTTTCTGCACAACGTAAAAATGATATTCCCAGTATTCGCAAATATTATGTCATCAATTGCTACCGAACACCTGCTAGGCGGTTTGTCATCGGAGGAATCGAGTTGAGTTCCAAAGAAGGAACTACACAAGGTGATCCAATCGGCATGGCAGTGTATGCGACAGGAACAACGCCTCTCCTTGACGAATTGATATCAGCCATTGCAGATCATGACGAGATGGCTGCATTTGCGGATGATATAACAGCTACAGGGAAATGTGAGTCACTACGAGAATGGTGGGATAGCATTACAACTATAGGTCCCCATTTCGGATACTATCCTCAACCCAAAAAATCATGGTTGATTGTTAAAGAACATCATTTAGCGAAAGCCACAGAAGTCTTTCAAGATACAGACATAAAAATAACAACTGAAGGTGAACGACATCTTGGTGCTGTGATTGGAAGTCAAGAATACCAAGAAAAATATTGCAAAAACTTGGTGGAAAAATGGTCGGAAGGGTTGTCCCTTCTTTCTAGAATAGCAGTGACACAACCACAAGCTGATTACTCATGTTATGTCAGTGGTTATCAACATGAATTTTCCTACTTCATCAGGACAATACCAGGTTTTGAGAGGTACCTCCAACCGATTGAAAAAATCATTCGGCATCAGTTCATACCAGCAATCACGGGAGGTAAAACCATCAACAACAACGAGCGTGATCTGTTAGCATTGCTTCCACGTTTGGGAGGCCTTGGGCTCAAAAATCTATGCAAAATTGCCCCAATTGAGCACGACAACTCTAAAGCTGTGACACGGCAGTTACAAAACAAGATACTAGGAATGAATGATGAAGAAATTAGGAAAAGTGTAGCTACTATCAAAAACGAAAGACGACAAAGAAAATAAAGAAAAGTTGGAAGAAATTAGAACGGACATGAGTGACGATCAGAAGAGAACGAACGAAGCCAACTCAATGGTCGGAGCGTCAAATTGGCTAACAAACTTGTCAATTAAAGATTTGGGTTACGAACTCAACAAAGAGCAATTTCAAGACTCCATACGCATCAGATACAACTGGTCACTACCTCGACTACCTAGCGAATGCGTATGGTGAAGCCGATTTGACATCACACATGCGCTGTCATGCAAGAAAGGAGGCTTTGTTACATTAAGGCATAACGAGATCCGTGATCTGACATCCGTTATGCTAGACGAAGTATGCCCGAATGTTCGAAAAGAACCAAGAATGTTGGAAATGGACGGTGAACATCTTTCACAGCGCAGCGCCAACAGAAGCCAAGAAGCACGACTTGACATCAGCGCAACGAGATTCTGGACTCCTGGACAAAGAGCATTTTTTGATATAAGGGTCTTTGACCTAAACGCTCGGAGGTACAGGGGTCTGGATCCTGAAAAATGCTTCAAAAGAAACGAGTGTGAAAAGAAGAGGCACTGCAACGAACGGGTGACAAATATAGAGAATGGTACATTCACACCCCTGGTATTTTCAACAAGTGGCGGCATGGGACGCGAATGTAAAACATTTTATAAACGGCTTTCAGAAATGATAGCAGAGAAGAGAGGCGAAACAGAACAGAGAGTTACGGACTTTATAAGAACAAAACTCTCGTACAGGTTCACGTTCGCTTAGAATCGAACACAACCTAAATGACATTCGCCTAGCCAACGCGATTTCAAAGGTTAGAAGCACCGATTAAGATGTTTAAATAAGGGTTTATCTGAACTGTGAAAAGAAAAGCTGTTTATATATCTAATGGAATGGAAAAAAATAACTTGTAAAATCTTTGAAAAAACAAAAAAACAAAAAACAACAACAACAACAACAACAACAAAAAGATACAGATACCGAAACCGTTGCCGCATTTGTCTCTTAAACAAATTTGACGTTTTTTTTGTTTTTTTTTCGGTTAGGACTCGCAACCAGGGCTTAAAACGCTTATAGTATTAATATATAGACTAGTATCCCGGGTAAAAACATTTTACAGGTTCAATTCCCCGTGAGTAACTGACCCCAACACTCGTGGTTTTCCTCTCAATATATAGGAGTGACCGGAAATAAAATCACACAATCCAAAAGGATAAGTAGTACCATCCCATGGACCTCGCAAAGCTGATCAAAAAAATGTATGTGGTCGTCTGTGTACGGCGTACCGTTACAGAGATATCGTCGATAAAGATTTTGATGACGTCACACCTGTCCCCAAAAAGTTTTAGACCCAAATTTTTTTCGTCACCCCATCGCCAATATCGCGGACCCCAAAAACGTCAGTTATTCCCATTGGTTTTCGAGATATTTGTCCCTAAACGTCGCGTTTCATTGGTGGGGGTGCAATGCAATGTCTCTCGTGCAAAATCATTGACGCTGGGTCATTTGCTACTACAAATATACTAATTCTGAAAAAACACTTCCCGCAGCATTGTGGTTTTACGCGCTCCTCGTGAGAATATGACCGTGAAATTTCTGAAATTGTATCACTCTTTAAAATAAAAGCCTCGCTATTAATAAAGAAGACTAGTATCCCGGGTAAAAACATTTCACTCTTAAAGAATCATCAAAAAAAATATAAAAATACCACCAAAAATATTTTGGTTTATTTTCAAACTATTGAGTGAAAGCGTAAATTTATGCCTTTGCCCGGGATACCTGAATAAAATGTAAAATAAATTGCGAATCGCAAAGATTATACCTGCTCAAGATACAACGGAAGTGTCTTCTATGAATTTATGGATTTATCAAATGATTTCCTAATTGCTTGTGTCAATGATATAAAACCATGATTGGCACATTTCTTCTTCTTCTTCTTCATAATTCTTATTAATACTAAATCTTCTTATCTAAAAAGAAAGAAATCGTATAGAACAGAAGCAAACACATCATCATCAGAAACAGAAAAAAATCTTTTAGAATGTAAAATAGCACTCAATGAATATCATGTGCCCTTACATTTTCACTATAGAACCAAGATAAGCACCAAGGCTTAAGTCCAAATTGGGGATTACGACATACGTAAAGCCAATAGCAATAATTACTAGGCTCCCCTAAAATGCACATGATGCAGTAACACAGCAACTTGATAAGAAATCATACATTACACCCACCCTCCCCACCCCCAACAAACAACAGAAGATGAATTAAAAGAAATAAGATGTAGATGCAGCAATGACTATGGCCATCATAGAATAGGTAGATGTAATCAATGAAGAGTAGAAAGGAAAGATATTCAGTGATCTCGATCCTCCACTAAAAACAAAACAAACAACACACTTAAAAATATAAATAGCAATAAAAACATAGCTTAAGCAACGAAATGGATAAGCTAAAAATACTTGGATGTGTTAAGTATAGTACAAAAACTTATAATAGGTTGTAGGGGATTGTAGGGTTGTAGGGGGTGTTAATATTCAATCATCATGAGGAGAGAGGGGGCACAACCTAACAAAATATCCACAAAAATTCGCTTGAAAAATAAGAACAACAATAACACACCAGCAATAATATCTCAGCGTAACACAACACTGCTTCACATACCAAAATACCTCGGTAATAATAATGTAGCTCTTCCACAACATGTTGATAATGTTTCCCACGGTTAGAGAAAAAAACATACACCAAAACCTGGTCAGAAAATGCGCCTAGTCAGCATGCGCCTGATCGGAATGCGCCTGGTCAGATAATACGCTTTTAAAGGTGGATGAAAAAAATATGCGCAAGAAGAATGTAAGCCATGTGGTAGAGAGCTGCAAAAGTGAGAAAATAGTAAAGAAAACACATGTGAACTAGATAGATGCTTCCGTTCCAGCCTAAAACCTAACATGAATCTAGATGAAGATAAAAAATAGTCAAATGATTTATTGACTAACGGTAGGTTATTTCAACTAGTGGTCGTCGATCCCTTTAATATTTCCCTAATTACTCCATTACATAATATCTGCCAACCATGTTTTTAGATTTATTTCATAAAAAGCACAAAATTTTCTGGGAAGACGATCGTTTACACTTCAATGGAATACCTTTTTCAATCATTTCAAGAAAAATATTGGATTGTCAACACGAGAGATAGAAATATTCAACAAAAAGAAAAAACGAAAAAATGAAAAAAAGTCGGTAAGTTTGTTATTAAAAGAGATTTGTGATAATTGCGCATAATATATGGCGCTGTATTAAAAAAATCTACAATATTATTCAATTAACCACCTGTTTATATCCCTAAAGAGACTAGATCATTCGTACAAAAGAAAATACAAAACTGCTCAGATTCATCTGAAAGAAGTAGTTTATTTTCCTGATCTTAAGGTAATATTTGTAATTAGTACTAGTAATCGCATGGGCGTGAGTGCAATTACAGTTTAATTCACGAGTTACACTAAGTAAAAATCTGAAATTTTAACGAGTCGGAGTTAAAGATATACAGAGGCGTAGCCAGAGTTCATGTCAAAATTTGTGGAGGAGAGTTTAGTCATTTAAAGTAAAAAAGAGAAACGTGTGAGTACCTAATCGGCACTTTAGACTGAAAAGATATATCATAACGTTGGACTCCTCCACTTTTTTTAACAAAAGAAAAAGTAAGTGTTATGATTTTGGCTTTAGAGAAACCAGGTTCCAAATTTCTGAATATTTTGAACAACAATCGAATGTTTACGTTTATTATTCATTTCTCTCAAAAAACAAAAACAAAAAAAAGTTAAAAGGCTTTCGTTTGTTTTTTGGGGTTGTTTTGTGGGTTCTTTTGGTTTACTTTTTAATTTGTGTTTAAACCTTTTCAGTTACTTGAACCAGATTCTTCCGTAAAGAAGGCCATCTAGTGGAGAATTTACACTGTAATTGCACACCCTGTTAATCAATCAGAATCGAGTATATATGCACCTCGTAGGATTTAAGAATAATATAGAATTTTGAACTAAGAATATCATTTTAGGTCAACAGTAATTCAAAATGGAAGAGAGAAAATGCTTCTCGGAAAGTCCGTGAAGTTATTGCAATCAAAAAGATAGTTCAGTTTCGAAAGATCGTGTTAATAATCCCACCAATAGTAATACATGAGAACCATATAGTCGGAGAGGTACAGGCTTTTGTCATTAATGGGTTTCATAAATACATCGCAGACTACATAACTTTCTTAGTTTTAACATAATCCTTTATATTTCAGTAGCCGGAGTATCTCAGCCTATCGATAAGAAGTTAGTTTGGCAAATTGAGGAGTTGGTGAAAGAAGGTTTTAAATATGTACCAGAAATGAAGCGTTGCTTAAATCATTTCGTTTAAATAGAACTGTTCAACGAAGACAAAGTACCATTGTCTACCAACAAAAGATTCTTTCCAAGAAGAAAGGCTATTAGTAGTCATATAATGAAAGTTATCAGAAAACTAAGACATTCGAAAATAGATCAAGAATGCTTACTTAAAATGATTGACGAATGGAAGGGACAAGAATAGGTTGTTTATTTTAGACCAAAAGGTAAAGAACAGAATGTAGATGAGACGGAAAATCTTTAAGATAACCAATTAGACTTAAATGATGAAAGTGACGAAGATGAAGACAACGAAAGAATACCGTAAAGTTGATTACAACACCGGGTGATAATCTTCTACTTGTTATACAATCACAATGGCAGAAACGATTATTGTCCATTTACGGAAACGAGCTTTCGTTTCTCGATTCCACTTACAAAACTACCAGATATGCCTTACCCCTTTTTTTCTTGGTTGTGAATACCAACGTCGACTACCAGATTGTGGGGGCATTTGTCTGTGAAAGTGAAACATATATATATACCTAGCTTTGGACGTTTTAAAGCAATTATATCCTGGATGGAATCCACTTTATTATGTGACTGATTTTTGCAACGAAGAGATCAATTCCATAGAGACGTTGTTTCCTGGTAATAATTCATTTTATAAAGTTCGGTGATTTGTTTACTACGATTTTAATCTTCATGTAGCGGTATTGATACATAATTTCAATTATTTTCAGAATGTTCCGTTTTCATGAGACTTTCACCGTGAACAAGCATAGAAACGCTGGCTGAATAAGAAAGACAATGGGGCGTCAACGAGGAAAACCGAAATCTTGAGTAGATTACAAAAAATTGCGCTTTCTGCGACTGCAGAAGAATTAAATTTTTCGTTAAAGGACTTACAAAGCTGGGAAATGTGGCACGACCCTTCTCACAGTAATCTTGTGACTTACTTTAACTAGTACTGGAAACCATTTATGCAGGTATTTTTGGTTGATAAATACAAAAGGTTTACAAATTTTTGATGATTTTTTTGAATTTTCATAATTTTGGCGTAAGTTTTCTAAAAATAACTGTTTTTAACTTCATTTTCATTATTCAACAATTTTGTTCTATTATAACTATTGTGATAAAAATACTCGCTTCGGAGAAAAGTTCAGAAAATATTACGCATCAGTACAGCTTTCCTTAAGATAGACCTCGTGGTTTTGTCATCCATTGTCTAAACAAGATGGAATTGGCCAAAAAATTGGATATCTATAATGTCTTACAGACGGGAATTTCCCTGCTATGGTTGGAATCAACCCAAATACACAGACTCTCCCTTTTAATGTCTTGATCAATCATTTTTAACAGGGGAAACTGGAAATAGGACTGAACAAGATGATAATAAAGATAATTCATATTTACATGCTCCTGAAAATATTGATGCCAATTTTGATGAAGGTAGCACCACTACAGTAGAACCACCATCACATCAAGACTTTGAACCAAACAAATTTGTTCATAAGCACTATGCTAATAAATTTCGTGATATCTTGTTAAATCAAAAACCTTCCCTACCTGGGCTATAGGCTAACTCAAGAATGTGAAAAATACAATGGAAGAATCTGTACCCAACAAGGAAAATATTTGACTGGAAAAGTCAGATGAAAAAAGAAAATTATCGTTTCAATTTTACAATTTACCAACTCGAAAGAAAAGACGAACTTTGACTAAAAGATTAGGAGAAGCAAAGGAGAAAATGCAAAGAGCTGAAAATATCAGGGTTCCAGAGAAGAAAGAATGCAAAAAGAGATCTACAGAGTATAATATAGAAGTAGAACAAGTCGTCATTGATGATGGGTTTGATCCTGAAATGGATTTTTGTTCAGTTGAAGTTCACCAAGTAGATGGTAGTGACAATAATGATGAATGCGGTGAACTTCAAATAACCAACAAGCTTCATAGGAGGGAGTTAAATATTCTGAACCATAGAGCTATGTTGAATGATGTAATAATTCATCATTTTCAACAAATGATTGCGCAGCAACTGAAAGTAACCGTGGGTTTGCAAGATCCTGTTATGGGTCAACTCTTCGCTTTCAAACCTATTACCAGCGATGAGTTTACTCAAATCTTGCATGATGGTGAGTTGCATTGGATTGCAGTGACCAACCACGAATGCAAACCAGGTGAAATAAAATTATATGACAGTAAGTGGGGACACAGTGTCTAGCAATTTGTTTTAAAGCAAGTTTGCAATATATCATGCAATTTCCTGATTCAAAACTCAGAGTAACGGGAATTGCTTTTGTTTTTGCTCAATTTTAAACAAAACAAATCCGGAAGAGATATTTTTTTATGATACCAGACTGCGGGAACATCAGCGTTCTTGCTATGCAGCTGGACAACTAAATGACTTCCCATTGTGCGATGGTCATAAGTTGAGGAGAGCCAAGAAAAGGAGTACGATGTGGATATTGTTTGCAGTTGCCGTTTTGAAATCCGATTTGCAGAAACAACACGGTAAAAAAATGATTCAGTGTGAGAAATGTAATGAGTGGTACCATCAAGATTGTGAAAGAGTTTCAAATGAAATGTTGGAGGGAAAGAATTTCGTGGTATTACATGGCATACACAAGATGACAATGTGAGTTTTATCTCGCGTTTATATGAAGCGAGCTGGCTCGTTGCTGTAATGTGATATGTTTACACACATGACTTTTTATTGTAACTATATTCTACATTCGATAGATCTGAACATGAAAATGCATGTTCAAAAGACATCGATCTTTTGTGTAGGTAATTATCTTACGCAGACACGTAAAGTTTCTTTCGGGCTGTACTGTAGACAGCAACATGACGAGAATTGAATCAGTAAAAATGTTTTACCTGGGCAGCTCGTTAGTTTTAATGAAACAAACATTTGACAGAAATATTTTAGGAACGCGAGGGCATATAATTTAGTGACGTAAGATAATGCTTTTGATTCAAAACATCAGGTACATTTGTCCCAATTGGCAAAAAAAAATACTACTTTCCAACATCGAGGATGGTCATTCTAGATATTGCTTAATAGACCTTTTTATGGATAACGTGTTAAAGATGCCATTTCCTTGCTTTCAATGCAAGTAAGTAAGTAAGACATTTATTTGACCAAAATATGAATACAAAAAGCTATAAAAAGGCTATTTAATATATAACAAGTCACTGTAGGAAAATAAAAATAAATATACAGATTTTTGAATTAGATTAAGGTATGTTCTATAATGAACAAGCAAAATATCATGATGTTAACCGGAGAGAAACACTTGTAGCTAGATTAGGAAGACGTGAGTGCTAACAATAAAGAGAGAAGGATAAATAATGAGAAAAAACCAAAATAAAAACAGGCAAAATGTTTATAACTTATCAGCCCATACAGTCCAACAACGAGACAAACAACAGCAACGATACAACACAACAATGACAGCAAACAAACAGAAAACTTAACAAGGACAAGTGACAGCCAGAGAAATCAACCTGACTAAGGTAAAACCCAAAATCATATGATTAGTTTTTCAAGGAGTAATGTCTTGACTTTCTTATTGAAAAGTCTGAGTGGCAGCTGTAGCACTTAATACTCCAAAGTAGACAAAAATTCGTTCCATGCTAAACTAGCTTAATGTCTCACAGATTTACGACCAAACAGATCAGTTGAAGTTATTGAAAGCTTAACCAGTCCCCTTATACTAACTCTTGTGTAAAATTTATAAAACGTTTTAATTATAAAAACCTGCAAACTGAAATAGGAAGCTCTCTGTGAAGAAGACAATAAACGAAAACGACATTGTTCATAAAGATCAGATAGTTAAATGTCATGATTCTGAGAGCTTAAAAGATTGCTTGAACTTGTGATCGAGGATCACAGAAGGAGATAGTTCTAATGGGTCTTCTTTGGAGGATGCTTATACGTTGCATAAGTGATGATGTGTTTTGAACCCAGCCCAGACTACAGTACATATGTGAGTGAAATAGAGCATAGTAACCTTGGACCAATACTAGATTATAGCATAGTCATAAGAGAAAAAAAGGTAGTCTGGTTACTTGGGCCGTTTGATGTTTACGACAGTCGAAATTCATTTTTGGGGGTGGCCCGAAACGTAGTACACAGATCACAACAAAATGACCACTTTTCAGAAAGACTTTCTCGCTGGTAACGACTTGGATATTGTGCTGTTTTGCTGGCTAGACATTTTCAATACAGACTGGAAACGTTTTTTAAAGACATTCTCATTGATGGTCCCATTGGAAAAACACAATATTATGCAATAGGTGTTGAATTCCAAGTAAGAGGAAGTCCTCGTGTGCATGCTTTTCTCTGAACTGAGGATGGTCCTAAACTTACTCACGAAACAAAAAAATCTTACATTCAGTTTATTGATTCCAAAATTAGTGCACAGCCGCCACCTGAAAATTTTGACTCTGAATTACATTCTCTCGTGAAAACATTTCAGCTACGCAGACATTCAAAAACTTGTCGTAAATACAAAAAGAAGAATTGTCGATTTGATTTTGGTAAATGTTTTACAGATTTTACAGTTTTACTGATTGCAGAACTTTTATCTGATTCTCTTGATCCTGATGAGAAAAAAAAAGAACATTTTCTAATGGCGTGAAAATATACTTTTACCAGTGAAACAATTCATAAATGAAAATTTAAACCCTCAAAAACATAACTTCTTTAACAGGGAATCTGAAAACTATGTGCAATTTCCTTTAATTGATGAAATTCTAACAGAATTAGGTATTAGTAAACAAGATTACTATAAAGCCCTATTCATTTCCAAGGACGAAGGTTTTGAAATTCATGTAAAACTAATGGGCCATACCTGTTTTGTAAATAATTATTTTCCGCTTGGACTTTCATGTTGGGAGGCTTATATTGATATAAAACCTGTTTGTAATCATTTCAAAGCTGTGACATACATTGTGCATTTTTGCCGAAAACTGAAGGTGAGTGTTTAAATGCAATGAAACAAGCTGCTCAGGAAGCATTTGAAAACAATGATGATACATATTCTATAATGAAATCTATTGCGAGAGCTTATATAACCAAAGAGAGGTCTCTTTTCAAGAAGCGGTCTATTTAGTTCTTCCTGAATTATGGATACGGAAAGTTTTTCCTGGTGTAATATTTGCAAACAGTAATATTCCTGAAAAACGATATCGTGTATGCCTCAGTGAAAAGGATATTAAAGAATTACCCGAAGATTCCATTGCTATCTTTAAACGAAATTCTGAAAAAACTATTGTCAGATAATAGATCATACATTGAAAAACTTAATAAACTAGAAGTACTTTCCCTTGTCAACGAAAATAGACAGAATGCTAAACCTTATTCTGATATTCTTCAAGAGGCATATGAACAATTCTTCACTGAAAAAATAAATTTGCCTTATGATTCATCTGGTCAGCAAGAAAATGCAGAAATTCTAGCTGATCAGGTCAATTTTGATGAATAAGAAGGACAACAACAAATTAGAAATCATATGTCAGAGCATTCTTACTTTCTGACAATGATATAAATGCAGAAGTTGCGTATAAATCCGGAGTTGCCGCAGTAAATAAAGTGGAACCACAATTCGTTCTGGTTAAAAACAAATACCTACAGCAAACTGTTCATTGCGATTGCATTTATCTTGTGTGGAGCTAATAATCATTGATGAAATTTCAATGGTTTCAATAGATTATTTAGAGATATTGACATTTGATTGCGGGAAATATTTTCTCGTGAGAAACCAATGCAATGGCATCCAAAACATGAACAAAAAGTCATCAAAAAAAATTGCAATACAAAAATGGAGTGTGCAATTGATATTTCAGACCCATCAGTCCTGACTGAACTCTGCCAAAACTTTGTACCTAACCGCGAAGAATTTGATGAAGAGTGTCTCGTTCAATTGGTAAAGTCTTACCCAATTCTATGGAATGTTACGTTAAAATGTTATAAGGATGCGTCGAAAAAGTCAGATATTTGGAAAGATATCGCTAATAAACTTCGCACTACAGGTAAGGGAAGAAACAATGACAACATATAAATTTAGTGTTATCATTATGTTATTAGACTTTTTTGTTTTTCATAATTTTGACTTGGTAAGCAAGAGCAAATGGAAGAACATCCGAGATGCCTTTTGAAAGTGCATTAATCGTCTGGAAAAACGTTTAAGATCTGGTGCTGGTGTGAAACGATTACCGGAGTGCGAATTATTTTAGGAACTTAAACTTTAAGAGATACGGTTTCTTCAAAAGACACTTTGAAACTTGAACACTGATAAAGGAGATTCTCAAACATCAATTTGTGTAATGCTTTGTACAGCTTCTCCAACATATGAAGAAACTACAAATAAAATTGAAACTGAAACTGAAACTGAAACTAGACTAGCAAACGTCATCATGGAATATTTTGGAACATTTCCGAAGAAAGCGAGAAACTGAAAGCAAAAATGTAACTGAAAATAAGCTGTTCTGTCGTAGTTTGGTGGACACTTTAGATCAATTAGATGACAAGAAGCAGCATATGGGGAGAATAAAAATACAGCATGTATTATTTGGCATCAGTTATAACGCGGAAGTTATTTATAGGTGTTTAACGTTTTTATTTTCCAAACAGTTGTAACTACATTTTTGTGTTATATTTCATGGAAAAAATAAACTGTTTCATTAATGTTACAAAATTGTGTCATGATCTTATATCGTTAACTGCTTACTCTTCCAATAAAATTTAAATTAAAATCGTTAGTTACATCTTTTTGCCAACCACCATTTGGTAAATCATGCATCCATGAGAGCAATACTTTTGCTTGCAAGAAGCATATGAATCAGCCATAAGACAATTGTGTAGCGCAACAATACTTTTGATAATTTCTTTGACTAAATCCATATTTGCAATTATAGGTCTTCTTAGCACTATATACCTAGCTGCTGCAATACCAAAACAGTTTTCTATAATACGCCTGGCTCCTGACAACCTGTAGTTTCTTTTCTCGTAAATTCTTTTCTCGCTTGTCAAGAAAGACGATAGATAAAATTTCAGTAGGTTTTCTTTCAGAGGAAAGGCTTCGTCTCCTGCTATAACATCTGGAAAAACTCTGAGTTTTTCCCCTAATAACACTCGGATCAGGAAGAGTGATATCACCATCAAATATTTTGTTTATTTCGCTGTTCATTAAAACTCCGGCATCACTTATTCGCCCAGTGTTTCCAATATCAACTAGAGTGAATTCATATTTTCCATTGCAAACTGCCATTATAACAATGCTTTGCGTTTTCTTGTAATTAAAGTATTGCGATCAACTATTTGATTGAACATAACGATATGTTTACCATCGATGATGGGGAAAATTCCATTGATGCTCAAATTGTTTGGAAATATCAATCCAATCTGTGGATGTTTTCGGTGGTTTTAAAAACCCTCTCTGAAGGACAATGTTCTAAATAACGGAGCAATTTTCGCTCAATATCCTACATGTAAAATAAAAACTAAAACACAATGATAAAACATAAATGTAATGTTAAATCTGGTGTTGCAAAAGTGAAGACTTACTAATTAATGTAGGGCTAATTCTATAACGCATTGCAAAATCTATCTTTTTTTCGTGATTTTTTGTTTTGTTTGTGTTTTGATTCCATTGCACTGCGTTACATAGAGATGAAATGTAGCGATCGCGGTATTTTTAGTAGAATTTCAATTTTCTTTGTGCAAATTTTTTACTCGGCGAAAAATGTTCGTCGGCGGCAGGCGAAAAACTTAGTGGAAAAGCAGCTTAACAGAAACATAATTGCAATCTGGTTATAATGTAGAACATATCCATAATTCTCTTCCTTCCTTCAACATTAACTGCAACAGTCTCAGCAATCAAAAACTTTGATAGTCTAGCAATATGCTCTAAAGAAACCGTCTTGATTGAAGAACATATAAAACTAAATACTGTTTCTATCATAATTTAAAAAAACCTCACTTTTTCAAAAGAAACAATTTCAAAAACGGAGTATTCCTAGATGTCTTGGATAACATATTGACTGAGCACGATGTTGATCTACTGGTTGGAGATTTTAACACTGATGCGTTAAACAGTGATCAGAATGTATATTTACACACTGATTATTTCCGTTATAGATTGATAATTAATCATCCTACACATCTTGGTGGAGGCATGATAGACCATGTGTATATCAAAGAGTTATTTCTAGATAATAAAATTCCCGACGCAGTCATGCACAACGTATTTTATACAGACCATGCTTTCTAAATATTATATTGCTTCAAATTTTAACAATGTAAAAGGAAAAATTGTCATGGTTATCAATTAATGAAGTTGCATTTGGTGCATGAAAGTGGAGATAATTTTATATAAAACTTTGTAATTTTGAACCATGCTTGTAGAGACGTGATCATGGGGTGCGGTATGCCCCCGAATGCTTGTCAATAAATTACACATGGATTTGTCGAAAACTTTTTCTTTTTTTTCCTTTTGTTAGTTTTGTTCTTGAATGTTTATTTGATTGATGTTTTGTTTCTATCGACGCCACTAATTATAGGAAACTAACAACGTTTGCTTTTCTATTCTGTAACATTTTGCCTTTTTATACTTTGAACATACGTTTGTGCCTAATTGTTGTATCCACCTTTTCTCTTTTTGTTCTTTGAATCTTCCATATAAATGATGCAAGTCTACTAAAGGCCTATAGTTTGTTATTGTTGAAGTTATTATCGAGTTCCTTGTTGTCTCTATCACTCCTGTCCATTAAGGGCCGATAACGAACTATTTCTTTCCGATGATTTATGTTAGTTGTCTTCTTAATAAATATTTGAGAACCATATCATTGTTTTTTCCCCCAACATTATCAAATCGTAAAAGTGTGTTGATTCTCATCAAGAAATATTTTAACCATGCCAGTTTGTTACAACCTACACTAAAACTTTTTGTGGTGAGCAGACAACAAAAATCATGTGGAAAAATATCGCCAAACCTTGTAGTTTCTTTCTAACATAAAATCTTACCATTCTTTTGATATTTTAGAGGGATGTTCCTGCTATAATAACCATTTTTATAAATCGATCATCGTTACACGTGCTTTCTGTTAAAATGCTTTTCAACATATTGAATGCATGCTCATGTTCATTTTTTTATTCAAATGTTTTTTCTCTCTCTCGTAAGTTATCTCAGCGGGAACGTAATGGTACTGTGATTAGGATTAAACCCCCTTAGGTAATTACAAAGCCCTAAAATGAGCCTTACTTTACTAACATTTTCTGACCGATTACTGTTCTCCAGACTGACTTTAGAAGGCCGCTCGGCTTTATCTCCCCCACTGGATAATCGGTATCCGTAAAAATCGAAATTCTCCCTACCAAATATACATTTTAGATGATGCCGTTTTGAATATAGCCTGATGATGACGAAATCTACGCTGAATAAAACTTGTTGTTTTCTTGTATCGTATATTTTTATTTCTGTTTTCTTCCAATCTTTTTAAAACTGTTAACAAAACTTCGTCATGATGTAGTGTACTTTCCCCCAATACAAGAATATCATCGTATAAATGGCACGCTGAAGATCTTTCTGGTGCACACAGCAGGCTTAAATCCGAAAATCGGCCGTTTAAATCGTTTGAAGCTACGCTTTTACCTATCCCTGGTTAGTGTTTAACCAGTGTCTTAAGGTTTATTTTTCTGATGTATATTATATGGGCATTAGATGAAGTATTTCTAATCACCGAAAATGAGTGATTATTTTCTTGACATTTATTTTTTTTCCGAAAAAGTCTCTTTCTTTAAGATGTGAAAAACAATGCAAGATGGATTGGATTGACAAATTTAAGTTGGTATAAGAAAAACGATTTTTAATTACAAATAAAATTTCCAATGACAGTACCGTTTAAAAGGATCCTACCATCTAATATGAAAATTTGTTATTTGTTTATAAACCAGGAAAAAACAAGATTGCAATATCAAATTATGGTACCATCGAGTGCAACCACTGAGGCCCCCCATGTTAAAATGAAATTATGCCTTTTTCAGTAATTTGTGCGGTGACTATTCATTGCGCATTCGTAGGATAATAGCTTTCACAATTGGGTGAATTTGGACCAGATTTTGGATTGTTTCTTATCTTGGCCAAAATTGGGCAATTTTGGAAAATATTGGAATAAATTTCGAAAAGTGCTTCAATTTTCATGAAAATGTGCTTGTAGAACAATTCAATGCTGCTGAATTGTGGAAATCATTTTTCGTATTTTGACCAAATAGTTTTCAAAAGGATTCCTTAAGCTGAGAAACTTTGCAGAGGCAAAGGTTGTTTCGTTTGACTGCCAATTTTATTAACAATTTTTGTTATGGCATCAATGTCTGTTCGGTATCCAGGGGTCTACAACTAAAATAAATCCACTTTACATTCTGCAATAACAGAAACACATTTATGATAAAAGTGGATGGCAATTGCCTAAAAAAACTGGAACATCGGTTTCTATAGAAATAATGTCTATAGGAAAAAAAGTTTTTTCTTATAGACTATGATAATATAAATCATGCAGTCTCTCCACAACAAAATTGATAATTTTTTTTCTGTTGGTTGGTTCACTATGTTCAAATGAAATGAGTATTCGAATTTATTTTTATCTCCCCATTAACTTCAGCATCCAATAAGTGAAAAAGGAAACCTAATTCACGTTCAAAATTATTTAAGATATGAAATTCAATATCACAACATTAGTAATAAATATAAAAACATTTCTTTCCTTTGAAGATCAGATTAACGCCTGGAGAATCTATTCTCGACATGCGAAATCTATTCTCGACTTAGATACCGTAAAAACCATGTGCCGTAATTAACCCAAAGGAAACACTAGAGATGATATTTCTTTTATTTACGGCTAATTACCCTTGAAGCTACTCGTAACATTTTCATAACAACAATTACATCTGATAATCAGCTGGTTATTAAACATGTTGAGAAGAGATTCTCATACTCGGGGAACAGAAAATGCCCTGTATAGCTATGGTAATAGAAATCAATCAGGCTGCAAAAGCAATAATTTTAAACATTAAGGCAGCCAAAAGTCTGATTTTCAGATACATTTTAGGATAACCAGGCATTATTATTATCATCTGGACATTCGATATGTTGTTCACAGGGCGGTAACAATTTGATTTTCAGTGTCAGAATTAATTTTGGTAATCATAATTTGCCCATGTTTGAATGTTTGTTTGTGTGTTTAGGTATTTTGTCAAAAGCTGACTACTTACGTAAGCTTTTAGTTTCCTATAAAATTGTTGTTGCAGGTAATTTACTCATTTCATCACTGCGAAACGTTTTACATGGTTCTTTTCTTTTGTACTTTTACGCAAAGAAAGATTTTGGACTGAAGGAAGTTAAAGTTTTTTGTACGACTCAAGAGCCCTGTCATTTGCCAGTGTCACGAGAGGTTTAAAAAATTTGAGCATACTTACTAGTTGCTATTTTATTTACGATTTTATATTGTCATTTACTACGATTGCCCTGAAGGCTCACAATTCTCTGCCACAAATGTTTGTGGTAAAGTTTTCTCTTCAGCAATTTTTTCGTGGTAAAATGTTCTATTCCATGATATTTTTGTGGCAAAGGGTTCTCTTCAGTAGAAGTGTATCGAGTCTAATTTTTTGGAATAAAAATATCGTGGAAGAAAACTCTTTGCCACAAAAATATCATGGAAGAGAACACTTTGCCATAAAAAACTGTAGAAGAGAACAGTGAGCCTTCAGGGGCATATACAATATCCCTGAGGGGTCACCACAAAATTATAATGGAAGAGAACACTTTGCCACAAAAATATCATGGAAGAGACACTTTGCTATAAAAAAATATGGAAGAGAACATTGAGTCTTCAGGGCAATTGTAACTTACAATGCAAATATGACTATTTTTAATTCATTTCAGAATTTGAATTCCAATATAACTGACTAAGCAAATGGCAGATCAAATATACAATGTGTTAAAGGCTAGACATAAGTCTTCTACAATAGATGACCCAAATGTCAAAGAAATATTGGAATCATCACCTTCTTTGTTTTGGATTAGCAAGCACACTATTGATCACTGTGAAGTGAGAGCAAAAGGAAATGTAAAGTTATGTTACTTGTATTAGCAGAGCAATTGCAATATTGACAATTGTTGAATGCTGCATCTTTATTTATTATTATTATTATTATTATTATTCACGAATATTTATACAGGATAAGCCATTCAAAAATTAGAAATATATACACTATATACATATTTACAAATTTCTGTTGTTCTATGGGTCCTGTTGTGTATAATATAAAAAAAAGTAAAAACTGTAAAATCAGTAAAAATCTAAAAAAGTTTGAATATCGCCCGGAAAAATTTAAGATTAAACTGCTGAATTCGAAGATTAAAAGAGTCGAATTTGAGAATCTGAATGATTCAAGATATAAATTTTACGCATAAAACTCGGCAATAAAACTCAGATTAACCTAGAATGTGAATTAGATATTGAAAGCTTTATTAAATAAACTTATAAAATCTTTTGTAGAATTTGCATTTCGTACGTTCATTGGCAAAGAGTTATATTCTTTAGCACCAGCAAATCTAAAGCTTTTCTTTGCGGACTCCAGTTTGACACGAGGAAGTCTGATAATCTTTGTAGAGTTACGAGTATCGTTTGACATCACATCGAAATAGTTTAGCAAATTACGACAAACTTGTTCAGTGATACATTTGTACACCTGCACACAAAGTCTGCGTTTCTGGATTGCACGGATGGAAACTTTCGATTGATCTCTGACGTTATAGCGTTTGTATATAATACGAGCAGCTCTGTTCTCAAAATTAATCAGTTTTTCTTCAGCCGTACGTGTGTGTGTACTGGTCAAGATGGAACAATATGTGAAGATTGGCAGAATCAATGATCTATACAAGGTAAGTGCTGCTTCAGTTGTAAGTTGTGAACGGACTCGTTTCAGTAGGTACAATCTTCCTGCTGCTTTCTTGTATGCAGAGTCAATGTGATCTTTTAAAGATAATGACTGATCGAGTTTGACTCCAAGATATTTATATGTATTGGTTGACATTAAGCTCTCGAATTTGTGTTTGATGTTCAGTGATTGACCTTTGACCCTCTGTGGTGTGCCAAACAACATCACTTCCGTTGTTCCCTTTTTCATGTTGCACACTAGGTCCATCGATTCTAGCCAATCTGAAAGTAGTTTGAAATCTTCTGTGAGATGCTTCTCGATGTCTGATGTCGTTTTTGACTGGTAGTAAATCACTGTATCGTCAGCATATGTGAAAATCTTTGAGTTTTGAAGCACTGATTCAATGTCATTGAAGGTCAATAAGAAAAGTAAGGGCCCGAGTATTGACCCTTGAGGTACTCCGCATGTCACGTTTTGAGCTTGTGATATTTCTTGTCCAATACGTACGGATTGTTTACGGTTAAATAGGTAATCTACAAGGAGATCTTTTTCCTTGTCATGGATACCATAACTTGACAAGTTTTCAGTAATTTGTGAGTGGCTCAGAGTATCAAATGCCTTACTCAAGTCTACGAATATGGCACCTGTCATCAGACCATCGTTCATACTCATGCGTATTTGATCAAGAAAAAGTGTTGCTGCTGTTTCTGTATCGCGTTGTTTACGAAAACCAAACTGCGTTTGTGATAGAAGATTTTTCTCCTCAAGAAATTTCGATATTTGTGAGTAGATACATCTCTCAAAAATCTTAGAGCAGATTGGTAGGACTGATACGGGCCGGTAGTTGTCCAAATCGGCTTTGGCGCCTGACTTGAAAATGGGTGATATTATTCCATATTTAAAGTCATCGGGTACTGTAGCAGTTTCCAATGATCTATTTATCACATGGGCGAGTGGTTTGGCAATATAACGGGCAGAGTCCTTCAACATTCCTGGCGGTAGATCGTCATGACCAGTAGCTTTATTTCGAGAGAGTTTTTTGAGGTTTTTAAACACGTCATTCACAAGAACCTCTTTGAATTTGAACGTAGAATATGTTTTCGGGTAAGTAACCACCGGTCTAGACCATACAAAATCTTTCAAACGAATAGCTTTTTCTTTCACTTTCCCAGCCACAGTTGTAAAGAAATTGCAGAAGCCTGTAGCTATCTTTGACGGATTGGAGGTCAATTTGCTGTCAATGAAGAATGATTTAGCGTTGGAAACGATTTCTTTAGTCGGGAAGATTTTATTTAGGGTTTTCCAAAATCTCTTTAGATCTTTGGTAGACTCGTTTAGCAAAGTTTTGAGGTGTTTGTTTTTTGCTTTTCTCACTTGTACGTTAACTTTATTTCTCTGGGTTTTGTATGCGTTAAAGTCATTTATTAATTTCGTTGACAAAAATTTACGGTGAAGCCTGTCTCGATTGTTCATTTCGGCTTTCAGTTCACAAGTGAGCCAAGGTGATTTTTTCGACTTGACTCGTTTTGAAATCAATGGAGCGTGATTATTAAAAGTGTTCAGCAATATAAGATTTGAGACAATGCCAAGCTTTATTTGGATTTTTCTCAGAATATACGGAAGAAAAATCAGTTTCTTGTAGTGTGTTTTGAAGACCTTCAAATGAGTAATTGGTAGAATCACGACATTTAATTATCTCTGATGTTTCTTTTTTCTTGTTGGTATTTCGAACACAATATATCGCTTCATGGTCACTTAATCTACACGTCAAAACTTGATTACTCAATAATACCTCGGGTTTGTTTGACAAAATCACGTCAATCAATGTCTCCGACTCGCCTGTAAATCTCGTGGGGACTTTAATGGTTTGGATAAACCCATTCAGTGATAAAAGATCTTTAAACGGTTTATTGTCATTGTCACTTAAATAATTACAGTTTACATCGCCGATAATTATGATTTCTTTGTTGTCATGTGAATTTTTAATTTTTGTCAATGTTTTGTCAAAAATATCAATAAAGTTTTTGCACAAGTGTTTTGATGTATTCGGTGGTCGATATAAAATACATAAAAAATATGATTGTTTATGTTGCGATAGAATTTCCAAGCATATAAACTCTAAGTTTTCATTATCGAGATCCTTTCTCCTTGTATAATCGATATTAGACTTTACGTAAACTCCGACACCACCACCATCTTTCTTACGGTCTTTTCTTTCAAAAGAATAACCAGATATATCTACGAGAGTTGTAGGTATAGACTCTTTCAGTAGTGTTTCTGAGATCCCAAAAATATCAAACTTGTGTTCTTTAACAAACATCGAAAGACAATCAATCTTTCCAGATAGCCCACGCACATTTAAATGACCAATACAAAACTTATTCTTCTTGGACGATGTGTTACAAGATATAAGGTTATTTCCAAACAAAAATAATAACAAAAACCACAGTACACAAAGACGTCTGCGTGCTGCCTCTTGAATCTTGATATATTTAATCTTAAACTTTCATCGTATAGATTTTTTAAATTCATCTTTTCATCCATCTATCATCCTCCAATGGAAAACAAAATGTGAAACTAGATGTTATCCATTAAAACTCGAATTTGTTCTTTATACTCTTTAACTGACTGTATTATATTGTGTGTAATACTAGACAGTATTTTTTTGCATAAAGATTTGAAGATAAAGTAAAGATTTTTTAATTCATGACAAGGCTTGTACTCCTCATAACTGCAAGAATGGCTTTTCACATAACATGAAAGATGAAAACAATAAAGGGGTATTACTAGATACTGGTATTGACAATATGAACATTCTCCGTTCTTCCTTTCCAAGACTATGCAAAGACTTCATTACAGTTGGAAAACGCAATCTTTTTTCTGTGTGGCTATCTCCATATATGTCCAGACTATCGATTGGATAAATGTATTGGAAAGTGCAAAATGGAATTAAAAAGCAATCATAAAAAAGCATATCTTCACAACTTCTGCAATGAGCACAATAAAAGTGCTTTTGTTGAATTTTGATTTCCATTACCGTCCTAGTGATCGTCAATTCCTGCTTGCAAACATTTTGATTAAACAGCATCACAACTCTTTTTCTGTTAGTGATGGTACTTCTGATACTTTTTCAGAATGCAGTTCAAAAACAACTGGATGTTCCTCTTGTGTAAATATTATCTTGAAGGTCAATGTCGGAAACAAAATTGTCAGCGTCTTCATATTTGTAAGGATTTCTTAATAAGTTACAAGAAATGCAATGAAGGTAATTGCAGATATGGATTTTCTCATGATCCACTAAATGAAAACAATGGAAAAATTATGGCAAAACGTCTCGTTGATCATCTTTCAAATTCAAAGTTGATAGATTTACTTCGTCAATCATTCCCTCGCATTTGTAAATTCTATCAAGAAAATATGGGGTATTGTGGAAAGAAAAATTGCAACAGAATTCACATTTGTCAAGACTTCACCAGTGGTACATGTAGTGAACCCAACTGCTCAAAATCACATGATATAAAAGATATTCATAACATGAATGTTCTGAAGTTATTTTCCCTTGACAAAATAAAAGGTAATCAAAATATGTCAGAGGATGTATTCCTTTGGTCAATATTTTGATCTCTAAACAATGTGAAGTTCAGATAGTATGTAACCTCGGGATCTTTGGTGGAATACTAAAAAAATAACTTTTGAAAAAATATTCCATTATATTGTTAATCAAGGTAGTTCTTGCAACTTAACAGACGATTCATTACTGGCTTTCTTTGATAATGATGTCACCAATGCTGTAGCTTGGTTTGAAGAAAGCCGTGGTTCATTCAGAACAGTGAAAAATCACATATCACAGCAGATGTCCGAAAAATGTCAGACCATGCTTTTCATATTGGAGAAGAAAGTTTCCTTGTTCATCAAGTGAATGTGATATGTTTCATATTTGTAAAGCATATTTGATGAATCGATATCTTTTTAATGGCAATTGTAAAAATAGCCATAACATTTTTGATCAACCGAATCGTAGACTGATGAATAAGTTTAAACTTTCTGGATTATCAAGGGAACAGCTTGAATCAATTTTGAAATTGCGATACCCATTTGTGTGCACTGGCTACCAAACAGGAAATTGTGCAGATGGAGAGGATTTATGTCCTAACCTTCATGTGTGTTTTGATTTTATCAGAGCTGGTTGTCAATCTTGTGATTTGGCGCACGAATCTGCTTTCTCTAGTGACCAAGCACCTGTTAAAAGAGTTTCATATTAAGGAAAGAGATTTCAGATCGTGTGTGGTACTTCCAAAGTTTGATAGTGCAGTTAAACGGAGTAGTTTGAATGATGTTGACAAATCCTGTATGGGAACTTCTCAGGGGGAAATGAGAATGACAGTATACAAGTATAAAGGTTTGAAATTGAAAGCAAATGATGCTTTAAATAGTAAGTTTATTATGATGATTTTTTTGTTGGTTGTTTTTGATAGTTATACACATTTCCTGCCATACGTATCCTGATTAGTGTTTTTTTTATCAAAGTTATACTTCAGCTTTAAAAAAAGCCCTTTATTTAAAGAGAATTAACGTCAAAAAAACAACTTTCACTTAAATGACTTGTTACATATGTACAAAGTGAAAGACATTTTCCAAAATTTGTAATAGCCTAAAATAAGTTTTGAAAATATCACTTGACTTTTTTGCTGACGTAATAAGGTCCAAAACAGTAGTTTTCTGTTCGTGAACATGCAATACAATAAGAACTTCGAAAGAGTCTGTATTTCACTATTGATTTCTTTTTACCGTTTTTTCTAATACTTTTCTAATGAACTTGGTGGTATAAGTTGGTGGTATAAAACATGCATAAATAAAAAAAGTCTTTGTCTACACAAAATGAGTAATGAGATAATTGATCACGAAAACAACAACTGCTCTTGAAAATACAGCTGTCACCTTGTGACGTCATAAAATTGAGCACTGAAAAAACATTTAAACCCTTATTACTCCTTAATTATTAATGAAAATATACTAAATTTTTTCACAGTTTCTTATTTTTATATTATAATTGATTTTTAAATAAATTTGGTAACAACTTTTTTTGACATTAATTCTCCTTTAAATTATTTCCAGCCGTATTTAGTTTGTTGTCAAAAATATAATATTTGATTTTTTTCTAATATATGCCCTAGATGATTATTTAAAAGTTTCGGGTTATATAGGGACATTCATTGGATTGGGGTGTTTTTTTAAGAGAAAACATGGAAAAGGTTTTTATTCAATATTCAAAACATTCAAAATTCAAAAAATGGCTTCATGTTTTTTCAAGTTTCTCAAGTAATTTGATTTTCCGATTACTATTTAGTTCGTTCCTTAAAGCCTACTGGGCCAACAGAAGAAGATGTAATATGTAATGTAAAAAGGAAAAGCTTTCATCTTGATTCACAAATTTGCAGTCACTTTGATGATGTTGACAAAGCAGAAGTATGGTTTTTGAAACACAAGGATGCTTTTCGCTTGGAAAGTGCTCACTACACAAAAACTTTTCATATTTGCGTTGAAGAAATAAGACCATGCCCCTATTACTGGTGCAAAATGGGAAACAGCGGTTGCATCGAATCTTACTGTGACATGTTTCATGTGTGCCATAATTTCCTATTCCATGAACACACAACAAAAGAACTTGTAAGTTCAACCACAACATGCAAGATTCACACAATCGAAAGGTGTTTTCTAAATTGTAGTTTACCAGATTTTCAGGAGATCATATAATATAATTATTTAAAAGTTCGTTATTCTTTTGTTTGCATGGATTATATTGATGGTGCATGTTTATTAAATGACAATGTACGAAACTTTATATATGCTATGATTATTTCAATGGTAATTGCAAGAAGGTGAAAGTCTTTGCAGATATAAACATGAGAGTGGATTTAACAGCCAACAAGCACTGGACATGATGACGAGCTATCATATCAAACCTGGTGATTTCAAGTTTTGTGTCATTGTACCCGAAAGAAAACTGGACATAAATAAGATGATGGTGGTTTCAAATACAGGTATGATGACTAGTATACTAACAATTTACATTAGTGATTCATCTTTACTACGAAAACATACTTTTAAAACTGTCCTTATACAGTGTCGTAAATAGCTATTTTGATGTATGCTTAGAAAAGAGAAATTTGATTTTCACCTTAGATTATATTGTTACTTATTTGTGCATTGATTTTAGGCAATTTTGATCCTTGGAAAGAAGAAGCCATATGCCTTAAATATGTTGCTGGAGAATGTGAAGATGCAACTTCATGTCATTTAATACATTCACCTGGAAAACTTCCTTATTTGTGGCATTATAAAACGGGAAATGGGATGGTTGGGATAATGTTTTGTCCAAATTAAGTGTGAAAATGGAGGAAGAGTTTTGTGATCCTTCAAGGGATTATTGGAACAGGTATTAAATATATTGGTTTTCCGCGAAACTAAAAATCTTTTAGAACCTTCCTTGTTTTTTTTATTTCGGCATCACCATTGTTTCATGTGCTCCACAACTTCTGAAAAAAAGTGGGGAGACATGTTGATACAAATTTATAATAATAATTTATAATATAAAATAAAAATATGACAAATTTTATTCAAGATATTTGATTGTGCATCGCCCGATTAAAGGTTTTCTTATTTGTTTACAAGGTTTACTACTTGGATACTTCACAAAACAGATTTAAATTTTATTTTTTGATATTTTAATATTTTTCATCTTTAATTTCAATATTTCTAACAACCTTTTTCCACTGCAAGCAAGTATCATGATCTGAGAAGCAATTTATTGCATTGAAATGCTGGAATTACAAAATATAGCTAATAAATATTGAATGAGCTTCCGTTTTCATTATTTCATGGCAACGTTGCATATCTTTTCAGCTGGTTTTGCAGAACTCCTTCTGCCTGCAAGAGGATCTAGTTTATATTATGATTGTATCATTTTTAAGAACCTGTTAAAAACGTATATATTTTTACCTAAGATTTGTCCTCTTTAGTAAGTGTTTGTTTATGGTCTTTTAACTTTAGTTTTCTTCCGGTTGCTTGTATATCATTTTCAACGTTGTCTGATATCAATTACAATAAATACAATGAGGAATATGTTGAGATTCGTCGTCTATCGACAAAGTCGTCAGTTAAAGGTCAAACAGATGATGTTGGTCTGACAGAATGGCAATGGTGTTGGATGAAAGGAGATACTAATTGGGTCAAATATGAAAAATGGGTGAATTATTGTTTTTGAAAAATTGTGCGACTTTGAATCATAATGGTATTCATTTCGTATGTATCTGCTTATGATATTTTGAAATCTAGACAAGAAGTGAAGAGATAGAGCTGGCATTCCTCAATGGAGAGTTATCATTTATATTTCAAACTAATGAATACAATTATAAACTATCATTTGACAAGATGGAGCAACAGAATGAAAATCCAAAATACCTAACAAAGAGAGCTATTCGTAGAAGACGTGTTTATAAAACAAAAGGAGATGTGAAAAGGTAACATATCTGCTTTTCCGTTATATTATAAAAAATGACACAATGACCGTTGAGGGGAAAGAGTTATTCTCAAAGTAGAAACTTTTTTTATAATAGAAATTGTTGAAATTTCCATAGAATAAGAAAAGCTTCCTTTTAAAGCAACCTTTATATCTGAAATGGATATTGTTGGGAATGGAGGAGATGTCAGTGAATTTGGCAAAAATATGTTAATAACTGATTAAATAAACTACCACTATACATATACATTGTACAGACACTGTAATTTAACCACAATCAAAAGTGAAATAAAAAATTGCAATGCTAGACCAACAGTAGATGTAAACAAAAAATCACGTCAGCACATGTTGAATATCAAAGAAAATAATTTGTGTTTGATAAACATAAATGTGAAAGTCTTCTGGAAGAAAAAGAATATAATAGTGTTGAGTTATAGTTAGATTTAAGGCATTTTAGACCTAAACTTATACCTTCAATTCAAACATTTTGGAAACCCTGCTGGGGGGAGGGGGTTACAGTGCAGGCCCCCAGCTATAAGTATGGATAGCTAGCCCCGCTCAAATTCAAATCCTGTATTAGACAGATACACTATACATTAACATTAGACTATTCCATTTTGTATTCATTTCAGTTCCAAAGTGTTGTTTCAAAGTGTCAGAATATGTGATAAATACACATGAAAGCATACTTTAGAAATGCCATCTACTTAAAGGGATCCTCCCATCTAAAACAATATTCTGTAAAACACTTCCTCGGACCATAAAAAACATCCCCATATCTTATAAGGTATAAAATAAACGCTAGGGTGGATAATCAGCCAACATTATTTTGTAATATTGTACTGTCTCTCTGAGAAATCTCTTCTTCCTCATCAAAACAGCCCTAGTCCATACGTGCTTCAAGTGATAGAGAGTTCAATTTGGTGTGAATAAATATAGACAAGTGCGGTGAGCACTTTTTGAAGATGTCTGAATCGTAATCTTTGTCATCTCTTCGAACAAATAGATGAACTGAAAAGAGTTCATATTGCTATATTTGGGTTGAAGAGACGAATGTTTGTTTTGATTTTTCTTCTGGGAAATGACCGAAAAGTCGATTCTTGGGAATTTTGAATAAAATATTTTGTGGAAATGGAATTGCATTTCATTACACTTTTTTGTTATTTTACCTCTCTTATTCTTGTGACTGATCATGGCAAAGATAAATGTGTTCAATAAGCCTTAAAAAAGGTGAAAACAAGTGGATCTCCACTGGGTGAGTACAGTCTTTCTATATTCATTAGTCCACTCATACGTCACACGGTGGGTGGGGACTGGACGCTATAACTGAATTTTGGATCGAAGGAGCAAAGGGAAAGGCTGTAATGACGGCTGTATTTTGCGAACTTTTTGCAGTGTTGCATAGCAGTGATGCATTTCTATCAAAAAAGTCAGATGTCAATCTTGTTTTTTCCTGGTTTATAAACAAATAAAATATTTTATTATATTTTTCCAATTCCATTTTTTTTGTATGCATTTTTATAACTTTACGCACTTTGTGTTAAATCTCTTGAGCATTGAAACAAATTTTACAAGTAACATATTGTTTCCAATTATAGACCAATCAGTCTAAGGGAATGTTTACACGTAGGTAGGATGAAACTCGTCTCCGGATGAAATAAAAAGTGTTGACACGTGAATTTCATCGCAGGATGAAATGTGATGAAATATATTTTTTAATTGTTTTTTTATCATTTTGCGTATAATCTTTTTGAGACTGTATAATGAAAGAGATAACGGTGTTAGGTCATTTAATTAAAATGTATGAAATAATGCAAAAATATCATTTCATCCTGCATAAAACGTGTAAATACTACAAAGACTTTGACCAGAGGAAGAGATGAGTTTTGAATTGGGATGAAATTTCACATGTAAACACCCTCTAATTCCTATTACTAGTAAAATATTTGATTCCCTTGACAGATAAAATAGATTCTTTGTTTAAGTGCCTATTACTTATTGTTTATATCTGATTACGTTTTCTGACCCCCAGGATAAAAACGTTGACAATTCTTTTAAAGAAAAGAAATCTGTTTTTGTCACGTTCTATTTATTTATTCTCTGATTCTCATGACTGTTTCCATACTGGTCAAGTCTTCTGGTAATGTTCTTACTGTCATTTCTGAACACCTCATACTGTTAACTAAATGTATCTATTCAAGCTAGGGCAGTTGCTCTTGACATCTCTAAGGCATTTATCAAGGTATGACATACTGGGCTTATAAGTGAGTTACAGTCCTATGGAATATCTTGTCATATCCTTGAAATCATTTCGTCTTTTCTTTACAATCATAATATTAGGTTGTTTTTAATGGCCAGTCTTCATCCAGCTATCCCATAAATGATGGGGTCCCCTAGGGCTCTGTTTGGGTCACACTAGTGATTTTCTTTTCGTTAACAACTTGCCTGATCACATAATCCACCAGTTAGTCATCTATGCTGATTCTACCCTGTATTCCTGCTTAGGTAATATATAAGCATCTCTTGATAAATTGGTCCTTAGGAATTTCATTAATGCTCCTGACACACTGTAAAAGGTTTTTTATTTATTTGGTTCTCCGAGGACCATAGTGACAAGACAATAAAATTCTATTAGACATCCACTTTCCCTGTATTGTCGTTTAGTTTCAATTGCTTTACAAACATTTACGCCAATAGAATAATTTCCTCAATCTTATCTTTGACACAGATAATTTATCGATAACATAATAGGTTAAGTATACAGTATACGATAAACTAAGAAATTGAAATATTTTTTCTCCAGCAATCTATCTAAAAAACTCTAAGCTTTTCAATGGTAAACGTTTTTTTTTATTTTGTTTTACTGGCAAGTGGTTTATTTCCAAATAAAATTTTCATTTTTTGATGGTGATTTTCTTAGATTGATCTTCAACACTTTTTGAATGAATAAAATTTAAATGGACATTTTTTAAATATATTAATAATAGCATCACCTGTCAAAGTGTCGCCTTTCAAAATGAACATGCTCTGCATTGCAATCTTTTGCAAAACTTTTAAAACACATTTTCAGGATGCTCTTTTTAAGTGAATTCCTTACTATGTTTTGGATCTTTTTTACAAAACTAAATAAGCACTGCAGGTGAGACTGTATCTATGTTCAAGCATATAGGTTTATCTCAAACCGTTCTTGTTTTCTTTTTGCTGAAAGTTAAATAAAACTGAAGATATTACATCATAAAGTAAGAGATTGAATAACGGAAAGGAAAGTTCAATAACTTGGAAACGAAGTTTTTAAAAGAAAAATTTAAAAACAGTTTTGTCTTACCTAATTTACTGGCTAAAAAACAACACATTTTTGTCATATTCAATCTCCCAAAAAAATTTCCTTGGAATAATTCTTGTGAAGTTTATGCTTGATGATTTTGATGATCAATGATGAAATGGTTCCTAAGTTGAGACATGTTTTCAATTTTGTTTTTCCTAGCCTTCAAACAAAGTCCATTCTTCAAACATCGTCACATTGGCCCACCAATCATTTTCAAGGAGAAACAATACCATTGGCTTTTGAGAAGTATATGCAGCTAAAAACTGATTTTGAAAACTCCATGGATAGGAAAGTATTGGTGCTGGGCATTTAGGAAATTTGCAACAAAGAATATTATGATAGTTATGGAAGGTATGGTGAAACATATTTGAGTCTACTTCTGATACAATATTTAAATAATGACCTCTAACCTAATGAACTGAAGATCTTATTCAATTTTGTCAATGCATTCGTTAGAGTAATCACATGTATTTCAATTTCCTTAAATAAAACCAACCCAAGGTTTTTAACAAAATTGAAATCTACCCAACAAAGTGATGGGGATTTAGTTAATCACATGTGAATCAGTTGATCTGTTTTTTTGGTTTTATGTCTCTTAAGAAAGAAATATTTGAAATAAGATTCAAAATTTGTTTCTTTTAATGTCTACTCTTTGTGAACAATAATCTATTTTTTTGTTCAGGTTCATTTCACACTCAGTTTGTATTTAAGCTTGTTTAATTATCACATAACCAGCATTAGTGTTAGATATGTTCTCTACCGTGTTTAAAGCACAATTTTATTATGTTTAGAAAGAAAATGATCCTGCAAGAGAAACTAGGAGACGCCAATGCGAAGTTTCTTTACCATGGAATGGATCATACTGCTGTGGAAGCAATTTGTCTTCAGAATTTTGATTGGAGGTTATATGGTACACATGCAATTGCATATGGAAAAGGGAGTTACATTTCCACTACTGCCTCCTATAGCCATCGTTACACAACCAGGGACATAAATGGCACTCGTTATATGTTTGTTGCATCAATCTTGGCTGGACGTTTCGCATTTGTAAGTCATAAACAAAATTATATTCTACAAAGTGTTGTTTACTGCTGGTTCATATGACATATATACTAGTAAAAAAATTTTCGTAAGATTTTATAATTACAAAAGCTTTCATAATTTTAGAGAGGGTATATTTTCTTTTGCATTTGTTGTTGAAATTTCCTTTCACACAATAAGTGTGTGTTTTGAGAATTACACTGTGTTTCTCAAAATGTATAGGTCATGAGAAAAAAAGATTTACAGCGGAAAATTGGATAATGAAAAATTAGCTTAAAACATTAAAAATAAATAGTTGTAAATAATATTTTAAGGCTATTTGATTTTATATACTTACTACAATTGTGATGAAAACCAAAATGATGGTAGTGAAACATGGTGTTCCTTTTTGGTCCTTTTGTGTATTTGGCGTTTAATGTAGATTTATTTTATTGTATTTTTTTATTGAAGGCTAAATCTATATTTAGTGAACTAGATATTGGGAAATAAACTCTGAAAAAGACTCCGCAGTATAAAATACCTGACGGAATTTCTCAAATACCTGCTGAAATTTGACATGTTATGCATCGTTTCAACGTTGAATATCGATGGAATGTCTCTACAGCATGTACAAAAAAACAACTAAAATTTCAGAAAAAAAATTTACAATGTACACAGTACAAGCACGAAGGTTGTATATTTCAAAGGAAAAATCTTGTGAAATTGCGTAAGGGTTATATCTTTCTAAAAAATCAATAGCCTTTGCTTCTTCATTTTAAAATAGTATTTTTCGAATTATTTTAATGAACTTAAGATGTATCTTTTCAGGGAGACAAATTATTTTAAAAAATTTGAATAACGGAAGGTATTTTGACCCAAGGAACCAAAAATTCATTTTGAATAAACAAAAGTTCAAATAAGTGTAGGTTCCAATAATCGTGAGTACTGTATGCTTAAGACAAGACGATTTTGTAAACAGTAATTTTTTATTTTTCAGGGAAATTCAACTATGAAAAGGCCTCCTGAAATAAACACATCGATACACGACTTGTATGACAGCTGCGTGAATAAGTTGCATAATCCTTCAATATATGTCATTTTTGAAAGAGATCAATGCTACCCTCGCAAAGATATACAAAGAAAGAAACAATCTTTTTTAGTAATTCCAACTTTAAGACAAGGGCTTCCACACTCTTTGAAATATTGTAGTATAAAGATTTAAAACCAAAATCACTTTGTTCCATAAAAAGAAGTTTTTTTTTTACTTTTTTTATTAAAAGGAACTCTTCGTCCATGCCATCTTTTAATTTACTGTTATTGTTAGTATATAATTTATAGCTTAAAACATGTTCAATGGAAGAAAGTTGTGAAAGGTTTTGCTTTTTGTTTTTTGAAATATTTTATCTTGAAAATAAGGAATAATGCGACAGTGACTCATTCAATGATAATCGAATTTATTTAGTTTTAATTTTAGTAACTATTTTCGACCAGATTTGTAACAATCATCATTGGCGATTGTTTATTCCAAAAATTTCACGGTGGCAACGCTCTGGAAAAATCTGGAAAATCATGGAAATACCTGAAGCATTCTCTTACACTTGGATTTACCTGGAGCAGTTGCATTGTAAGTTGAACTATTTGACAAATTTTATTTTTAAACACTAACTATTTTCATGTGTTTTCTATATAATAACATTTTATCTCAGTATTTTGAATTGACATTTAATGTGAAATTTCGACGTTAACAGACTAACCAAGAGGTAACAAAAAATCAATTTACCTTTGGCATTTGTAAAATTAGACAATTTCTGGTAAATATAATAAATGAAATGGAGTTATGTAGGTATGACATGTTTTATCATATTTATTTTCTTTAAAAAGAGTTTTTGTCCAAAACAAAAGAAGAACTTATCAGGTTATTTCTTCTTTGGCATAACTTTGAGAAAATATTTTGTTTGTTCTCCATAAATATTCCTTTTACTTTTGAGATTTATAAAGGTTTGGGTGACATGCAAGACTGACTAAAATTTCAGCGTAAACTTTGAATTAATGAAATATGTGAAAGTTTTACCATGTAAGTTAATTTTCAATGGCAAGTAGAATCTATTGACGTTTTTGTTGATAAACTATTAATAAACAATACTCAAAACTTATTGAAATAGGTTAGTTTATGACATAGTTTATCGCGCATCTTACCTAAATTATTCAAAACATTAATCAATTGACGTCAATGAAGATAAATGCCTAACCTTATCTTTCATGATCGGTTTGGAGTAAAAGTTGATGTCAGCAATATCTTTGGAACTTTGGAAAGGAATACTAACAAATTTAAAATGAAAAACAAAATATTGTAAACATTGTTTGATTTTATTTTGTATACCACACCTGAGTGTTAAATAGGTTTCATAATTTCCTTTAGTTTTTGTAAGGTGTGACCTCGGAATTCTGCGATTTCAATTTACAGTCCCGTGCTTTTGTTCAAAAAATAAAATCCTTAAACAGTTAATTCAAAGTACACTACCATTTCTAACCATACTATGTCTCACTTTTATTGGAAAAACTGGCGTAGGATTTGAAACGTAAATATCTAACATTCAAGTGTAACGCACAATTAGCTAACTTGCAGAAATCCTTGTGCCCACCCGGCTCTAAGGGAGGTTGTGGATCCACTTTATTTTAGTAAACCGTTTTTGAATGTGAGGTTGCCGATTTTTCACGGCATCTTTCTTATAAGTTTATCTGGGGAAGTACTACGCTGAACGAACAAGTTGGTTTTTCAGTATTATAATAGTGAGAATCTCCTATCGGCGTAGGAAAAATCTAAATCTCCAACTCCATCTTAGGATTTTTCATGCCATGAATACGTCAAAGAAGACAATGAACAGTCTCCACGGAATGAAATGTTTTTTCTTTGGAAATATTCTCAACGATCATTTCATCTCAAACAATGTTAAGTGAAGGGAGAGGAGAGAAGAATTGCTTTTGTATTTGTTTTGCTATTTGGATTTACTTCAACGATTAAGTTCAAAAGTGAAGAATACTATTGTTTGTTATCGAGAAAGTATTAGTAAGGTTACTACCCGTCGTATGATGCAGAAAAGAAATGAGAGTGTTTAAAATGTAAACAAATTCCTTTTCGTTTTATTAAAGATTGGTGAGTGAATGAAGAAAAAACTAGATGCCCTTACAGGCAAAAGGATTTCTGCACTATTAGCTGAGCTTCTGCAAGATTTTCATAGAATAAAGAAAAGCTTCCTTTTCTAAGCAACCTTTATCTCTGAAATGGATATTGGTGGAAATACAAAAGATATATTCCTCTTCTTTAAAACTGATGAAATAAATCACCAATCAGCTATAATTACCATTATGCTATTCAATTTTGATTTCGTTTCAATCTCAAAGTGTTTTTTCAAAGTGTCAGAATATGTGACAGCATAAACGCATATTAGGTGATAAAATATCTTTGCAGAATAAAGTTTTAAAAAGGTTGAAAAATAAGTAATTAGTAATTTCTTAAAATGTAAATCATTTATTTTAAACTGATTCAAAAGCTATTTAAATATATAAAATCCGGTCAAAAAAGCAACATTCACATGTCCGCCATTTTCTTTCCCGGCAAAAGTTGTTTCGACGAGTGGCATAATTGATATAATTGCAATACTTAACAATTCTGGGTTTCATCCAAGGTTTGGACAGTAAAAAAAATCCGAAGAACTCGGACGATTATACGCAGAAATCCAATGAAACGAAGTAGTATGATTATTAACGAAATATAATATATTATTTTATCAAAAGTTAGAATGTAAAGTGAAAAGGTCTATTTATTTATTCACTTGGATAAGATGGTTTACAGTTGAGAAATTGTATATTTTTTCAACGGGAAGAAGAAGTGTGACTGGAGAATAAAAATGTGAAAGTTCAGTTATTTCTGGGGCTGTAGCTAAAACTACATAAAAAAGAGAAAGGAAAGAGGATTTCTCGTAGCTAACAAGCATATATAACAGCCAGGATTGTGTTGATATTTTGGCTTGGTTTGAATGATAATTGAACCCCCATCTCCTACCACCCAAACCAACTAAGGAATTATTATACTGTACTTAACAAATCCCAGGTTTTTTTAGCTTTTCTTTTACGTTTTTTAACCTATGGTTTTATTGCTATATATATTTTTAAGTGTCTTGTTTGTTTTGTTAGTTGGGCAGGAGGGTGTAGGAGGGTGCATCTTTCCTTTTCACTCTTTACATAGATTACATCTACGTATTTTATGATGGTTCTTGAGGTTTCTATATCATATTTATTTTAATTTATCTCTGTTTGTTGTTTTTGTTTGTTGTTTGTTTTATTTTGTCTGTGGGAGGGGAGGGAGTGTGCAGTGTATGGTTTCTTTCCAAGTTGCTGTTTTGCTGGATCGTGTGCATTTCAGGGGAGCCTTTCTGATTATTGTGGCTGATTATACAGTTTGGTGCTTATCTTAATTCTAAAAGTGAAAAACTCGGGGCACATAATATTTATTTATTTAGTACTATTTTAAATTCTGAAAGAATTTTTTCTGTTTATAATGATCATGTACTTGCTTCTGTTCAGTACGGTTTCTTTCTTTTTAGATAAAAAAAAGTAGCTGAAATAAAAAATAGAATGAATGTGCCAATAATGGCTTTACATCATATGGTTACATCATTGGGAAATCATTTGATGAATACATAGAAGAATGACACTTCGGTTGTGTCCTGAGCGGGTATTTACATTTTAAATCCGACTTTATTTAGGTATCCCGGGCAAAGACTTCACTAGGTTTCACTAAATATGAAAAATATAAAAAAAAATGGGCTGCATTTTTATATTTTTTATCATGATTCTTGAGAGTAGAACCGTAAAAACATTTTACACAGGATACTAGTCTATATACTAATATCGAGGTGTGGATAACATTTTTAGTTTTAGTTTGATTGGTTAGTTCGTCTTATACTTCAGTGGCACCAGCACAGGCGCTTTGTAAGTATATTTTAACAATGTTTATTCTATCGCTTTTATTAGTTTGGCTTTGGACTTATTGATCACTTTTTATAGTTGAACAACAAAATATCCGTCCTAATTGCAAGTTTTATCATTATTTAATGTATGTTGTCGATTTCTTATCCACAAATGCATACCAGAAGTTCCATTTTAAATTTCATTGGCATTAACTCTCCTGTCTTATCTTTCAGTGGTAGCAGTGCATGCTCACCATTGAAACAGTTAGTATCTATACCTTCACGTAGTTACTTTTCTTTGTAATATTGGTAAGTTTTTTTATCTTTATAGATAACTTTGTAGATAACTCTCAAAACTGTATGATTTTCGTATTTCTTATCTTTTTTTATCTTTCTGCTTTTCAATTTTGTTCATCAATAGTTAATATTCAACCAATTTCATTGTAGACACAAGAAAAGATTTCCTCGAGTATCGTCGCTCACATCCTGGGCAAAAGACGGAACCGTGGAGTTCTCCTGCCGTTCTGCCGGATTACAATATCAACATTACTGCGACAAACTCAGTTGAAGAAAAAAGCAAATTACAATCTTACTATACTAACACACCAGAAAAGTAATGGATTTTCGTAAGTTGTATGTAATTTTGTTTTAGTGTTTTAATGTCAATAATTAGTTTATTCTCATTTCCTTCTCATTAACTCTTCTTATTAAACAGACAGATAATATTTTCAAATTTCAAGCTTGAGTATTTCCATCATTTTTCTTGGAGTTTTAGGTAAAAATGAAACAGTTGAGATTAGTTAGATCTTAATATATAGTATATAGTAATACAGTTTTAATAATATTCTACTTTTTTAGTCTTTCCGCACTTTCAGTTTGTGTTTGTGCTTGACTAAATCGTAACATATGAAGAACACTTCAATTAAAATCAAAAGTTAACGTTGCATCACGTGGTTCAATTCCTACCATAAAAAGGTGAGTTAAAAGTCAAGATAACTATCATAACTGTTTCTATTCTTATAATTTAATTGGATCATATTTTTTATTTAGCACTTTGTGGACGACGATGATAACTAGACGACAACGTGAAAACGAGGCGACGACAACGACGATGATGAGGATGATGATTATGGCGATGGAGACGATGATGGATAATTACTTTGGTACACACATATCGAATATACGATTGAAGGAATTCAAGAATTTGCGTCTTTGCCGCGGTGTTCGATGTGGTGTTGCTTAAAGGCATACCTTAAAGGCATACCGACTTACCCAGGGTATCACGCATTTTGAGTTCGCACACTCGGGGCAAATCACAGCGTGCTTCATGCTCATGAATTATGCGGACCAGAAAATAATATTTTTTTATTTTGAACTTATAATAATTTTTATTAATAGCGCCTTTCATTAATTTGTTGACCGTTGAAAGTTTTAGCTGGTCTGTATTATTTCAACAATTCTTCATTGTTTTCAAATCAAAAAAACATGAAGAGAAATTAAAAGAAGAATCACGATCAATTTTTGGTGGCATATCATTCCACAAAATTTCTAGTTATGTTCTGTGCAGTTCTACAGAACTTCTTATCTATTCCTTATTAGCATTTCCCTCCCTGACAACATATGTCAATGAAACAGATGTTATGGAGAATATTTGTATTTGGTCGAGACAAGACGTACATCGTGCTTTGTGTTATATGCAGGCATATAAAGGAATAATTCTTTTGAGTCTGATTTTGAGATCGGTTTGATAGGTTTAGCGTCAGTCACCCGGAATTTATTGTGTTAGGAATATAACTTCTCTGAAGTCCATAAGATAGTCCGTGTAATGACGTTATGAATTGTGATGGCAAAAGCGGCACTCCAGATGCGCAAAACTCCCACTTCGGAAAAAACATATTCTTCGACCCGATTGAGATGCCGAAATCCCCAAAGGTTAAGGATTGTCATTGCCTGCTAAGTTCGTTTTTCTTTTCGTGCTTTTCATCTAACGTACGTAATATCATTTTCATACAATTCATAAGGTTGTTGCTTTTTTTTCGTCCTTCCGGTTACATATGTCGTTTCATTCCAATCGGCTCGTAATTTGTATCGATAAATAAAGTTTACCGTATGTGTACGTTTCTGAATTGTAGTGAATAAATGAATTGGGTGTAGTCTTTTAAATAGTCCTACCTCGTTGCGTAAACAACTGCTTGATATTGGTAGCGAAAAGAAACTATCATGTCGCTTCTCTTGGTTCTATTTATCATTTTTTCAGCAATGTATATGTCCGGCAATGGGACCCACTAAATTAAAGTAAACTCTGGGTTGTTTGGTGTGCCTTTAATGCCAAGTGGCCATTTTATATTTTTATTATTTTTTATCATTAGTGTATATATGTCCGGTAAATCTGCATTGGAAACCGGAAATGTTCATTGCTCAAAATATTAATAGAATATCATTTTGGCCTGTTTTTTTATCTGAGGACGCTGTTGTCTACAATTCCATATGTTTTTTTTTATAATGAAGATAATATTACATTTGGATTTCACCTAAATTTTTCTTTAGGTGCTTAATGCATCAACTGATTCAGACATATCTGAACTTTTGTCAACAGATGAATGCTTAGATATACTGGAAACCATTTGATACAGGGGTGACCCTAGAAACATTCATTGAAAGATAAGGATACAATTTTAGGTGAGAAAGTTAATACCAGCTTTGGTTTAAATTTTGAGTTATTGCTGTAGTATTGGAGGACTCTATCTTGAGACTTGGTTAGTGAAGGGAAACTTTTCAAACTATTTTTGCTAATTTTCTTGTTATCAAAGGTCAACATGGCAAAAAACAGAATTGATTTTGGAAAGCCTGGGTAATAGGCTGTTAATGGGATTGTAATAACACACACGGATCATGACACATTTTCAATCTACTTGATAAATCTCAAGGGAAAAGTATATACAGATAAATGTATACTAGTGTAGCGTGTAAAAACATTTTACAGTTTTTCTCCATAAATTGTTTTTACACGCAATACTGCCATGATAAATCTGTGTATATACAAAAATTGTTGGAATTATATCATATTTAACACAAATATTTTGGATCGATCATTCAAAGAATGCTATTATCCCTATTTTTTAGTGCTATTTGACCTATTTAGAGATTTCTAAAGTTGTACAGTTAATCTAAAAGCTAAAATTCCAATGTTCAGAGATTTAGAAAAGAGACAATACGACGTATACTCCTACCTAACCAATGTATACTCCTACCTTACCACGGTTAAACTTCTGACATATAAGAAAATACTTTCAAAATTTCCCTATTATCTAATAAAAACAATACCTTTTGAGACGTTTTAATCTTTCAAATCTTTATTCTGCTATGAATTGTGGAAAGTCAAAACCCAAAACTCCACTTGTGCATCATGATACAAAAAACATGTAAATATGTATATAACCATGATTTACACATTCCTTCTTGTATAACATTCATCTATACTATTCAATTTTCTAATCTAAAACAAAAAGATATCAATCAAACACTATCAAAACAATATAATAATGATCTTGATACCTTCGTTTCCCTAAAGGCGAACCTTAATAATACCAAATAAACTGCTAGCTACACATTTCGGCATAGTAGTCAAAACTAACTGATACGAAAAAGCTACATTCAAACACATTAAAAAATACACATCGGTAGAAAATGATGAACTGATAATACGAACACATAACAGGTCTACATCGATTATCTCTCGGATAGAATAGTTACTGACACCGATCAATGTTGTTATTCTTTATTACTAAACTTAAAACGTTGGATAAAAAAATAAAAACAAAAACAAATACTTTTACACACATCGTCTTCATTTTTCGTTTAAAGAAATGAACGTTTAAAAAATTTGATGAACTTTCGAACGCAAAATCCATTGCATTGCCTTCTCCTCCGTGCGGCTTTATGATGTCTTCCTTAAGGTACAAAAACTCCACGAAGTAATAAAACCCCGTAAGATGGAGCTAGAGATTCTCCTAATGGGAGATTCTCCCTATACTAATACGGAAAAAATAAACATCCATTGACGAACTTCCCAAGATATTTTTTCTAAAGTTCTTTCTTTCAAAGTTAGGTAAGAAAAAAGCAAGATTTAGTATTAGTATAAGAAGATTGTGTATATTGTGTAGCTTTGAAAGGTATTTCCCCTTTTGATCTCTACGCATTCCAGTTTAATACTGTTTGATCTATAGATGCTTGGTCATAAAAGTGAAGATCGAACCATTATCACCAATTATTGATGAGATATGTAGTGGCCGAAACATCGCATTGTAAGGACTGAAAGGACAAATCAAACCAATATTTTTGTGAAAATTGATAATTTTGGAATAAACTGGGGCTACATTTACACAATTACATGTATTTTTATTTTGTCTGGAAATGTTTATGTGATTTCAGAATAAATAAGTATTCTTTTATCTCATCAAGATTTCATCTTAAGCTACACTGATGCACATTTGTCCTTAATGAAATGTTAAATCAACTTATCTAGCCTGTTAACACACATCATTACTCCTACCGATATTTTAATAAACTATATGTCACTTCAGGGGATTGTCCAGCACTTTCGAATAGATTTGATACGGATGTTTTTTCCTTTAGAAAATGCTGATCGATCAATTGAAGGTCTCATTCAATTTATTACAGGAGCATCATCTATACCTCCTCTTGGTTTGCCAGATGATATCCGTGTTGTATTTAAGCATGGTTGCGTAACCAATTGTAATTGCTTTCCTACCGTCAGTACTTGTGATTTGCAACTGTGTTTACCGGTTCCAATTAAATGTGAAGACCCCATGAGAGAAACTTTTTCCAGAGTAGTGAAAGAAGGGTATTGTTTTGGGCAGTTATAAAGGAATTTATACTGTCATTGTGGTCGGCAGAATTCTTTATTTGTTTGTTCGAAGTTACCTTAGGTAGAGAAATTTTCGCGTGGATTCATGCTTGCCTGCACTTAATTTGGATTTACTTTCTCGAATTTTAGCCTAATTAAAAAAAGGCTCGGTGGAGGACCCAAGTGTTTTTTATTGAAACAGCAAGCGATATTGCTTGCCATTCCTATAGAAAGCACTCCTCCACAGAGATTTTTGAAGATGTTGCCCAAAGATTTTGATCAATCTATAATACTATTAGTTATCTGAAAAGAATTTAATAATTGATTAATATCTATCAGATCGAGAACGTGATCATAACTTATTTTGGTTAAGATATTCAGTGCAATAATGATTGATTTCTTAGAATTCTAAACAATGTCATAATGTGTCATTTTGCCCAAAGATTTTGATCAATCTATAATACTATTAGTTATCTGAAAAGAATTTAATAATTGATTAATATCTATCAGATCGAGAACGTGATCATAACTTATTTTGGTTAAGATATTCAGTGCAATAATGATTGATTTCTTAGAATTCTAAACAATGTCATAATGTGTCAGTTCGGAAGATGGTCATGGGCAACGAGCAAGTAAGGTATGAAACGTTTTTTCGAATATGATTTTCGAATATGGAGTTTTTTCCGAGTAACTATTATGATAACATCGAATAATATCAGAAAATTATATGAAAAGATAGGTTATTGCAAAGATTTCAGCAGGAGTCAAGACCATTTGAGGATGGAAAAGATTCCAATTCCAAGGAACTTTGTTAAAAAACAAGTCAAGTAAGTGGCGACACCTAAGGTTAAGAAAACCAAATGTTTTACTGAAGTCTTCTAAGACAGTCCCCTTTAAAGGTGGGTTCAAGATACGTTTATGTTACAATGGAAGTGCTTTGTGTCCTGTTCATGCGCTCAAGTATTACCTAACCTACTGTACATATTATCCAGGTCCGCTGTGTATCCTCTCATCTGGTGAGTTAGTTACACCCAAACAAATATGTGTCAATATCAATATTTCCTTGCCTTACATTATGAACCTAACACACATAGTTTCTGTATTGGTGGAGCATCTGCCGCTGCAGGATGTAATGTACCAGATAGTGTCATAAAGATCATGAGTCTGGTGGAGTGATTGGAGATACATTCATCTTTTAGATAAAGATTTGATTTCTTGGTCCTCTGATATTACTATTTTTAAGGCTCCTCTGAGTTGTGAGATATTATTGACATATATTCAATGGTTGGTTCTCTTGCTTTAGTTGTGTGTTATTCGCAAATATAAGATGATGATGTTAGTTCCTTGTCTTTTTTTTTCTCTCTCTCCTATTAAGTTGGGGGAATTTGGGCGTGTTTGGCTTTCGTTGTAAGCCTTCTTTTGTAGGGATTGAGCAAGTATGTTTCCAATGTTATTATTTTTGGTTTTTTATCTCATCTAGTTTGTTGGTAACATCATGTCATTTGGGTGGGGGTTTCATTCATTTGAATTGCTTAGCATACTTATCCCCAAATTCCCCAAACTTCTGCAATTGTGTTTTAACATTGAATAGATTACTATACTTCATTTCTGTGTTTTGTTGGGAACCCATTTAAATATAAAATGGTGTCAGTATAACTTAGGCTAACAAAGTTTAAAACTTGGTTGAATAAGTTTGTATCTATTTTGACTTGCTGCTAATTTTGTTATCACTTTCTTACTACTTCAAATAATGTTATTTTTTATACATGTACCAGCCAAAGGGAATTAATGCACAGTAATGTTGGACTCCTTTCCTGTAAAGTTCTAGGCTAGAGTTCAACAGTTATTACTTTCACCATTTTTGATTTCTTTTTACTTTAATTTCTGTAACTCTGCTCAATTTGAAGTAAAACCATAACCTTACAAACGGTTGGTGAAACATTTATAATTATACACTGCAAAGGAGGTTGTTGAAACAGTAAAAAGATGTGATGTTTAATGCACAGAAGACAATAGCAATAATCAAGTTAGAAAAGTGCCAATACAAAACAGGCAAAGAACCCAACAGGTGGTAAAATAAAAATGTGATAATAGCAACATTACCATGAGGAGTACTATGAATGGACATGTAGAATGATATGTTTTTACTTTAAAAAGTCTGAACCATAAGTGAAGATCTAGCCAAGAATTCGTATAGCTGTCATATTATCTGAAAAATTTTTCAAAACTAAAATGATAGAGTCTTGTGTCATTAAAGGTTTCACTACATTATAGTGAAACTAGATTTTTTAGGCTTTGTGCATTAAGGTATTTTGGGTAATCTCAAGTTTATGCTATTAAAAGGAAAATGGTATAAGTATAATAATGTAGCTATCTGTGTATTTAAACATAGCATAGTCATTAGAAGCTTACCATACCAACTTATGTTCATTTCTTCTTTGATCTTTTCAATAAGGCAAATTTTATCATGCACTCACTTTGATCACATGACATATTACAATCAATGCACATTAATTACCCTGTGATCAAAGTGAATGGAAAACAAACTAAGCCAGTAACATAGTTTCACGTTATTTGTTTCATAAGAGCACTCAAATTTGATGAAGCCTTCAAATGTTCTTTTTACTTTTAACCTCTGCATGTTAAAAATGTTCATTGGTCATACACTATTGAATATCTAAAATTCAACAGACTTGGTTAACATTCCCGATTTTAATGGAGTTGTGTTAATAATGTTGCAAACAACATGATGGTAGTATACTTGTATTTGACTAATATAATGAAGTTTTCCTGTAAAATGTAAAAATATTTTCTTAAGAACAAATGTTGCTAAGGCTCGAATGTTCTTAGCATATTCCTAACTTTTAGATGCATTATCTCTGTTGGTTTACAGAAAACCATGCAAATGCATTTGTTGAAGAGAGGTGTTTGTTAAAAGTAAACTGATGAATCTTTATAAATATCAAGATTGTTTTTAGCAATGACTTCTAATCCTTTTAGATCAACAAGCATTCAGCAAAAGTTTCTCTGTTCAAAATTTTCTCTGTACACATTGTCTTTGGAGTTTTTTGTTATTATTCTTTTATATTTTTCCATTAGTTCTTGTTGAAGTCAAAGCCGCTTTCTAAAGCAAATCAAAACAGACAGAATAACATATTTCCCTTTCATTTCCTTGATTTTCATTTTTGTTTCAGAATCTCAGTACAATAAGGATGACTGAGGCAGATCAAATATACAATTTTCTTAAACGAAAGAAGAAAGCATCAACCAAAGATGACATCAATGCAGCCTTTTTACACTTACCAAATATAGAATGGGTCTTAACATCATCACCTTCCCAATTTTGGATCAGCAAGCAAACTTATTCTGACTGGGAAGTACGAGCAAAAGTAAATGTGAAATTATGTTTCTTGTATCAGCAAAGCAACTGCAATATTGGCAATTGTGGAATGCTTCACCTTTGTAAAGATTTCTTAATTCATAACAAAGCTTGTACTTCTCGTAACTGCAAGAATGGGTTTTCACATGACATGAAAGATGAACACAATAAAAGAATATTGGTATCCACTGGTATTAATAATATAAACATTCTACGATCTTCCTTTCCAAGATTATGCAAAGACTTCACTACAAATGGAAAATGCAATCGTTTTTTTTGTGGCTATCTCCATATTTGTCCAGACTATGTGTTGGGGAAATGCATTGGGCAGTGCGTATTTGATTTAGGTGAGAAGAAATCATATCTTCATAACTTCGGCAATGAACATAACAAATTGGTTTTAAATAATTTTGACTTAAGCTTTAGTACCCATGATCGACAGCTCTTACTAGCAAATATTTTGACAAAAAGTGATGACAATGATTCACTTTCCTTAAGTACCATTGCTACTGATAGTTTGTCTGACTGCAGTGTATTGTCACAGAAAAAACCCTCCAAATTGACTATAATACTTTGTAAATATTATCTTGGAGGTCAATGCGAAAAAACAAACTGCCCAAGGCTCCATTTTTGTAAATATTTTTTACTAAATGGAAACAAATGCAATGGGGATGAATGCAAGTATGGATTTTCCCATGACCCATTAGATGAAAATAATGAAAAAATTATGGCAAAACGCAATGTTGATCATCTTTCAAGTCCACAACTGGTGGAAATACTTCGTCGATCATTCCCTCGTATTTGCAAATTCTATCAAGAAAGAGAAGGTATTTGTGGGAAAAAAAATTGTGATAGAATTCACATTTGCCAAGACTATGCTGGTGGCAAATGTAGTGAGCAGATGTGCTTGAAATCACATGATTTGAAAGATACCCATAATCTAGATGTTCTGACGTTATTTTCTCTTGACAAAATTAGAGGAAATAAGAACACAACAACCGAAGCTTTCCTTTGGTCCAATATTTTGATGTCAAACTGTTTGAATGAATATTCGTTCAAGAGATTTGGCAAACGGAAGTCAGAATCAAGGCTTGCTTGTAACGGTATGCAATTTTATCTTATCAGTTATTTTTCATTTTTTCATAAAATGTTTGGGTTAAATTTTCTGAAACTTAAATTGTTTCAAATTTTACAAAAAAAGGTTCTTCTTTAAATTCAAGTTTTTAAAAATAGTTTTTGATGGCAAATTTGTTGAAAAGGAAGTGTGATATTAGGGGGAAGCTTACATGCATCTATTGTGGATTTGAACTGGAACTTCACTGATGGAATACTTAGAAAGAAAAATGACCAAATGAACCGTGAATGAATAGTAACAGCCATATAATAAGTATTTTTAAGGGTATTTCATGATGGTAATGGACATTATTATTAGAATATATGGGTAAGATAGATAAATCTATAAATTTAGTTTTAGTTTTTTTCCTAGGAAAGTCATTATTAGTTGCATACATTTTTGTGTTTATTTTAGGAGATAATGTAAACTATGGTCTTCAGACACTTGGTAGAGCTACTAGAACTTCTAAGACAACTGTTTCCGTTTCTACACTAAGAACTGATGTCAGAAATGGTAAGAAATGTAGATGTAGATGTTAATTATTATGTTGTGTACAGTATGTGTATGTTTGTGTTTATTTTAGGACATGATGGCCATAATGTAAACCATGGTCTTGGCAAAGTTTCTGGAGTTTCTGTTAAGCCAATTGTTCCCATTCCAGTAGCTAGAACTGATGTCAGAAATGGTAAGAAATGTAGATGTTGAATTAAATTACGTATATTCCAAATTTTCAAATATCATCTCTCATTTCTTTAATTCTGCATCAGATGTTGGAGGGGAAATTGTAACGAGTACTGAATAAAAAACAAGTAAATTTATTGTTTTTATACAGATCTTGTTGCTGCTTCAAAAATTGAAAAGAAGTCAGAAGTTCGTGGACTATTTGGTAAAAGAGGAGGTGTGACATTAGGGGCAGACCTATCATTTAAAGATTCAAACATGAATTTAATGGATAAACTTGATGGCTTACATGGAATAAAACGTGAGTTATTAGTAATTGAAATAATTAAGCTGCTCATAAAGTATTTTAAAGGATGTTTAACGATGGTAATGGACACTCTAATGTAAGATTATTGGCGTAGATTATCAATAAAAATTATAGGTAACATAGATAAAATATAATTTTCTTTTTCTATAGTAGAGTCACGTTAATTATTATGTTGTGTACAGTATGTGTATGTTTGTGTTTATTTTAGGAGATGATGGCCATAATGTAAACCATGGTCTTGGCAAAGTTTCTGGAGTTTCTGTTAAGCCAATTGTTCCCATTCCAGTAGCTAGAACTGATTTCAGACATGGTAAGGAATGTAGAAGTTGAATTAACTAACATAATATTAACATCCTGTTAAAGAGGCTTTGAAAGGATAATGTAAACATCAACAGTAATTTTAGAAACAAATATCATCTTTCATTTCTTTAATTCTGCCTGAGATGTTGGAGAAGTTGTATTATTGATAATGTAATTATCATTTATTTCTTAATAATTTATGAGGGTGTATCTAGTTGTGATAAATAATCAGTAACACTGATAAAATTGTAACAGATTAAGGCAGTCACATTAGTTATTATTTTGCGTACAAAATGTGCATGGGTTTATTTTTGGTGATGGTGGCCATAATGTAGACCATGGTCTTCAGAAGCCTGTCAGAATCACTAAAGTTTCTTCTCTTGTAAAGCCAGCTTCTACCACTCCAGTATCAAGAATTGATCCAGATAATGCCTTTGATCGAAGAAAACGTGAGTTATTAGTAATAGCTTGACATTAACTTGAAGTAAATATGCTTTTCTTAAAGTATTTTTAAGGATGATTAATGGGGTAATGAACACTCTAATATGAGATTATTAGGATAGATTTTTGTAAGAAATTATCAGCAATATAGATAAATCTATAAATTTTATATTTTAAGTTTTCTATCTAGGGTAGTCACATTAATAATTATGTTTCCATACAATCTAAATCTTCTGATCAATTTTTATTGCATAATTATTTGATGCATAACCTTTTGTGTATTGAATAATAAAAGAGATGATTTTAAGTAAAGGGTATAAACAAGAGTAGTATAAGCTTTTTTTAGTGGGCTACTTATGCATTCTGAATAAATGAAATAGAAAACTGATAGAAAAAAATGTTGAAGTCAAATGCCTGTTTTTTTTTTAAAAAATCCTAAAAAACAAGAAAATCATATAGGACTTCATACTTTACACAGTTTCAATATGCAATAACAATAACAAAAAACATTTATATTTATTGTAGTCCAATTTCTTTAAATTTAGTTAAATGTGGTCAAAGAAGTTGCTCCTTACTTTCCCACATATATACTATAACCTGGATTGATCACTTTAAGGAAATTAATTTTTGTTGGAATTTATGTTAGTTGATGATAACTTTGCGCACATTTACCAGGAATTTATTTTGGTAAGATTGAGATAACATGAGATCAGCGCTCAATAATCAAGTTATTTATGTGGATTGATAAAATCAATAAATAAGGAAATTAAAAAGATTAAAATTAGGAAATTTTACGCTTACTTCCTTTATCAGGTTTAATAGATTTTTTGATTTTTTAGATTCTTCGAGTGTTTTTTGGGGTATTCCATTGTCTAATTAACATTAAAAATGTTAAATTGGATGTTGAAAAGATGTATTCCTTCTGCTCTGAAACATCACATTTATCATTTTACTGCTGAATACATATGTGTATGTTTATGTTTATTTTCGAAGATGATGGTCATAATGTAAAACATGGTCTACCGTTGTCTGGACAAGTTACTCAAGTTTCCTATCCTGTTAAGCCAACTGTTCCAATTCCTGTATCTAGAACTGGTGTAGATGGTAAGGAATGTAGATGTTTAATTTGAAACTAATGATAATTTATTTACTAACCACTTCTGTTTCAAGTCAATTTTAATTTTGAAATTTTGAAATAGATTTTTGTTAACAGTTTACGCATGACCTCTTCCTCCCAGCCGATATTTAATTGCCTTACTGTTTTGATTTTCTGGTGTGTACTAATTAAACTAATGAACTAATGATTTTTTCATTATTTTCCCCGATTTTTTATGGAAAAAAATATATGTGTAGTTTATATAGGCCTATACGAGATTGCAAAAATGTTTCAGAAATTAAATTACAACTAAATTACAAACAAGTTAACAGGGTTTCATAAAGTGTAGAAGTATGAAAACAATCAGAACAAACTTCAACACTTGTAATCAAATAAAACCATTGTCAAAAAAGTGTCAATAAACATAAACAGTTAAATAAAAATAAACCAGCCTAAAACTGCCACAAAGTCACCGACAAATAAGGAACAGATAAAACAAAGAGTAAAGATAGATTGCATTAGAATAAATGTAATCTTTACTCATCTTCATCATCTTGTTAAGATTTTCACAAAACTGATTTCTATATGAGACACCCCCTGATTTCGCTATACATCAATGTTTAGGAATTTCATTAAGCAAGGTTTATGAGTCTATGAAATCATCACAGTTATAGGCAAATATAATTAATTATACATTTAACATTTTTTGTAAATGGGGTGTAAAAGACTTGAATGTGCCGGTCTGACTATTGGCAACACATAGCATGAGTAGTTAATAAAATTTACATTCCATCTTTAAGCATGGATCTTAAGAGTAACACAGCTGTCAGTCTACCATTTTGCGGAGTCAAAAATTTGTAATCTTATCACCTAGGGGATTCATGAAAATTATGAAGGCTGCTATGGCCATAAAGGGAGTGGAAACTTAACATACAGCGTGGCCTGAATTTTTTTTTCTTAAGCGTTAGCAGCATATTTAAAGATAAGCTTATGCTATGTTTTAATTTGTAGTTTCAGGTGCACCTAGCGTATTTAAAAGTTAACTGAAGCTATCTTACATTAACAAAAATGTTTAAAGATTTCAAGATCAGATATCATATTAGAGCTCTCCTAAAGTCATTCCCATCATCATACCCGGCATAACGCATTTTTTCCATTGAAATTCCTAGACTTAGAATCTCGAAATTATCATATTTCAGTCAAACTGCAAAATATCTAATATTGATTGACGCATAATCAAAATGCTGCAAAATCCAAAATTGTTTTTTCAAATATATATATCACACGAAAAATTAAATCCATAGATCCACATAAAGTATGCAAACTTTCTAAAAATCAAGAGTTCTGAAGAGCATTGGGAAGATGTACTCAATTATACTAGTACATGCATACATGACTGAATTCAATCATCGTAACATAAATAAAACTGATCATAAAATGCATAAATAAAACACCAAAAACTGGATTATATATGTCAGAAAAAGGTTTAGCTACAGTATTTAAAATCAACCTAACATAATTATAATTGGAATAGATATAAGTTTAAAAAATTACGATGAAAAGAATATAGCTAGCTAACATTCTGAAAACATCTACACATCAAATTAAATCACAATGCACAAACAACAATGCACAAAACACTTTTATAATGCATTTGAAACTATATTCAAACACTATGAAATCAATGAAAGCATTTATTACCTTGTTAAAAGTAAATTTCTATGTTCTTCACTTCAGCGTTCGGAACTCTCACGCCATATTTAAAACCGGTTTTCTTGATTGAACCGATTATAGATCAAATGGATGAGTGGGCGTTGCCTAAGTGGGCACCAAAGAACACCGCTATCTTTAAGGGTGTTATGAAAGGGCACTTATAACTGTGATGTTACGGACTGACTCACCCACAGACACGAGGAAAAAGAAGATCAGCTGCTTCGCGGGGCAGACCAATAACCAGCTTCATAATTGTGAGGAAAAGGGACTTTTTTTTACAAAGACCACCTTCAGCATTCTTTTTTGTTCTTAATAAAAGTATATTTAAAAAGCTGCATTCATGAATGTGAGATAAAATGAAATAAAATGTCTAATCTATGGAATTTAGGATATTTTTACGGACATGATTTAAATTTTTGTTGCGGTTAAAAAAAATAAATGTTGGAATTTTTGTTTTATAAAGTGGGGTAAAACGGTTACTACCTACTTTATTGAAATTGGTTTAATTAAGGGATGGGTTGCAGGTCACAGAGGTCGTTTAGGAGGCCATGCGGCCATTTAAAAGGTTGTGTGTGTCTCTATTTTTGGGACTGCAGGTTTCAATAAATAGTATGTGAGTGACTATTGGTTGAACAAATTCATACCACATAATTTTCTATAATTTTGAGGGATGAAATGTTATCACTTTCTACGCTTAATTCTGGGTCTGGTAGTAATATTCCTTGTATGTCATGGTTTATTTTTATTGTCACCGAAACTCCCAGCCACCATTTTGTTATATTGTTTTTCTGTGAGGTTGGCAAACAGAATCTCATGTTTACATTTGCTTTTAAACCATACATCAGAAAATTTTGTTTTTGCAGATTCCCCAGTTTCTTTATTAAAAAGATTGTTATATTCTTCATGCAATAGAATACTTCAAAAAGGAAAATTAGCAAAACAATATATGTCATAATAGAATTCATCTAATTTCAATAAACTTAATAACTCGCACGGCCTCTTTTACGACCAGCCCAACCTTCTCGGTTAACTGCAGGACCTCCTTTGTGACCCGCAGGTCCTCCTTAATGACCCACAGGACCTATCTCGCCACCTGCAGCATGCAAAATAGCTAAGCCAATTGAAATAAACTAAGCCGCGTCAAAGTGCAGTCTATTTCAATTTTTTTTATGTGAAAAACCTTCCTGGATGTTAGCCTATGACCTTTTTGGCCTAAAATTAACAATGGTATATGAAAAATAAATGAAAGATTTCACAATACTGCGGTTACATTTTCATGTTCCCAAAATGAAAAATGCCTCTCACTTTAAAGCATAGTTGCCTATTGCCTTTTATGGATGACCAGAATGCACACAAGGAAATAAGAAAATTTTCTATTTTTCAATATTTTTTTTTGGCTTTTTAATTTGATAGGTAGATGAAAATATGGAATTGATATCCAGAAATACTTTATTTCGCTTATGTAGCACCACTGCCTCCTTTTAGCTCCTCTGAAATTACATCCCATCCAGATGATAGTATTACTTTTGTCCCTCAAAGAAGTGGCGGAACCGTTATGCTATTGGTCTGTGATAGTGTTGTGAATTATGTTAGCACACTGCTTAGGAACAAGGTCTAAGTGGTGCTGACCTTGAAGCCGTAAGGCTCTTGTTATTATTGGTTTTTAAATTTTTTGTTAGCATTAGCTTGTATTTATTATGTTATTACAAACAAGAGTTAGTTAGCATTTATATTTCAATTGGTTTACTTATGTACTTCCTGCAATATTTGATTAGAATTATGATGTTTGATTTTTGTACTTGAATTCATGATCAGTACCCTTCAAATTGAAATTTTATTAATAATTGCCTGATTCATTCGGTAATTCTGTGTTTCCTCTTTATTATGTATTTGTATTTAGTTTTTAAATATCAGAGAAAATTAAATTTTACCATCAAGGTGATTAAATTAGTTTTTATTCCATAGACTTAATTGGTTGTCCGAACTTAACTGAACCAACAGAAAAAGATATAATTTATGGCATCATTGAAAAAGCACGTTGCACCAGTTTTAGCAGCCAACTTTTATGTTTACGTGGCTATTTTGGCGAAATTAGAAGTGCAGAAGATTGGCTTGATAAACATAGAGATGCATTTCGTGTCACTCATAAAAGCAGCAGATTAGGAAGTAACAAATATCAAATATGTGTTGAAGAAATAAGACCATGCCCCTATTACTGGTGCAAAATGGAAAATAGCAGTTGCATCGAATCTTACTGTGACATGTTTCATGTGTGTCATGATTTTTTATTCCATGAAACGCACAACAAAAGAACTTGTAAGTTCAACCACAGCCTGCAAGATTCGCACAATCGAAAGGTGTTTTCTAAACTGCAGTTTACCAGATTATCAGGAGATCATGTAATAGATTTATTAAAAGTTCGTTATCCTTTTGTTTGCATGGATTATAATGATGGTAAATGTTTATTGAATGACCAAACTTGTGCAAAACTTCACATATGTTATGATTACCTGAATGGTAATTGTAAGAAAGTGGGGAGTATTTGTAGATTCAGACATGAGAGTGCATTGAATGGTCAGAAAGCTCTAGAGATGATGGAAAGCTATCATATCAAACCTGAAGAGTTCCGTTCCTGCATTATTCTACCAAAAAGAAAGCTTAATGCAAATGCAATTTTTAAAGTGGCAAACACAGGTATGTAAATATTGGTTTGATACAAGTATTCATAATTGCTGTTACACTAATGAATTTTTCAACAATAAAAAAAATATTTTTTTTCATTTACATTAAATGTTTACACAAAACATACTGCAAAGCAAACATTACCTATAAATTTTACCTGAAATTAAATTTCTCCTTTGGAAAATTCTTGGAATCTCCTGCCAACAAGGGTTTAGTGGTTATGTGGCATTAGGATCACCAGGACGTGAAGACGTCAATGCCATTAATCATGTCAAATCCATGAGATAGGTATAAAATAGAGCCACAAATTTGTGACATGCATTGCTGCTCATTGGTATGGCTGCAACATACTTTGTAAATGTGACATTTGTTGTTGGTCTGTGATTTGTTTTTGTAACCTGATTCAATTGCAACCTGACTCTTGAAACTGTCCCTAAAATCATGTAATTGAGACCACAATCTTCTGTCCATCTTGGTATGTGGAGATTGTCACTTAAGAATCTGTTATATTCATACCTGGTGGAGGTCTGCATCAGTCCATGCTTTCTGAGCAACCGGCATAAATTGGCTTCCCTTCCTTGTTTTCCAAAATTAACAGCTAAAATGCCTTTGGGCCAAAACATGATCATGCTGAATTTATGTTGCACCAAAAATTAGTATGTATAAAGAATTTATACAAAAGAGTTATATGAGTTATATAGTTCACCTAAATATTAAAAGCAGCTTGTATTATACCAGATTATAGGGATTTCATCATTCTTCAAGTTTTCTCATTAAGTCAATGATATATTTTGGTGGAAAGTATTATCTAGCTTCAGCTCACATTCGCTGATGTTTTGGTTGTTTTACTTTGTAGATAATTTTGATCCTTGGAAACAAGAAGCGATATGTCATAATTATATTTCTGGAGAGTGTGAAGATGCCACATCTTGCCCTCTACTGCATCCTAAAGGAAAACTTCCCTATTTGTGGCAGTATAACAGACTTGACGATGAATGTTGGAATGATTTTCCATCAAATTTAAATATGAATATGGAGAAGGAATTTTGTAAACCAGCAAATGATACATGGAGCAGGTGTGTTGTCTGTTAGATGTTATTAATCCATTGAACCTTTACTTCTTGAACTTTCAAACAGTTAATGTAGAAGTTTTCCTCATGATATATATAGAATTCATACTTGTGATTGGTGGCATTTAAATGAAACATTTTTATGTTATAATTTGCCTTTTTAGACCTTTTCTTCCTTGTCATTATAACTTTCAATGAAAATATGTCTCTAAAGCCACTAGTCATGGAAATTACACGGAAAAGTGGTGGAACTTGTTTAAATAAAATTTTGCAAAATAAAATCATAGAAGTTTTCAGTTTTAGGTAACCTAATCAGTTACTGAATTACAATTTTTATCTTTTATGCATGCCAAAGGAATTTTTTCATGACTGACGGTCATGGAAAATCTGCGAAATGTCATAGAAAAGCCAATGAAATTCAATTTTTAATTTGTGTGCCCAATCTGCTCTGCTATACCAGCTGATAAAATGAAAACTTTTCTCAAGTCACTAAAAATTAAGTGTTCAAAAACTTTAAAAGAAATCGAAAGTCAAATTAAAGGCTAATGTGATGTTTGTTTTCTCATAGAATAGTTCTTTCTAATTGGTGTGGCACAGTTTGGTCTTTTTCCATATATGAAACAAAGAATTGTAACCAATGATGATAAACCAGTTCTTATATTTCAGTAAATATCGTGAGAACTAATGTTTGAGTATTTCGTTTATTATGGTCTTGTTTAACCTCATTTGGGTGCAATTCATTGTTTCACTGATAGATTTAACGATATTTTATAGTCCCTATTATTCCAATTCTATGCAGAATGATTAAAAGCAATTTGAATATTAAAAATGAATTTATATTTGATGACTTTGATATAACACAGTGTTTCGGAGAATAAAGGATTATTCTTTTTGAAAAAAAAAATGATTTTACTTTTTCTCCATGGTTCTATTGAAAATTTTATGGGCTTTCATATGATATAAGTACCAACATTTTTTAACTTCAAATTTTAAAAAAACTGGGGCTTTTCTTTTTGGATACATATATTTATTACAATTTGTACAAAAAACATAGCAATCAGCAACTATCTTTTTATCATGGCAATTGAGCTGAAAGTTTTAAAAAAAAATTAATTTCCTTTATGTGAACATTGAATAGGAAATTAACTCTTTGTTTCATCAGTGTGCAGAAGTAATTGTATCACGAAAATAACTTTGATTTTCTAAGGGGTACGTTACATCGCGAATTTCACTCCGGAGTGAAGTTCTCATAGATCAATGTGAGATACAAATATATTTCACGCTGGCGTGGAATTAATACAGATTGCATGTAGGGTGCATTCAAGGAGTATTATCTGTATTTTGAATGAAACAAATTGTGGAATACATACAGAACGTTTTTACACTGATGTAGTTAACGACACATGTTTCGTTGCATGAAACTCTTTTATTACTTTGGACTAGTGTTAATTAACATTGTAACGAACCTCTGCCTTGCCAAACGATATCTAGACAATGCAATATTTCTTGACATGACTGGCTCATTGCGTAAATGTTGGAGCTTAAAAAAATTGAATCCTGGGTGAAACTTCACGTTGGTGTGAGTTCCACTTTGGGTATGTGTAATGGACCCCTACGATCAATTTTTCAAGGAGGGTGACTTCACATTTTTAGCAAGTGTCTCAAAAGTTGTTACTTAATCACTTTGCATTTTTCATCTATTAAACGTGCCTAAAAAATGTTTCTTCAATTTAATCATTTAATTTTTGCTTTAAAAACCCCTGTTTCCAACAAACTATCCTATTTTTTATGACAAAAATATATTATACTATTACTCCGCAAAAAGGAAATTAAAAAACAAAACAGAGAAGACTTTTTTTCTTCAATATGTGCAGATTTTGACTACACATTTAGTGTTTCAAAAATATAAGAAATTTTGAGACAAGAACTAAAAACAAGAAAAATGGATTTTGTTTTTTTGAAAAATGATGACTTCTTTTCAGAAAGTAGTTTTTTCTATTTCTGCATGCGTAAGCGAAGGAAAGTTTTTCGTTTACACATTCTGTCTATCTGTTTATCTCTTGAACTAACAGTTTTTTAATGGTTTTGGATATCTAAATCATAAAACTGAGGACTCAAAAATCTGTGCTGTATAGCTGGATTTATATTTAGATAAAATGGTCTTTACAGTATATTTCATTAAAATTTTTATATATTTTGCAAACAAGTACATGATTAAAATGCACACACAGTGTTTAATGTCTGTCGCAAGAAATCTTATTTAACGGTCAGAAATTGACTTTATCATTATGTTGAAATATCCATGGCGTATCAAAGAAAGGACAATGACCTTTACATCCAACAATACGTGTACAACTTGAAAGTCATCTATTAACAAAAATTTATTTTAAAAGCATAAGGCTTACGAGGACAATCAACCAATGACTTTAATGAAAGGCAACACTCAAAGCCTGTGGAATTAGCATATATTGAACTTTTGAAACATTGAAGTCTTGGAAATACCATATGGTCTGAATTGATTATAATTGATTATAAATAAAATCATTTCACTCTAACTAGTGAACTCTAACAAAGTCAAAGTGTACTATTATTAAATGTGTTTTAGGTAACTCCCTATAACTCATTTTGGTCCATTTTTAGCTTATAGTCTGAGCTTGTCTTTATAACTGCTGATAATACTTTTTTCGTGAAAGTTTGTTCCAACAGTGGTTTGAACTCAGTTGGTTTCCTTCAGGGTAAATGGGGAAATTTTTAAAGCCTAGGGGCATCTAGTTTTATTTTGATTTCGAATAAATATAGTAAAATCATTTATCTTTCTATTCATATTTGGTTTCAAGTACAAAAGAAATGATTTTAATGATATTAGAGTGTTTTAAAAAACTTGCTGCAAAACCATATATTTATCCTTAAATTTTTCTTGAATCATTAAATCTATCTAAAATAGCGCTTCAACACATTTGCACTAACAGAAACTGCTCTTTTATAAAATAAGTATTAGTACAATTGGTTCTACCACCAAACCACCATTCTACTCAGATTCTTTCAGTTTATCTCATTCCAAATATTCTTTCCACCATGGTAACTTCAAACATTGAAAATTATTCTTGAAAAGATTTTAGATGGTAACCATTGGCAAATTTAAAAATGAGGCACCCACAAAATTAAGTTTCCTGGAATGTATGTAGTCTGTATTAAAGTACAGTAAAGAAACATCATGTCTTATGTTCTTCGATGTATTTTCTATGAACTGTTAACTGTTGTTGTTTCACTCTGTTTAGTGATCTTGGAGTCTCTTCTTCGTCATTTTCAAAGTTTGGTGAGCTTTACGCAAATTCTTACAAAGTTAATGTTCAAATTCGTCGACTTTCAACAGTATCATCAGTTAAAGAACCTGTAGATGATGAGGGTATTGGGCTGACTGACTGGTGGGAGAAAGGAGGATCTGATTGGACTGAATATGGACAATGGGTAAGTAGGTAATTAAAAAACTGGACTGTGTGCGCGAATCAGTCGAGTCTGACTTTCTATCACCGAAACAATCTCTGTGATACAACAAACATAAGACAAACAGCTAGTCTTCTATCCACATTGTTGATAAGATTGTTTATAATAGCTTTTGGAAAGCCTATCATTCCAGCATGTTATTGGATTGTACTGAAGAAATAAGCTATTAATTAAGCAAATAAATAAACGACGTTTATCTCTCTTTCTCTGGCAGGGAAACTTTGAATTGCTCAGTTCTACTTTGAATTACTTGGAAATTGTTTTAAAATATAACTTCCTTTTTACGATATTTCACTATAACCTTTTCCTATAACGCAGGTTTTTTCATTCGTGACGTCACGGATGGTTATTGCTTTAGTAATCCTGAAAGTTGGCAAAATGTTTTAAAAGAGTTTCTATAATACATAAGCGCAACCCAAATTGAAGATCAAATTTTCTTTTTGTAATTAATCGGAAAGGAATAGTCAAAATTGTCTAAAAATAATGATTTTTTTGCCGTCCCCAAGACTTTAAAACGAACTGCAATTTTGTTTTTCACCCTTTGCTTGATTTGTAATTTCATCTTTGGATGCACGAAGGGAAACATGGCAAAACTTTTATTCAGTTCTTTTTTAAACAATGAGACAATTGTGGACAAACATTATTTATATATTTTCTAACACGCAATTTGATATATGCCTTCACTCCCATCCACCACCAATCAATTTTCTTTTTTAAGAATGTACTTAAAGTTTACATTTTGAAGCTATAAAATGATTTTGTTTTAAGTATATCAAATCTGTGTTCTATGTAAAGTTTTACTATTATAGTAAAAATACCAATTATGTTTTGCATAATTTACCGACGTTTTTTTTGAAGAGAGGCGTTAAAAAGAGAGAGGTGTTTATAAAAAAAACTCAGGATTTTCATTTTAAAGCATTGTTGCAATGATCTTTTAAAAAGATTTTTGTCTTTTTATCAAGTGAGTATTAGGCACCAAATCTAAAATAGTCTCGCAGAATTAGGACTCCAAAGTCTAAAATTCCATGCGAAACAACCATTATAGACGCTGCGCCTGCCATCAATCGGATGAATCAGAAAGTTGTACCCTCAATGAAGGCATTCATCGCTAATACATCAGACTATAAAATCAATAATTCAATAATGCTTTGAAATTTAGACAACCAGTCAAGAGATAGAAAAGGCATTTCTCAATGGCGAGTCCTCATTTAAATTCAAAACTGGTGAATACAATTACATCATATCGTTTGACAAGATGGAGCAACAGAATCAAGATCCTCAATACATGACAAAGAGAAAAGTTCGCCGAAGACCTATTTTTAAAAGCATAGCAGATATGAAACGGTAACACTTTTGGTTTTATAGTCACTTACTTTTGGCCATTTCGTAAACTTGTCAGAGATAAATTAATTTTCATTGCAATTTTATGAAAGGTTGGGAATGTGCTGTTTGATCAGGACAACTGGGTGTACAACATGAAAAAATATACATTGAGAAGCATACATTGAGTTACATTTCTTGGTATTGTTTTGTGATTTTCTGGACCATTTGATTAACAGTAGAAAGAAAAAAATGGCGTTAGACGTTTCCCTTGTGAAAATTTTACAAATCATCGCAGAATTCAATTTTTAGGATGTAAAACTGACAAAAATACAAAAATGCCTACTTCCTATTTTTTTCAAGGAAAAATGCTGAAAGTGTTTTTGTTTTAAGTATATTAAATCTGTGTTTTATCTAAAGTATTACTATTATAGAAAAAATACCAATTAATTTTTGATATAGTGTGTTTTTGGAGAGATGCGGAAGGGAAACATCTGATGTTTTCTTTTTACTTATGCCAATAAATGTAACTCGATAAGTTCATCGCAATGTATAATTTTTTTCACCTACTCCGAGTAAATTTCGATCTCTAGATTTAATTGTGTTCAAATTTCACATTGCCCTATAGCCATAGATCCGAGAATGTAAAGGTCAATTAATATCGAGTTTAATAACTATATTATCTATAAAATCTATATGCATTGTATTGTTATCGTCAACAATGAGGAGTAGTAGCTCATAAATCATAGTTATGTTGAATATCGTAGGTATAAATATGTATCTGGACTTGAAACGCCGTCACATTGGCCAGACAGTCATAAAACTGGTGAAAAAATCAACTTGACAACGACTAAGTATCGAAAGCTGAAGAAAGACTTTAAAGGTTCTATAAACCGAAACGTATTGGTGCTGGACGTAAAAGAGATTTGCAACAAAGAACTTTATGGTTGCTATGAAAGGTGATCCGACTTGATTTCTTTTCTTTATCGCATAATTATATAAGGTGTACCGGTTGGGTGATGTGTTACTTTACCTGTCCTTTTAGCAAATAAACCTGAATTAGATGCTTTTAAATGTAAAAAGGGCTTAAAATTTCCTGCATGATTGTGTGCTCTTGTTCGGAAAAAATTATCTTTAATATTAGCCCAAGTCAAAATGAGATTAAAAAAAACGTTCAGATTAGTTCAGGTTATTGATAGAACTTTATTCGATTTTGTTATTTTTTATTCATAAATAAAGAAATTATTTACTTTTTCCAAAAAGTATTTATGTGAATAATATTCAGGCCGAAATCCAAATACATAAATGGATGGCAATGCACTACAGTTATTGCAAAGTATTTGAAGCAACAATTTACTTTAAGTCGTTAGCAATTTCTATGTTTACGATTATGAGAGCTTTTGCAGCACTAATAAGATACTCAGATATTTCCCTATTACTGTCTTAGGCTACACGATTATTTCTGAACAATTTATTTTACCTTATTAGAAAGATGGAAGAAATCATTCTCATTGAAGCAAAATTAACAACGTCGAAACTTTGAAAATTTTAACTTCGTTTATAAGAACATTCAGGTTAAAATTTGAGCATGAATTTTCTTACCCTTAGTCACTAAGAAACATTTTTATTACAAAAACCAAGAGGTCATGGGTCCTGAAAGTCAGCGCAGTTGGCCATACCAGAAATTGAAAAGTTCAGATAACATTCCTTGTGTATTTACTAAATTTCATTGCATTTCTACTGCGGCGGCAGGAAGTACATTATAGAAAGAAAATTCGGCCTAAAGAATTCTATTCTGAAACTGATATCCTTTATAACTGTCCTTTCCATTTCAAAATCAGCGGTTTCTAGTTTGTGATTACCGACTTTCAGCCTGAAGTCCTAAGTATTTATATTGAAGTATTGAATAAAATTTTTATTCATCTATATTATGAAGTCAATCTATTGTAAAAATGTTAATAATAATTAAATTTAGGAAAATCTGTGTCAAAATAAAAAGTGAAGATTACATATGATACTTCTGACATGGCATAGCTATGCAAAATTGAGCAATGGAAATGACTTTTTTAAAATCTGTAAAATAAAATCTGGTCAACTTCAGAAAATGCCGGCAAATTCAAAGACTTCGGACAAGTCTAGATAAGTCTGACAAGGTCTGATAGGTTTTGTGGTCTGATGAAACAAATGAGTTCTGGCAGCAGATACGAGGTAATACCAGAGATGATGCCACCAACATAGGACCAAAACAATATATCATATAACTGTTATACAATCTCAAGTCCACTACTGATGAATTTCAATATTTAACCTGGAAAATAAACCAAGAAAATTGATTAATAAAAAAATCTGCAGTATTTCATCTTTAATCTCCCAAAAATTAAAGGCAACAATTGACAAATTGAGGTCAAAAGGAAGCGTAGAAATATTCATCTTAGTTGTAGTTCACTCCTGGAACGATCATCTTGCCCTGCGAAATTGAGTCATAATGAGTCGTTCTTTGAAACCGTTAAAGGTTTATTAACTTTATATTCACGAAGAAACTTTGGCGTAAGATGGAATGTTATTTGAAATGCTCTAGATATAAGGGTCCTTCGTAAAGAGTCCTGTGTACCACATTTCTGGTATGCCCAACCGCACAGACCTTCTGGCACCACCGCCTCTTGTTTATTTATTTTTTTTCATTTCCTGTCATATCCCTAACATTATTTTCCAATTAATTGAGCACAATAAAAATTGTCTTCTTTACCATCCAATTGTTTTTGTTGTTTATTTACAATAAAACAAGCATGCGTATTTTTACCGTGGGATGCTCCTTATAAGTGATTCTCACGCTGCTAATTGGTGTTCAACGTCTTCTCTGCTTCATAAACATTTTAGTATTCGTAGCGATTTTGTTGAGTATGGATGCATATATGATGCATATTTTGCTCTAAAATCTTATTCCATCAAAAGTATGAACACCACTACTTCCCTCTTCCCTTCCAACACAAACAATCCAAAACTTAGCCCAAATTTTTCTGATTACAAAAATGCAAAATTGCTATCATCATTCGGAGGTAGGTCTTCATATAAAAAAAAATAAGAATATCTTTTTACCTTTATTAATCATTGGATATTAGCTCTAACTGATAAATTTCTGGTAATACAATATTGGTTTCCACAAAGAAAGTTTGATGTGATCGATATTTATGTATATATTTTACTTGCTCGACCAACGTGGGGTTGACTTGAATTGAATAGGTTTTTGCAGGACTCTTCAGAACAGACAGTATGCGTTACTGTTACTGTGATAAAATAGCTTCAACATCTATGCAGATAATTAATCTTAACTAGACAAGCAGCCTCCATTCCAGGCTTACTGCTGCGGTATCAGGCTACAACAGGGGAACTGGGACGAACGTACGTATGTGAAATAAAGCTTAGCTGCTTTTCACGCTGACCAAAAATAAGCACATCCAGCCTCTGAAGTTAGTTTTAAGCTGCTTACAATAGGTAATGTAAAACTGCAATGGAACTTTTAAAATGCACCAAAGGAGATTTCATAAATTATGCTTCTTATATTTACAAATCGACCCTAAGCTCCATTTCAAAATCAGAGAGAGTACTCCTGTTTAAACTTCCGTTAGTAAAAACACACAACCTCATGGGTGTAAATCTTGTTTACACCGGAACGAAATCAGTAATCGACGATTAAAATATCTTGTAATGATAAATTTCTAGAATATTATATTCTTTACATAAATATTTTTAACATTTAAATTGCATCGGACACCGGCGATTTTACAACTTGTCTGATATTTGTTCAGGATTTGTAAAACTGCTGTAAATAAAAATATGTGTTTCCTGCTGCAAAAGGTTTTTAACTTCGGAACAACCGGTAAATATATTGCATAAACAGAGTATTAATAACCTTAAAATAAAACTCACAATAACAGACTGTAGGGAAACCTCTATAGAAAATGTTCCTACATTCCGGTATTTGCAATCCTGTGATGAATGAAACCACAGATCAGCAACTGAAATTCAGACGTTCTTATAAAAAACGTGTATATTAGTTTTACTTAAAATATTTCATATAAAATCCTTTTTTTTGTATTGACGAGAATAAAGAAACTGGATGGAATGAGGTACAGCAAACGTTTGAGGAGGGGCGTCCTTATTAAAAATGCGTATAGTACAATAGCGGAAGTGGAAATATCAAAGGAAAAATACAACAAAAAACGCGAAATAAAATGCTGTTAATCTACACAATCTCAATATCATAGCTAATGGGAAACCTGTGTATTCCTGGCGAAATTCTGATTAGGTTCCTCACTGCGAAATATTATTTTGCGAATTTTCCGTCTTATGAATTAAGCATAGCTTTGGACATTCAACTGATACGTCGCAATGAGAATATTCGAGATAAAGAATATGGTTTATTCCGAAGCTTTCAAACGATTGTTCGAGTTATCTTCCACAGAGAGATATTATCGTGAACCACCCTTCTTTTGTTGTTCCTCAAATTTAGGATATGATTTTTTGTGAATTATAGGAAGAAGGCTATCCTGCTGGAAAAACTTGGAGACGTCAATGAAAAATTTCTTTATCACGGAACTGATTATACTGTTGTCGACCCGATCTGTGTCCAGAACTTTGATTGGAGGTTATGTGGTAAAAACGCGACTGCATTTGGTCATGGAAGTTACTTCTCAACATCTGCTTCATATAGTCACGGGTACACAACAGCAGATTCCAACAATGTTCGCTATATGTTTGTTGCTTCAGTTTTGGCTGGGCGTTTTACAGTGGTAAGTCATTCAGTGCGTAAAACATTAAAGTTTTATTCTTTTGCCTTTGATCATGATTTTGAGTATCATGAAAAAAATGTTATGGTATCATGAAAAAACAAACAAAAAAACGAGGATTTGAGAAGCTCATCCGATGATTTTGTGTTTGAGACAGGTGAAGCCATCTTTACGATTTTTATGGGACATAAGAAATGGAGGCTTAATTGTAGTAAGAAAAACTTGACTATTTGAAAATTGGACTATTTCTTTCACAGGGAAATTCAACTTTGAAGAGGCCTCCTCAAATAAACGCATCAACACACGACTTGTACGATAGTTGTGTGAATAATTTGGATAATCCTTCAATGTATATCATTTTTGAAAGAGATCAATGTTATCCTCGCTATTTGATCAAGTACAAAGAAATGGATCATGTTACGTCGGCAGACTATCGTGTTGCTAGTACTGCCTTAAGCGCTACAAAGTCAGTGGTTCATGCCACGAAAAGAAAAGCTAATGTTACAAACTCGCCTGTTCCAAATTCGTCTAGCTCGCGTAGTGGTGTGCCGAATCCTGGAGTCCAGCAATATCAGCCTTCTTATAGAGCGCAATCGGTCAATCCAAGAGCCACTTCAAATTCGTCTAGTTCAGGCGGTGGTGTACGAAATCCTGCAAACTAGCAATATCAGTCTTCTTATAGAGCACAATCGGTCAATCCAACAGCCACTTCAAATTCGTCTAGTTCAGGCGGTGGTGTACGAAATCCTGTAAACCAGCAATATCAGCCTTCTTATAGAGCACAATCGGTCAATCCCACAGCCACTTCAAATTCGTCTAGTTCAGGCGGTGGTGTACGAAATCCTGCAAACCAGCAATATTCGTCTTCTTATAGAGCACAATCGGTCAATCCAACAAGCACTTCAACATTTGGCGCCAACGCGACTACGGGTTCACAATCACCTCGAAAAAAATCCTGCATCATTTCTTAAATATCTCGAGTTTTTCTTAGTTTGCTCCTTTTTTTAATGCATTACGTCTTTTTTTTATAGTGATTTATTTTTGAAAGAAGGAAAACCTGCAAGTAACAATTCGTCCGAAGTGACGAAATTTTGGATGACTATAATTTTTTCTTTTTAAAGGCATACCGGCGAACTGCCCATGATATCACACATCTTGAGTTCGTACACTCGGGGCAAATAACATGCTGATGAATTATGCGAACCAGAGTTAAACTTATTCATCAATTTAGTATTTAGTGTAAGTTGAGTGCAACAAAGATAATAAAAATGTATTCTTTAATATTTCTAGTTATGTCATATACAAGTTTTTAAAACTTTTCTTGGTTCTATCAAATGTTTTTTGAGCAAATCTCACAGACTCGTTTAAACCAGATATTTTTTTGCTAAATGGTTAACCATTATTGTACAGTATCAACATTATTGTGGTGTTTGGGAATTTACACTTAAATGTGAAAACAGATTAGTACTTTCAGTTTGTACATTGTCTGACTTTAATTCTGAATTTCGGGGTACCCACTAAATGAAATTATTATATTTTTGATATTTTTCATGAACGGATTATTATAGGCGTATTTTTATTTGTTTTTGTGTTATGGAATGTGTTCTCTCAAGATATTAAAAACGGTACATAAAGGCTGATCTCTGTTGTGAGCTAAAAGTGATTTTTTTCTCGTTCGTTTTTAATTTTCAAACAAGAACCATGCGGTGCAAAACGGTAGCAGCATTTTAAAATACGAAAAAAATATATACAAACCCATTCATCCGAGTTTTAAGTTAGACTGACGCCATTTTATGTTTAAAACAGATTCGTAATTGTAAATAAGGTTTAGTTAAGAAACAGCGTTGCTTAAAAGAAAAGAAATATACATGTGTGAGCTGCAGCCATGGATACTTCTCTTATTTTAAAATATATTATTTTTTAAAAAGTATAAGAATAAACAACAAAACAAAAAAAAACAAAAAAAAAAAACGTCTTCATCGAAAGAAATATTATTAAAAAAAACAACGAAAAATCCATCCGAAATACTGGGTTTTAATACTGTTAAAGTAAGAACCGCTTCTGATGAAACTCCTTATTATTAATTGTAAGTGACCTTCGAAGCACAATTTACTTACTTTCAAGTGATACTTTGCATTAGAATCCTCTTTTTTGTATTTCATGGGAACAAGAGCCATTTTTTTGTGAATAACTGGTAAAACACCAAAAAATACTTATTGAATGTTTAGATACGCCTTTGAAAATTCCTAGCCTGTGTTCGTTCATAAGAATCTATATAGTTTCATGAGAGAGTTTTGCAGGCTCTAAAGCGCAGGCTAATTACCATTTCGGCCGGAGGAAGAGGAATTCATGAATGTTTCTAATACGGTATTCGCTTTCTCTGCTACCGTAATAATAAGTTTAAATATGTAATGGTTACGAAATGAAATTGGTTTTTGTAAGTTCAAGTTGACGATGAAGCTGGGAAAGTAGATATATTATAGGTAAATCATAGTATTTTGTAAACGTAACCTTAATAATAAAGGAACTAGACTCCAAGGCGGCGTCGCTCGCCGCCCATCAGTATTTAGGTTGTATCAGAAATTATTGGAGTTTATTCGCAAAAATTTGTCTAGCCCAAGCAGTGATGTGCGAAATACTCTAACCATGGACTAGGACACTCCATTAGCTAATAACATTTTTGAATCGGTCGATCTAACAGGCATGTATAGATCAAAACCGGTCAAAAGATTACGCGCCTTCTACGGCTTCTACGGTTTCCTTAAGAGTATCCAACAATAATTAATACTCTTAAGGTAAGGCTACTACGGGTTCACAATCAAGTAGCCATTTAGCCGGAAAATCCTGAATGTCACCTCGAAAAAAGTCCTTCTTAAATATCTCGATTTTTTTGCTTTTTTTGCTCCTTTTTTTAATGCATTACGTCTTTATTTTCATTGTGATTTATTTTTGAAAGAAGGAAAAACCGTAAAGTAACGATTCGTCTGAAGTGACGAAATTTTTTCTTAACTTTGGATGACTGTAACTTTTTTCTTTTTAAAGGCATACCGGCGAACTCCGAGGATATAACGCATTTTGAATTCGTACACTCAGAGAAAATCACATGCTCATGAATTATGCGGACCAGAATTAATCGTTTTTCTTTATTTTGAAGTTCAAATATTTTCATTAATCGCACCTGCAATAAATTACTGACCGTGTAAAGTTAGCTGGTCTGTTTTATTTCATGTGCCCAGACTTTTCCACTATAGAACAACAACAACAACAGCAACAACAACAACAACAATCCATTTTTCATTGAACCAAACAACACGGAGACAAATTAAAAAATCTCGATCAATTTAGCTTTTAGTGAAAGTTTAGTGCAACGAAGATAAATAAAATGTATTCTTTAATATTTCTAGTTATGTTATATAGAAGTCTTCATAACTTTTCTTTGTTTTATCAAACTTTTTTTGAGCAAACCTCGCAGACAATCTTTAAACCCAGAAGTTTCTCTTATGTTTTTCTGCCAATTGGTTAGCCATTACAGCCATTATTGTACAGTATAAACATTATTGTGTTGTTTTAGAACAAAATATCATCTTAAATACTAAATTTATGGTGTAAACAGGTTAGTACTTTCTGTTTGTACATTCTCTAATTTTGAAAATCGGTGTACCCAGGTAATTAAAAAATACCCTGGGTAGTTCGCTACGCTTTTAATAATATATAGTTGTTAGAATATAATATAAGGATAAAATTATTATATTGCTGATATTTGTTTATGAACGGATTATTATACACCAATTCAACAGTCCGCGTTATGTTTACCGAAAGGAGTCTAGAACTAGTTTAGTGTAGTCAGAAAATAAAGTAGCAGTCGCAAGTAGAGGATGATAAATCAAAATCAAATCAATTCACAGCATTAATACTGTAGTATTTATTCTAAAAACTGTAATTTTCATTACAAAACACGGGTCCAGCTAATTGTGCTGCTGTTGGGTGTAATAACACCACTGCAAAGTTACAAAAGTGGCAGAACTCTATGTGTGTCGAGCCTGGTCATGAAAACATGTTAAAAAAGGACTGTTCCTGTAGTCAACCTTTCACTTTGTATATGTTTCCTGGTCCTAAACGATTCGCTGAAGAAAGAAAACGATGGATAACACTATTAAAACGAGAGAAATCCAAAGAAACTCCTTGGACTCCATGTGGCAGTGATAGAGTTTGTAGCGAACATCTTGTTGATGGATTCCCTCTATAAATATTGACGCAAAGAAAGCCGAATTATTACCGCCTGAAAAATTATCACCCGGCTTAAGTTTCGGCCATTTTTATTTCAGTTTGTCTCGCGTCCCCAATCTCTTTGATAATTTCTGATCACATTTCAGGGAATTACATCGAAATGATCAAGAAAAATGTAAACAAAAAGTCTCCGTTAACAATTTTGTATTGATTTGACAAAAGGCGGGAAACATCTTTGCATGAAATTATCTTTTTTTTTAATTGAAAATCTAGAAAGAAATCCTGCAACATTGGAATTGTTTTTCGAATTAGAAAAACTTTATGAAAAAAATAATAATTCCATACTTAATTTAGGTCACACAAAAGGGGGGAAATTTATTTTGGTATCATCAGTAACAACAAAACAAAGAGATAATTATTAAAATTTTGTTTGAAAAAGGACATTCTTTTAAGAACACACTGGTTTTTTTTAATACATCCAAATGAATAAATATGTTTTACAAAATATATACTAATCGTACACAGATTTTAAGTAAAATTCTCTGTAAAATTTACTACACATCTTCACTAACTCATCAAAAAGCTATTTATCAAATAAGATTTCATCAATTAATGTACCATGAGCTGGATATACAAAAATCATACACACTCTCATAGTCCAGTAGTTCCCATCTGTAACTGACACTGACTATAATATTGATGTGTTTTTTTCAGTTGAATTATACCATTGTCATTTTCTAAATAGTCCAGTTTAACATTATCATGCATTGGAGATAGGTGGCTAACAGAATACGGACATTTTATTTCTATGCATGATTTTCCATGACAGGAGCAACTAAATATAGGATCTGGACTAGCTCCAATATATGGGTTGCCTTTTAGTAGATATAAACCACATTCTTCTAACTTAACATTTTTATGTGATGTTTTTAAAAGTTCAAACAGTTTATTTGCAGCATGAGGTTCCATATCTCTTCCATATTTTAAAGCAGGAATGTTCGGATTGACAAATGTGAGACCAGATATTTTTTGTATCAAGCTCCACATATTAACAGAACCACCATCAATTCCATTCATAATTTTCCTCATTTTTGTTAATACTTCATGAACTTTGGAGGCAGTAGTAACCCCTTTCCGTAATGTAAACCAACGCTCATTTGTGCTTTAACTACGTGTTATTTTCTCAATCATTTTCAACTTTTCGTCTGAAAAATTCATGAATAAGTTTTGGAGAAATTGTTCAACAGAGGAAGACATTAAGACTATATCATCAACACTTGGAATGGTCTTTGTCTGTGCTTCTGGTATATCAATAACCTCCCAATCAAAATCAATTTCAGGCTTTGGAATAGCTGTTTCCAAAGTAGTGCCTTTCAAAACATGGTTAAGTGTTTCAACCATTTTTATGAAACTCAAAGGTTTTAAACTACTTCTCATTAAAGGGTTATAGTTTTCCTTTGTTGTACTCATCAACTTTTTGGTTTTTTTCCCACATTTTGAAAAATTGTCTCTATCTAAATTCATGTGCCTCAATTTGCAAGGTGCAATTTCGTTCCTGTTCGGCAACCATTCACATGATTTTGATGTGCATGCAGGATTTATGAGGCCCAAATGCATTGCTGCTTCAATCCGAAAAGGAGCAGCAGCAATATGGTTACAGGTTGACCCCATTCCTGCCATACATGTACAATGTGTTTGCAAGACATTTCCTTCAGACTTTGATATAAGCAGCCAAAGTTTATGTTTCGTATCAGATAATCTTTGGGAAGGTCTGCAGTCGGTTTTCATGAAGCAGTAAGGGCTATTTCCCAACGAGTGGTATGAAATCAATCCAAGCCAACCTTGCTGAAAATAGCTATAAGCTTTGGAAGCTTTGTAGTCATTTAAGTCCTCTACTTGACTGTTTCTCATCAGAAAGTTTATAATGTACAGTGTTGGTACAAGGGGCCAAAAACAAATACCTTCATCTTCATCTTTCCATCCTGTCGTAAGTTTAAATTGATCAGGTAATGTTTTGCCATTATATTTTAATTTGTCTTGATATTCCCTTAGCAGTTGTCCTTCGATCTCTTTGGCATCCATAATAACTGGGACATCGTTTCTCTGCAGCAGAAAAACACGTGAAACCAGCTCACATTTTCTTCCAGTTACTTTTAAGCCTCTACGAGCGAAATACAACTTTAATTCTGGAACTTTCATCTTACTTATGGTATCATAATCCATTTTCTAATGCCAAAGCACGATTTAAAACAATATTTTTCTCTTCTTTTCTGACTGCTCTTCGTATTTACACTTGCGATCTGACTACACTAAACTAGTACTTGACTCTTTTCAGCAAACTTAACGCGGGCTGTTGAATTGGTGTATACGCTTATTTGTTTTTGTGTTATGGAATATGATTTCATTTCTTTTTTCTCAAGTCATTAACAACGACACATAAAAGTTTATCTCTGTTGTGAACAAAAGTGATTCGATTTTTTTTCTCATGCGTTTTTTAATTTTTAAACAAGCACCATATGGTGCAAAGCGGTAGCAGCTTTTCAAAATACGAACAAAATAGATACAAATCCGTTCATCCGAGTTACACTGACACCATTTTATGTTTAAAAAAGGTTCGTAAAATAAGGTTTAATTAAGAAACAGCATTGCTTAGAACAAAAGAAATATACATGTGTGAGATGTAACCATGGATACTTATCTTATTTTAAAATATATATTTTTAAAAAATATATAAGAGCGAAAAGAAAAAATCGACGAAACATACAAACAAAAAAAACCCTGTCTTCATCGAAGAAAATATTATTAATAATTAAAAAAGAAAAATCCATCAGAAATACTGGGTTTTGATACAGCTAAAGTAAGAACTGTATCTGATGAAGCTTCTCATGCACGGATTTAGGATTTTTTCAACTGGTGCAAATTCTGAAAAATCCAAAAGAGGCTAACAGCCTTCAAATATACTTACGAGTTGAAACAGTCCTTTTAGTTTTAGTTGGGTATATTGTTTTACAACGTTTACAACGGATGTTAGACTTCTATGTTTAAAATCATAGTGCTAAATGACAAAATTGCTATATGACGAAAGCTGACAATTGAGAGAAAAATTTCTATAGTGTGGGGTTGGCAACATTAGGTCGATACTAAAAGTTGTAGCTAACAGCATTTGTTTAATCAGTATTTGTGAATTTGACTTATATTGGTTTTATTTTATTATTATTGATTCATTTGGTCATAGTAAAGCAGTGATATATTAAATGTGGATCATGACTATTGTTGTATTTATTTTTTCGGAGCAGTGCTGGAACTACTAGCACATTGGGCACATACAATACTGTTTAAATAGGTCAGAGTAGAACTAGGCTTGTGAGTATATTGGGTAATACAGAAAGAGAAACGTACAAAAATGGTCAATAAAAATGTGGTAAATTATTTATAGTATTAATAATAATTTGAAGTTAATTTATAGAGTTAAAGATCAACAACAAAAGGTTTGCTGACATTAAAATGGCCAAATAAGGAATTATATTATGGACAAAAGAGGAATTATATTATTTTTAATTTCCTTTAGGTAATGTATCCCCCAAAATAATGAAATTTATCAGTCAAATGAGCATAATGATATAGATATGACTGCTAACACTTCAAGATTATGCAGTTTATAAAAAATATTAATAATGTACATTAAAATAATCAAGTTACGCAGTCTTTCAAATGTTTTAGCAATCTACAATGTTTGATAGCCAGTAAGCACCAATTCATGAATCGTGTGCTGATAATTATGATGTTTAGCTTCACGCATCTACGTCTTCAGCTACATCATCATGTAGTAACCATTATTTTTTCGTGACTTATTTTCCCAATAACAGTGCTTGTCACAATGATTGTTCTAACAGCCACATATGTACACATTATCTAATATGTATCGCAACTCAAATTGTTCTCTTATTTTGGAATTTATCTTTATCATATAAACCAAACAACTAAACAAACAACCCAATCTAAACCTTTTGTTGAAAAAATACATGCAAAACTTGGGGAAACTTGATGCAGTTTGTGTTCTTTCATTATGACGAGTATTAGCAATCCGTCAATTTGGCTACAAAATGAATGGTCAATACCATACATCCCATGACGATAAAAATATTTAGCACATCTAAAGAAAGTAATAAGTTTTTTAAAATGCTAAATCAGATTAACTTTGTCAAAAATATCAGAAGAACTTTATCACAAATAAATTGTTTCCACAATTCTTTTAAAATACCATTTTTTATGCTTTTTTCAGTATGAGTAATTCACAAATTGAAAATAATAAAATAGCCATCATTATTCAAAATATACAGCAAACTAGCTAGACAGGTAAAAAATTTGTAGCCACACTAAATTTATAAGAAAAAGAAATATAGCTAAACACGTATTAGCTTTTATCATCATCTAGGAATATTATAAAATTATACCTTTTATAGGTAGGTTAATCCATTCGATGATAATGGTAAACGTGACAGAAACATCTTGGAGCTTTCCACAGCATCGAAAATGTTGCCTTCAAAGATCTACTCCTTCAATGCAGCCGCACAAACAGGGAGGAAAGTTCAAGTTCGTTCACACAGCTTTTGAACCACCTTACTTGTACAGCACAGCATTAGACCAAATGAAAATCCTTTATACATTTTTGGAGATCCAGCTTACCCATTAAGAACTGAACTCAAGCTCCTTACCCAAATCGAAATACTCTGAATCCTCCTCAGAAAGAACTTAATACAGCTATGATCAAAGTTTTTGGTGAGATTGTTTCTTATTTTGCATTCCAAAATTTTAAAAAGAATATGAAAGTACTGTTGAGTGCTGTAGGTAAAAAGTATAAAGTATGTGCCTTATTAATTAATGCTCACACTTGTTTGTACAAAAACACAAAGTATCATTATTTTGAAATTGATCCATCTCTTTGAGAAGAACATTTTGGATGAACTGTTTCATTATTTTTCTGAATAAAAATTTACATTATGCCCTTTGTGCCTCAAGAGCTAAAATAAGTCAAAACAAAAATGAAAGATAAAAAACTTGAAAAGCATATACAACGTTCTTTAAAAATTCAAACAAAAATATACTTTATGTCTTTAAATTTCTAGATAACAACACAGCATTAATTTTTGTGTTATTTGTTCTATAAAAGCATAGCAACTAAACCAAGGATTTTCTGATTTTGCATGACCTTATTCTGCATCATTTGATTTTGCTGTTTTTGACTGAATTTACGCTCTTCTTCTTATAATTCCAACTCTTGTAAACGTTCCTCACGGTCTGCATCTGGTTTTTCTCTAAGATATTGACGGGTATCAGATCCCGAGCTTCTTCGCCGTTTAGCTGGTGGAGTTTCATCTCCTTCAAACTTTTTTTATGTTTCCATAAAGGTTTCCATAGATTCCTATTGCATATCCTTGGCAATTTTTCGATCACTTGCTAACTTTTCATTATTTTTCATTTCGATTTCGTTCTTCTTCACATACTTTCATCCAATCTAATACATTTTTTTCAATGCTATATAAACAGAGCTTGAATCAGGACTAATTCCAATTGCTTTTTCTTCATCTTTTTGTTTAGACAAGTACTGTGCAACAAGGATATTAAATCGTTCTCCTACTCCTAGAATCTACTTTTGAAGTAAACATCATCAGAGGGCCCAGCATTTAGATGCTCTGCAAGAATTTTCCAAGAGTTTCCTCTTTCTCTGCTTCTTGTTTTTAAGTGATGTAAGGCTCTACAAATAAAATTTCTCGCAGATATAATTCATCTTTCCATGAATTCCATACCATGATTTTCCAAAATATCCACACATATGTGATTGAAAGGGGCCGGAAATAGCAATAGCAATAGAAATAGAAATAGATAGAGGTCAAATAAAAAAGACGTTTATGCTCATCTTACCTTTTTTAGCTGCTTCTTGCTGTTCCTCCATTACAAAAACTTCTTCTTATAAGGAGATTTGCACTGATAAGCGAGATGTACTCTACTCATTAACCAATCAGTTATTTTGATGATAATTTTGTAAAGCAAGAATGTTTGTACAATTATATAAAAAACGATGATGTCTTTCTTTTCTACCCCTGCCTTAAAACAAACAAAAATAAAAATACAAAGTTTCGTGGCTGAAGAATATATCAATAAATTTTGCGAAAATTTCTGCACAAGAAAATTTATGTCCTTAAGGTATTAAAGATATAAAGGTTTTAAGGCTTCAAATGTGTTTCTGTCAAGCATTGAATGTTTGATTTTGTTAAACGCAGGATAAATGTCCATTTGAGCACGCAATACGTTAGATTCATTTATAGTATCCTGATGAACGCATACTGCATCTGCCAAAACTGTTCTTTGAATGTAGAGATCAACTGAAAATACCACTTTGCTAATAGTAAGGCCTTTTACTTATTGCAGAGTACATACATAAGCTAATGTAAGGGAAATTTGCACTCTCGTAACTGCAAAAGGAATGTTCCTAATAAAGATTTGTGCACCTGCTTTGAAACAACGTTATTTTTTAGATTAAATGGAGATTTTCTTATGCATAACAATCTCGCATCTTAATCAGGGGCTGCGGATGGAATATTAATGTGGGGTGACCAAAAGTAGTGGAAAAAATATTCCCCACCATGTTTGAGGGACGAATAAAACTTTCAATTTAATGCTCCCTGAACGCTCTCTAACAGCTACGTACGATATGAAAGGGATGAAAATTTACATTTTTTTTGACAAACTCAAGACTTTTTTAGACTGTAGCCGTATAAAAATGAAAAAACAGGAATCAAAAACGCATAGCATTATGGGTTATGAGTTTTAAAAGCTACATTTGCATTTTCATTGTGTTGTATTTACCTAAAGAACATCTGCTATTTTCTGTTTTTTTCAGGTGGAGTTTAATTTACTTAGATCCATGTAGTGTGCTCCGTTAACATAAGGCGCTTTTGGGAAGATGTTCGTATATTCTATTCATGAACCAAAAGTGAAGGCATATATTCAAGGCCACACGCAATCACAAAATCACATCGAAATTCAATTGGGGAACTTGGTATACTTTAATAAAAAACATTAAACTGAAAAGGTTGAATCTTTTTTAACAAATTCACCAAGTAAATCAAACACTTCATAGCTGGATAAAATTCCTTTGTATAATTGTATTTTGTTAATGAACATCTATTTTTAAATTTAGGTAAAGTGCATTATACAACGATCAAATAAAAGTTGCATCTCGTGGCTCTTTTATCAATTCCTTCCATAAAGTGTGTTAAAAGACAAGATAACCATCATAATTGTTTCCATTCTTATAATTACGGTCTTTTGTTTAAAATTATGGCCTTTTGTGTATAATTATGACCAACGATGATAATAATAAGACGGCAACCACCATCATGATGATTACGATTATTATGATGATATGCCTGGTAAATCTGAATGAAAAGCCAGAAATGTTCATTGATTTAGGGTGAAATGTCAAACCAATGAGAGGTAAGATTTTATTTTTGAAAAAAACACAATGTTTGACAATATTTGTAATAAAAAATAATGTCTTACTAAAAAAAAGTGTCACACTGTGATTTAGTGTATGTCTTTTAATGCGAAATCCCGAAAAATCGAATGAAGAAGAGTACCAAGAGGTCTGCTAACTTTGAACACAAATGCATTTGGCATAAAAACAACATTAAACATTAAACAAGATCAACATATAAGAAAATGTGGGGATTATTCGTTATTTTCCTAAACTTATTTTCCAAAAGTTCACGACTTAAGAGTCTCATTAAGAGCTTATGTCAAATGAAGTTGCAACTATCATCACCAAAACCCCCAAAACTTACAAACTCAACGTAATTTTTCTGGCTAGCCAGCAGCTACAAGTGAATCCTGACTAGCTAGGAACATAATTTTGGACTTTACATCGAACATTTTCCAGTAAGGCAATGAATGATTTCCAATGTTTGAATACTTACAATTCACACCAATTGTAGCTACTCACCACGCCACCACTATAATACACGACAAAGACCCCAAAACAACTCGTGTACCGAGCAATCACTCAATCACCTTCCTCCCTCCAACAAAACAACAACAAAAAACAAAACATAATAAAAAAACCGTCCACCACTAGCTAATATACTGTCAGTCGGAGTTACTTGTGCCACTTTCAGACTTTAAAAGTCAACTCAATTTCTTGTGAAATGCATCTGAAGTTTATTCTGGCCTCAAAAGTTTAAAGACAGTTGGTATAGTATAATGGAACATTTTATACAGCATTAAGATTGATATATTCCATAAATTTTAAAAAAAAACCTTGCTGCACCCAGTTATCCTGCGTTGTGGTCTAACTGTGTTAGATAAAGATGAACCACTATGTGTATACTTGGGCCACAAAAGATGGTTTAAAAAAACGAACTACATATATGTTGTAGTGAAATAAGAAGTAATATAACCCAAATATAGTACAGATTACACAAGTGGATACCCATGTAATTGTGGGTATGGTACTATTCTTATATTTCAACCAAGCTATCCATACTATAATCACACATTATGTATCCACCTATACTAACAATAACACCCCCAATTACTTGGATATCTATTTGTAATCTGCTCTGTTGTTGTATCTACTCAAATGGTAGCGATAATGTCATGGATCTGGATACCCCATTTTCCCCAAAAAATAGTTTCTTACAAAAGGAACTGCTATTTCAGTAATAGCACTATAACTTATGTGCTACAAGTGTCTAAATATGTGAATATGGTCTAGATATGTTCTAAATAGTGCATAATAAATCACCCAGCTCTTCTTACTGAACCACAAGGTACCCAAATTTGAATTTGTAATTTTCGGGGCTATTTTTGGTCTGTTCAATTGGATATTTATTTTGATATTTATGTTTTCCTTAAACATGTCTTCTAATTTTGTTCCTGAGCTTGGTATCCATACAGACCATTTCTTTATGTTAATTTGATTTATTATTCTTTTACCATGTCTTCTAATTTTATTCTAGATCTTGTATAACATGTAGGCCAATTATGTTATTATGATATTTATATTTTCATTTACCAAGCCTTTTTCTTTTATATTTCTCTTTATTGTTTATGTAGTTCAAAATACAGTATGTACTCAATAGTAATTCTCCTAATGAGGGAAAATGCATCCTCAACTATTCCATATTTGTATATTTGTTTCAGCACCGCCCTTTGCCAAAACGCTTTTGAAGAACGGACACTCCAGGGAGTATATAGAAAATAAATTTCTGTTATAATCGTAACTAAACGTTAAAACAGTTAAGACGTCTTTAAGACGTCTTGAAAAAGTTACACGTCCAAAACAGGTCTAAAGACGTCTTGAAAAAGTTTCGATTTATTTGTGTTTACAAAAGATGTCTTTCAAACGTCTTCAGAAAGATGTAATTTAGACGTCTTAATCTTAATAAGACGCCTTCTTCTAATTCTTCCCGCGCCTTTTACAATTTCTAATCAATAAAGACGGGGAACAAAACAAAAGCTTTATGTTTAATCATACAGCAAAATTTATATTTTATAAATAAAACAATACAAAAGAATCAACTTGTTTTTATTTTGTAATAAAAAATCTGTTCATACAAGAACTTTTTTAACGTTTACTTATAATTATAACGGAAATTTATTTTCTAACAACTCCCTGGAGTGTCGGTACTGCAAAAACGTTTTTGGCGAAGGGCGGTTTTTTCATCTGCAGCTTTTGTCAAGTTCGTGTATCTGCTATATCTAGTAAGTGAACCTTTTATTTTTTCCGCCAAGTATTAGCATGATGAAGTCGAAGTAATCAACTTGGAGAGAGGAAGGCTGACTTAACTTTATCTAGCCACTTTTGTGAAGACTTGCTTGTGATGTTTGAGTGGTTTTCTATTGAAGAAAATGGATCTCACACTCACATAAACATTTTTTAGCTGTTTTATACTGGAAGATAGAGACAAGTGTTTCTTGTTTTCCTTTTCATAATTGGTGTAGTGTACAGCATCACTTTGGGAGAGGTTGGCACTTGGCTGTCATGGTTTTGCTTAAATATTTTATAAATATTTAAGGAATCGTGCATACACCAATCAATGGATTTACCTATTTTGTTTTTGAAATCTTGCAGATTTTAATCATTATTAATATTATAATATTATCTTTTTTATTTATTTACTTCAACTTACAACTTGCATGTTTTGTTATGTTTTTCTCATACATTTGTAAATTATACTAGCAGACACAACAGTGATGGTTCTGTTTTTCATTATGTTATAGGATTTGTGTATCACGTTACGTGCATGATGTTGATTTATTACTGAATACCTGTTGGTAAGTGTTTTATACTTGATTGTTTAAATTTGTTTATTTGGTTAAATTGTTGTTACAGTTCTGTAGATCTCATTTATTTTAATTCCCATGCTAGCTCCTATAAAATAAATGAATCAAAGAACGATAAAAAAGATAAGCAATTAAAAGGAAATTGGAAAATATACTGTAGATCTATTATGTTAAGTGGTTACTATTTATACTTCTGGGTCACGTTTTAGAAAGATACTTCACTATATGGCTGTTTTCATGTTTTTTTGCCAAAAAATGTGTCAAAAACCCTGGAGATAGCCTTGCATTTTAAAAAAATAATTCTGACAGCCCTGATGAAAGGACACTGAAAGAAGTAATGGTTTAAGAAATAAAAAATAAAAATTTCATGTTATTCTTATTTCATCTGAAGATAACTAAAGTTATTATAGTCTTCTTCTAGATTTCACATATAATTTGAATTGATGGGGATGATGAATATGAAGGGTCATAAAGGAAAGTTTCCCTAGAAGTATATGCCACAATTTACCAAATTATTCAAGGTAAAGTAGTTCTGTAAATTCCCCTACTTTTGTGCTCTCAAAAATATTTACATATTTATTTTCGTTTTCTTCCAGGGAGTCTTAAAAGGAACTTTAAAGATTCAGGAGTATGTCATCAAAACGAATGTCGCAACAAAAATAAAAAACGCACCAGATACAAAGGGCGCAGTTGGTTGGAAAACGAATGAATTAAGCCAAACGCAGCCAATTAATTATGTTAATTGTGAGTATATTATTAGGGGTTCACATTCAGTGGTTTCATTGTTTTTCACTCATGTTAATGTTTTATAAACCCTTCTTGCAATCAAAATCCTCTTATGCTATTAGTTAACCAACCAAATTGCAATCATTTGTTTGGAAATATTAAACAGTTTTATGATTTGAAACAATTTTTTCTTCATGATACTCTGAGTAACTTTAACATTTTCATATTGCTTGTATTTAAAAAATATTTTCACCAAACTTTGAATGACAGTTTATTTATATTAAACTACATTGGAGAAACCGTTCGTAATGCAACAGTAAGATGAAGAGAACATGATCAACACCGTGCAAAATCGAAACCGGCCAACCATACAGCGTTGAATGTTGCACACGTTTTCTCTTGAAAGATTGTTACAAAAGCTCCACGTAACAATAGAAAACCTAAAATATTAGAAGCATTTTATACAGTGCGTCCCAGAATGTTAGCTTCAGTAACTTTATTCTCAATTTTCTAAAAAATGAATAATGGTATAATAATGAAATATATACCATTAGAAAGCTGAGTTTCTTGGCTTTCTATTGATGTGGTACCCATTAACTGGTTTTTTATATTTAGCTTATAATCCAAGAAAAAAACAAGTGTTTTAATCTAAAAATTCTTAACGATCAATTAACACCTCGTTTAATGAGCAAAATATTCATTGTTGTTTATAATTATGGTATTGATTTTTTACAAACCATTTGAGAATTCTCAAAAATTGTTACCAAAAATAAAAAAAATGTTAACATAACATTAAAAGGTAGTTTTACACGATAAAAAGCTCATAGCGTTTTGATAAGAAAAATAATAATAAAAAATGAACAGAAATTTATCAGTAGATCAGCGAACATTTCTTGTACAACATTATTTGGAAGCAATTTATTCGTAACTCACTTCGAGAAATGCAAAAAAGAGCTCAACTTTGCATTCAAAGAAATGGTGAACATGTAGAAGGACCTTAGAGTACAACTTTCTTATTGTTCTTTTTTTAAACGTTTTTATTGTAATGATAATTTTTTACTTGTGTTATAACTTTTGCTGTTTAATATTTTTATTGTTAACTGAGTTTTAATTGATCGTTAAGAATTTTTAGATTAAAACACTTGCTTTTTTCTTGGATTATAAGCTAAATATAAAAAAACAGTTAATGGGTACCACATCAATAGAAAGCCAAGAAACTCAGCTTTCTAATGGTATATATTTCATTATTATACCATTATTCATTTTTTAGAAAATTGAGAATAAAGTTACTGAAGCTAACATTCTGGGACGCACTGTATAAAGAAGTTCAAACCAGTCATTAACGATCAGTTAGACATTAAGTTCATTAATTTGTTCTGAAACGGTATAACGTGAACTCCCTTAGGATATTTTAAATTTTATATTGTACATATTTCTAAATTTGTGAAAGATATTTTTATTGCCTGACGATGTACTTGAAGTACGAAAAGCTTTGCAAATAAAATTTTTATTAACATTAGTTTTTGTTTTTTCTATACATTGAAATAAACATGGGTGCACATTTTTATCCTATTCTAACTGGTTATGAGGGCATTACCGAAGAATATTGAATGACGTCATAGTAAAGCCCGAGCTTGCGAGTGCAGTATGTGACGGAAGTCAATATTCGAAGGTTATGACCGAAATAAACAGTAAGTATTACCCGTGTTTGCGTTTCTTCAAAATTATACTTCGCTTCGTACATAAAAAAAATGTAAACAAAGTTTTCTTTCTCATTTTTGTGTGGCATTCGATTTGTTATTAAAAATAGAACAATTGCAATGCAATAAGTTCTTTAACTATTTCAGTTATTATTTGTCCCCCTACAATGTCTTTTCTATCTATCTATCTATCTATCTATCTATCTATCTATCTATCTATCTATCTATCTATCTATCTATCTATCTATATTTTCTTTTTTTATGTGTTTGTTTACATTCATGCCTCTTATTTTATAAAAAATATTGTTGCCATGACACTTCAGTGGGCTGTACCGTGAGTATAGACCGGAGTGTCGTCACATTTAAGCGTAATTGACCAATAGGATTGCACGAATGTTTTTGTATCGAATACAGCCCTGCTACGCGGGTAATAAATAGAAGATAAAACAACATAAATTGTTATGAATATATTGTTGTAATTTATTTCCACTTTTGAAGTTTCTTGCTCAAAATAAAAAGTGTGTAACGGATGTTTAAAAGGCATCTAAAGATAGGTCTAAAAGATGTCTAAAAGATATTTACGAGTCTTAGAAGACGTTTTTCAAGACGTCTAAAAGATTTCTAACTATAGTCTGATTTGTCCGGTTAAAAGACGTCTAATGAAGATGTCTAAAACACGTCTATATAAAGATGTCTTTTAACCGGCAAATCAGACTACATTTAGACATCTTTTAGACGTCTAGAAAGACGTCTTTTTCCCTGCTGGTTAGGTTTTGCAGTGATGTATCCAGGTCCATGACATCTGTCCGCCCAATCTGGACAATATTTCTTATTTTTCATCATAATCTTTGTTGTAATCTCCGTAGTGTTTGCTTTTTCCGATACATTTTTCTCACTTTCGAAAGACGTCCCCATCCTTTGAAATCCATTACATCTGAAACCATCTGGACAATTTTTCTGATTTTTCATCATAATCTTCGTTGTAATCTCCGTAGTGTTTGCTTTATCCGATACATTTTTCTCACTTTCGAAAGACGTCCCCATCCTTTGAAATCCATTACATCTGAAACCATCTGGACAATTTTTCTGATTTTTCATCATAATCTTTCGTGCGATCTCCCTAAGTTTTGCAATGATGTCTCCAAATCCATTACATCTGAAACCATCTGGACAATTTTTCTGATTTTTCATCATAATCTTCGTTGTACTCTCCGTAGTGTTTGCTTTATCCGATACATTTTTCTCACTTTCGAAAGACTCTTTAACTGGAAATTGAATAGGTTTTGCAGTGATCCTTTGAAATCCATGGCATCTAAAACCATCTGGACACCTCTTCGGATCCTTCACTATGGTATTTTCTAGAATGTCCTTAGTGTTTGCTTTATGTAATACATTTGCCTCACGTGGTAACCTTCGATGAATGTTTAATAGTTCCGTAAACATTTTATAACTTTGCACCACATACCTCTTTTTAGGTGTATCTCTTAACAGGATCATATCGATATGTTGCTTATGTTGATATTTTAAATCCACAAGACTTGATCCTGTTCTTCTCAACGACTTCAAATACCTTGTTAATGCGTCTTCAAGTTTTAAGATTTCGATAGTACTAAATCTGATGTCTTTATCCACTACAAATCCATTAGTTGTAACATTTCTTTTGACGCCTTTTAAAACAATGACAGTAGAAGCGACTCCATTTGCCGTTGACTCCTTCAAATTATTTTTATAAATGAAAATAGTGACTACATCAACACTGTTTTTACATATTTTCGCCTTGTACTCAATATCACCATTGTGTATACCAACATTCCATTTACATGACTGACGTTGGCTTGATAACTGTAGAACAAAAAAGAAAGGTATCTACTAACACATCTGTATTATGGGTACTATGAACCAATATGGTAAATAACAGCCTGTTTTTAATGTTACTGGATAGAATCACCTTAACTTGAACTCTTTAACATTTCCATACAGTTCATGTAACGACTTCTACTCAACTAAGTTGGTGGTGTAATAAATTTATCTGGGCAAATGAACGTAAGATTCAGGTATGCTTTCGTTTTTTCAGACAATTTCAAACGTTTTTCACTAAGAGATTGAATGTATTAGAGCCAATTTAGAATTAAAGTGAATGGAAAGGCGACGTAGTAAATTGAGGGCCAAGAGGAGTATTTTTAGTTTTTTTATATAGAATATGTTCCAGATGCAATTCATAACTTCCGCAATATAAATCGTTTCATATTTTACCACAAGACTGTATTGCGTCAGAACAAACATAATTTCGCATCTGGAGGGAAAACATTTAACACGACCTTGTTTTCTGCAAATGATTCAACAGTCAACATCCGCTATCTCAAACAAAACTCTCCGTCCCTTCAGCATTTACAAATTGTTCCGCTATCTCGAACCCCTTTATAGGTCCCCAGAGCGCATCATCTCCAACTTTTTGTCAAAATTCAGTTCGTAGAGACCATCCCAAATTGCATTCTTTGTTCATGCGAAACATTTGACCTGTATTATTCGAATGTTTTTGAGTTATGGAATGTTTCTGTCGTGTGATTAATTACGTTTGAAAGTAGCTACAGAGTATGTCGAAAAGAAAATTGATTGTAAAGACTATTTGAAAAGTAGCTGTTTTAGGACGTTCAGAGAGCTATCATAATGAAAAATTGCTTCGTCGCCCAACCATGGCATTTTTATATTTTGTTTACAATTTTCAAGGGAGATATATAAAGTTGCTGGCATAGCAACGAAGCGTAAGATTAAAACTAAAGTGCCGTACCTGTAAGCAGCTTGATAAAATGATTAGAAGATTCATTTGGAAATACATTATAAACCAAGGTGTTCTTCACCTCTCGATGATAAATTAGCAGCCTCTTTATTTATGTTCTTCGTTTTTGAGCGTAGGACAGAGCTTTTTATATACTCCCCTTTCACCAAATAACAGGAAGTTCTCCTCATTTACGCATTTCCTTCCAACATCATTTTGCATTTTAATTGGATCTGGTGTTAATCGATCTAATTTATACACGCGTGCGGAAACCTACGAAAAGGTATCATATCGAGACCACGCCTTACTAGTAAACTAGACAACTAACAATGAGTAAGTTACTTTCCGTTCCTTATTGAGAATTTCTGAGATACAACAGATGATTATTTATCTATGATTTTTCATACCATGATTTTTCATACCATGATGTCAGTTTTGGCCGTTCGACTTGTTATTGTTGTTCCACTTTCTATGACGAATGGGAAGGTTTTTAACCAATGAGATTTCGATATTTCCAATGCGGTAAGTGAGATGGAGGATGCTACACGTGCTTTCCATAAATTTTCCCACAAATCTCATAGGTGTGAACAATTACGAAAGGAAATAAAAGACATAGAAACAATGGAGGTAAGCGAAATTTCCATCAAACGTAATTCACTCAACTGTTATGTGTATAGAAAGATATTCATGACTTCGTCTCCTTGGTAACCATTCTTTTCTGCGCTTTTTAATTTATTTCCTGCTGTTTTTATTTTTGTGCTGGTAATTGGTACTCTCCACACCCTATGTACATACACTTTTTTTATTTCATAAGAACCAGTCATTTTTGACTCAGCCCGATGGTTCTTTTTTTTTGAAAATTTCAACCTCAATTTGTCCTCATTTGTAAACTGTTCACACAATGAACTTTCTAATCAACGCGAAGGTAACGGATTGAGTCGAATTGAACCCACGACCGCTCGCTTGTTCTCATTTGTTCTTAATTTAATTCTAGAGCTAACACTTACATTTTTGCTTGTTCCTATTTTTTGTGTCAAACAGAAAAATTTGTGTTCATTTTTGGACTTGGTAGTGTTTTTGACCAAACTTTTTGATATTGATAGTTCATTGAAGGCACAGGTTGTATTCAGTATTCAGCCTGGAATTGTTTTTAAGTACCCTCTGAAAAGTTTCCGCCTTAGTTTCCGCCTTTCCGGTTGTTCTTAGATTGTTCATAATTTTGGCAATTTGTTGTTTTTATAAAGTTGTTCTGTAGTGTAGTGCATATATTTCTAGTCTCAAACTCGTCATCAGAATTAATTTTCTTCAGCTTTCTATCTTTTTCTTTGTCTTTCTCTCCAGTTTTGTTTTTTTATAAAATCGTAAGAAAATTTGTAAGAGATATACACCAGAGGATATGTACCATTTTGATACATCAACTGAGTAATGAAAAATCGTACGAAACTTTAAAGCAGCGTATTTCAGCCTTTGACGTTTTATATATGATCGAGCTTAAAAAGTTGGTTAACAAGTATTTTTTTCCAGTATTTCAAAAATGCTTGTTATTTTCGAGATATTTCAATTTAATAACCATAGGTTTGAATTATGCAATGCATAATTATGTATTTAATCAATTTAAATACTTAACCAAGTAAACTGATTTATTATACTTAAAAAACCCATTTCGGACATAGGAATCCTTTAAAGAGAGAACCCCCTAAAAATCTAAAATTGTGAATGTTGTTTTATTCCATTGGTATGACCTAACAGATTGTGACAAATAACGGTTATAAAATATCTTTTGACATCTCATAAATAGTTAATAAGCTTCAAGAGAAACATGAGGTTTGTGGATATTTAATGATGTTTTCTATGGTGGAAAACATCAGATGTTTTCTGAGGTTTTCCAACGGATTTGTGCATGTTTTCCGTAAACTACACCAACTGGAAAAACATCATATTTTGTGAGAATGATAACATGATAACCTGAGGAAATTTCTGGCTGACTTTTCCCCAAAACACCAAGAAACCTCATGTTTAAGTGTTCGGAAAACGAACATTATATTATCTAGGATGGGAAAATGTCAACATGATAATTATGTATCAGTAGAGAACACGCAAAACATGGTCTATAACACGTGATATTAACGTCGTCCTATTTAATTTTTGTCGACGTCATTTAATGACGTTTCTGATACGTCCGATTGGGGGTTCTGTCCTTATTTTTATATCGCAAGATTTTTATCAATCAATTTACACAACGATTTGAAGCAAGCTTTTATTAGTAACATAACTTCACTAAAATAAATACAGGTGCATTTACAATAAATACATGTCCAATAAGGTAATATGTAATAAAATCCGTATTAAAATATGTACGCAGAAGCACGGTTTGGGTTTAATCCCTGCTGTGGAAACTGGAAACGATACTCCACTCCGATGCTCTTTGAAAGCAGCGTATTCAGCCCATTAGGAGCGATGGCTCGACTGACCGCATGCTGGCCAGTGCGCAAGTTAGAGAAATGCTTAACGTATCTCTGGTGGTAAGTTAACTGATAAGTTGACTGTCGGAGGGGATAAAGAACCGTTGAGATAAACGGATATTTCCCAAAGACGTTAAAACTTTCCGTTACTTACTTGATTGCTTACCTACTAAGAACAATTAATTAGTAGAATATCCAACAATTTGTAGATAGATCAACAGTAGGAGAACTCAAAATTTTGAATACTTTTCAGGGTTAAAACTTTTCCGAATTGATATCTAAAAAGAAGAAATCTAAAGCTGAATTGTTATTCGAACATGTGGTTCCTGGGTATTACACAATATGCAACAATTTAATTTTAGTTTTGAAAGATTCTGATTATTGATGCAAGTTCTTACTATCGCTGAATCATGTTTCGAGACATATTTTTGTCCTTGACAATGTACCCGCTGAAATAAAAGAGGAAATAAATTTAGTATAATTCTAATCCATATAACTGATCATAATATATATGAAGATCTGACGTGTTTCAAGAATATAAACTTTTATCATACCTTATAACTTCAAATATGTTTTTCCAAAGTCTTGTTTTTCTTCAAAAGAGTACTTGTAAACAAACAGAAATCATTTTTGGAAATAAGGTGATTATTAGAAACCAGTGGATAACATTTTACGGGAAATAATATTCTATAATAATAATGGAACATGTTCTAAAAGAATCTCGCTACGGATGAAATCATAATATTTTGATCACGTGTTAAATTCGGCGTGTACTCTTATCGAAAACACAAAGATCTATATGCAAAAAAAATTAGACCTAAGTGCAAACTCACAAATGTTATGATTGACCAAAAAAAAGGAAGAAAAAAGAATTAAAGAGAAACGTGTGAAGATTACCGGACAATTCCCCGACGGACAATTCCCCGACGGATAACTCCCCGACGGACAACTCCCCGACGGACAATTCCCAACCGGACAATTCCCCCCACGGACAACTCCCCGACAGACAACTCCCCGACCGGACAATTCCCAACCGGACAATTCCCCCCACTGACAATTCCCCGAACGGACAATTCCCCGAACTGACAATTAGAGACAGTTAAAAGGAATAATTACCCGATATTGACAGAAATTTGGATATGTTAACTAATCCCTGCCAGCACACGACGTTATTTTGACGTCACAACAACGTCGAGCCAACGTCATGACGTTGATATGACGTTGTAGCGACGTCGTTTTTACGTCATGTGCCGGCTGGGATATAGGATGTTAAATAATATAGGATGTACTTGCGATTACGTTTGCGTGTATAACAAACCTACATATACGTATTCCGTTTGATAAATCGCTAATTGTTGCACACGGTTGTAATCTCGTTCGGGGAATTGTCCGTTCGGGGAATTGTCCGGTTGGGAATTGTCCGGTCGGGAAGTTGTCTGTCGGGGAGTTGTCTGTGGGGGGAATTGTCCGGTTGGGAATTGTCCGTCGGGGAGTTGTCCGTCGGGGAGTTATCCGTCGGGAAGTTATCCGTCGGGGAATTGCCCGTCGGGGAATTGTCCGGATACCGGCATTTACACGAAGTGTTCCAAAGTAAAAACAACTAGAGGCCGGACGGTCATAAGGCTTTCTGAAAGTGAGTTTATTGTAACCAAACTGCAAAAATAAGGGTCAGTTTCCTCTTCATAAATGCAAAAAAGCTTCTTTTAAAACCCTCCCGATGAATTGTTCTTATTGCAAACTTTCATGAAAATTGAGGCACTTCTCATATATGGTCCATATTTGGTTTATACTGCAAAAGTTCAGCACTTGCTTCGTAGTCAAAGATATTTTGCCTTTAAAACCCTGCCATTTGGAGTCTTTTTATGGAGCAGATCTCTTCTGGAGAGAGCGGCCACGCACTCTGCAATGCAGGGAAAATAAATTTGCACAGTTTGCAACTTTGATTTAATACTTGCTTCTTAACCCATTAGCAATAAACACCAATTCTGTTTCAATTCTGAAACATGATAAAGTTTAAAACATTATTTAGTTTAGTACGTTAGCCAGTTAATAAGTACAACATTACTAACTGTTTTGTTAAGTCTGTGTAAACTTGATGGCAATAATATACAAAATTATGATGTTCTTTATCAGTTTTTGAGGTGGAAATCTCTCTTTGTTCTTTTATGATTCTTAATACACCAGTCCAAAACACGACGTTTAAACAGAGATTCGGGAAGGTGTAGTTTCATTCCAAATTAAATTTCGTAACATCGGAAACAGAAATTGGAGAAATTTAATCATCAGGATATCCTGGAAATTATCAGAATGATCAAAATTACGTTTGGTTACTAGAAAATTCATTGTTCTTGATTTGGAGTATGACTGGTGAATATAAGAAAACCCTATAAGAGGTAGTAAATTAAAAGCCACTCCTCTACTTGGAACTTCTCCCATCTTTGGGTGTGCTGCTGTTGTAGGTAATATTGTATAGTCTATTCCCGAATTCTGTTTACTCACTTTATTATGACCTAGCCAGCAAGCATCATAGTCCGAACTCCGCTTAGCCGTTTCCCAAGACATCCGTTCGCGCTGCTTCTCACTGATGATGGTATCCCAGGGTTTTCATGAATCCTATTGCCGTTGACGTGACTCAGTGAATAAAAGTTAGTGTTGGGAAACCAATTCTCACTGGTACGAGTTCCTGCGCCGCTGAGACGATAGGATATTGAGAAAGTGGTCTGACATTCATGGACCACATCATATATAGATCTCACAATGTATAAACGAGTGCTGTGTTAATACAGCTGCCGCCCATTGAAATATGTTGTATAAGTCAAAGTTGTATGTTGTATAAAGCAAAAAAAGAAATCGAAGACGATCTTAATGAAATATCAAAACGGTCAAAAACTTCAAATTTAGTTTTTAACACCTTAAAGACCATGTGCATGCTGTTCACATCGAAACGAAGGAAATACCAACCATCAAATCTTGTTTTATCATGTGAAAACAAACAAATCACAACTGTACATACTTGCAAGTTATTTGGTATAACATTCGATGATCACTTAGATTGGAATGCTCATATTGATAAACACTTAAAGGTATGTTTTGGAACAATAAATGTATTACGCAGGATCAAACGTTATGCACCGCTACAAACTCGTAAACAGCTAATTCAATCGTTAATCATTTCGAAACTGGACTACGGAAACACGCTATTGTATAATGTTCCACATTACCAAAAATTTCGCCATCAGAAAATCCTTAATGCGTCAGCAAGCTTTAAATAGATATGCAAGAGTCGCAGACGTCATCTCTCTCAGATGGTTGCCAGTTCAAGAACGCCTAGATTATTCAGTTGCCACCCTTGTTTACAAATCCATCCACTTCCCAACGTTTCCTTCCTATTTAAAAGTACAACTTAAACAAGACCAAAGAGCACTTCGAAACAATACCGAGTACATAGGACTGCAATTAATCAAACCATCGGAAGCAAATACATTTACTGCTAATGCAGACACGGTATACAACGATCTGCCGAAGAACATCAGACTGCTGGATGACATACAGAAATATAAATCGACAGTATATAAATATCTGTTGGACAAAGCTACAGCGAAGCAACTCCGTGTTACGTAAATTTTTGATAGCGTCATCTTTTTTAATAAAAAAAATAAAATAAAAAATAAAAAAAAATTATATGATAATATATATTATAGGATGAAGAACCATGTAAATGGATATGCCGAAATTAATGATTATTATTATTATTATAAAGGAGCTTTATAATAAAAAAAACAAAAAAACTTCTTGATTTTATTAATATTTATTATATACAATTAAAGGACTTAAGAAGCATTGTGTTTCGTCACTGGAAACAGGCTCCAGGCAATCCACAGAACAAAAGGCAACAAATTTTTTTAGTAGAATTTAAGAATGTCTTTGCGTGTATATATAGTACGAATATCTTGCTGCTGTTTCAGTTTTTTTGTCATTTGTTCTGTATTTTCGTCAGTATCTTTAAATAATCGTAAAAAGGGATTAATATTGCTCGAAACAAAACCCAACGTCGTGATTTTTACAAATATCTTACTCTTCATCGTATAAGTCCTCTTAAGTTTGATAGAGAATTGCAACGCTAAATATGTCGTTCAAGGAATTTAAAACTTTCTTGACAATGTGAACAAGTTTGACATTTTACCAATAAAACCAGCAAACAAAGTAAAATAACTTTCACCCAAATATAATACATACTTTATTGCTTGGCTCTTACTTCGAAATAGCGTAAAGTAGTGCATATGTTATGCTTAAAAAAATAGTTTAAAAAAATAATTTAAACGATGAAATAAACGCATATAGAAAACTGTTGAGTCGAGTAAATTCCCCCCTCTCATCACCTAAGGTTATAAGACACATCAAAAGTTACAGATATGTCTTCCAGCTGATTTGAACCTAAAATTCATTGTAAAAATAAAAGACTTAAAATATAACTAGTTGAGAATGCTGACTGCTCTGCTAATTATCGAGTCAACATTTTTTCCTTTTCTTTTTTTGTCAAAAAACATACTTTTGATCATGCAAACTGTTTACAATTTGAAATGCCAATCAATTTAGTTCCGCATTTTCGTGCACGTTTGCAACTTTCATCTAGGTTATTGTGTCGTAAATCTTTAAGGCGCGTGCCAAATATATATGCATTCTGATAGGCTGTTAGTAAATTTCGAGATCGAAAATGTAGAATGCTATTCCACTTCTTCTGTTGACGCAGAGAAAAAACAAAAAAAAGAAATCCCCATTTTGCGGAATTTTCCGCTTTATCGAAACTGGCTTTTGTGAAAATAAAACACATTAACATTGTATGGTCAGTAAATTTGAATTCAACCTATTGAACAGACAATCAACAACCTATGACAATTAATTGGATGATTAGTGAATCAAGGAAGTCAATATAAACTGATGACTAATTGTGCATGACGAAAAAAGACGGAAGGTTTTACAAAACATATCACCAATAGTTAGTATATTCAGTGAGATTGCGGAAATCTAATGATGTTCCCAGTTTCAGATGTTTTAAGCTTGAACGAAAAAAAGCCTTAATCCCTCAAAACATAGGGCATTTAATGAATATAATAATATGGTGCGTAGTAGTTTATCTTCAGTTTCGTACGTTCGTCCTTACATTATATCGTACTCGAACACTGATCAACATAATTTACAACACAACAATATACTACAATATACTTCCTTATTCTGCACCTTAAAATTTTTCAATAGCTAAATCTTAGAGGAATTGAAATCACAGGTTTGGTTTTTTTTTACGAAACAGCGCCCCGTATGAGAGTGCAATTAATCTCTACACACTACCCAGAGCAAAAAAAGATCGGGTTAATCTAAAACAAGTGCAAAACAAACAAACAAATCTAAAGCACAAGTAAGTTTCTTGTAGGTAAAAAGTCAGATGTCAAACTCCTCAAGTTGTTATTCAAAAATTCTTAAACATAACAGGTAAGTATAAAACAAAGAACTTATAGAGAAGATGAGAAGAACTCTCGTGAAGTTAGAACGCAGACTAAAGCCTAGACCTAACGGTTGAAAATGACCTGTAGTTGAGTAAACTTCTAAATTTTTTACTTGAAATTTTTAAAGAAAGCCCTTAATCTACTTAATCTGACAGTTCTTTTGAGGCTGATAAGCTAGTTAGTAGCAATTCAAACCAAAATGACATAACTATTGGGTAAAAAAATTATTACAGGTGGTATATTATAAATTATCAAAGGGAATCATTGTTGTAAGGCGTGAACGGAGAGCACATGAACACTGAAGTGAAGGATTATTACGAAATAACTCGCGAATCTAATAAAAATTAAAATTTCGAGTTATATAACTCGGGATTTTAAATAAAAATGAAATCTCAATATATATAACTCGAGAATTTAACTTTAAACAAAATCTCATGTTAACATTTATTTGTCAAGACGTATTTATGACGTCATATTCGAACTTTAAATAACTCGAGAAAAATAACTCGAGAATTACCTGCCTCTCTCATCAGAAAAATTTCTGAACAGTGTTTACATTTTTATTTTCGGGCGTTTACCTTCTTCAACAATGTTTTCGGGCGTTTACCTTCTTCAACAATGTTTTCGGGCGTTTACCTTCTTCAACAATGTGGAACGGCCAAATAAGGCAAGAAAATTAAAACAAAATACTCACTTAACTTATGATAACTTATGATACTCAACTTATGATCTAACATTAAAACAGCAGCAAATGTGTTCAAAAACAACGAGCAAAGTTCTTAGGAATATCAGAGTACGACGATACACAACTAAAATACAACAGTAAAACTGTCCTCCTAAAGTTACGATAGCGATACCATATTTAGGTCAAACTATACATCGGAAGTTGGGTAATCGAAGCAATAAGTGCCACAATCCATCGGACCATTTCAAAAAAACTGCCCTTGTATATAGAAATTTCTATGGCGTAATATATATTTGATTTTGCCAAATGAGCTTCAGCTGCAAACGCTCGTATACGCTCTCTGTTTTTAGTTACGCAGTAATAGAAAATAATATTGGAAAATCTATTAGAAAAAAGTTGAAAAGAAAGTTCAAAATATTTTTAGAACAGTGTTTATATTTTTTATTTTCGGTTTTTACTGCAATGTGAATGACTAAAACGGACAAGATTATTAGTACAAAAGGCCAACATGTTCTCACCGTAAATGTAATGATAATCATAAAACGTAAATTTCCGTTTCTTTTTTCATTAAATTTACCCACGGATTAGGTATGGTGTCCATCACTAACCGTGTTCAGCATCGAGGTGGCGCTTAATCGATGAGTGATGGTTGTTGGTGATGGATCATGTAAATGGGAAAATAATTCATTGCTCATGTTTAATGAAAAAAGTAATGGGAAATGGTGAAAAAAAGGGTCCATTACAGCAGGTAATGATACCGGCATGAGTTAAACCATGTGAGCACCCCCTTTAGCCAGCATTATACGATCAAATTTGTATTAGCTGCCCGGGTAAAAACCGTTTAACCAATGGAAATCTCGTTCAGTACAGCGCGAAACTTTACTTTACGTGTCCGTGTAAAATAATTAGCTTTCAAGAAGGAACGATGTTATTATCATGTACAGTTCTATCGCATGTCTAAAACATTCTACGTAGAATACAAAAAGTGAACTTGTGAATTAAAAACCCTCCTCTGCATGCCACGTCTTCTGGAATAAACTTATTTTTATGTATCATAAAGACAATCTTTAATTATAAAACTGAAGAAAAAAATTTATCATACATCCTTGGCTATTTGTAAGATACACCACTCTTATACAATTATTTTAAACAACCTTTAACTAATCTAACTTTACCAAACGTTCTTTACTACTATTCTTTTTTTTTTTTTTTTGTTTCTCCGTTAACCAACGGAAATGTAAACATTTGACGCAACGCAATGGTTTCCCCCTATACTAATACGCATACGGATACGGAAACCGTTGCCTCATTTGTCTATTAAACAAATTTGACGTTATTTTGTTTTATTTGCTTTGTCTTAAAACGCTTATAGTATTAATATATAGACTAATATCCCGGTAAAAACATTTTACGGTTGCACTCTTTAAGAATCATCATAAGAAATATAACAATGCTACCTAAAAATGATTTTCTTATATTTTCCAACTATGGAGTGAAAGCGTAAATTTATGTCTTTCCCCGGGATATCTGAATCAAATGTGAAATAAGTTGGGAATACCAAAAAATTATACTTCCTCAAGATACCACCGAAGAAGAAGAAGAAGAAGAAGAAGAAGAAGAAGAAGAAGAAGAAGAAGAAGAAGAAGAAGAAGATGCAGCAATGATTATGGCCATCATAGAATAAGTAGATGTTATCACTGACTTGGCTTGAACTTCCTTGAAAACAGCCACAAAAATTCGCTTGAATATAACAACACCAATTACACACCAACAATATTATTTCAGCGTAACACAGCACTGCTTCGCACACAAGAAAGCTCAGAAATAATAATGTAGCTTATCATGTCATAGACCGGTTGTTTTTGTTTGCGACGTTTCGACAGTTACTACTGTCATCATCGGGCGTTTGTAAATGAATGATGTAAAGTTTATATATGTTTTCAGTAGGATCGAAATTAGGATCGAAATTATTTCGGACCTGGAAGGAAGCAATGTCAATATTTCGGACCTGGAAGGAAGGAATGTCAATAATTTGTTTTGCGTAGAGCTGGAAACCATATCGCAGGAACATTATACGATGTACTATTAATACTGGAATTGTTTTTGACACTGTATATAGTCTCTTTGACTTTTCGAGCAGTCCATCCTTTTTCCTTGTCAAGGATCTTTCTATTCTCCCAATCAAACTTGTGGTCATTAGTCTAACAGTGGTCAGCAATTTCGTTTTTGGTTACATCGCCATTCCGTACGGCTCGCATATGTTCTTTGATGCGTTGCTCAAATGTTCTTTTTGTTTCTCCTATATAAACTGATTCACAATCACTACATGGAATTTGGTATATCACGTTATTTGTGTCGTTATATAAAAATAAAAAAGTATAAAAATGAAACCTACCTTTTTGTTATATTTTCTAACTATTGAGTGAAACCGTAAAATTGTGTTGATGCCCGGGATACCTGAATCAAATGTGAAATCAAATGTGAATCGTAAAAAGATTATACCTGCATCAGATAGGACCGAAGTGTCATTCGTTTATGAATTTATGAAATGATTTCCCGATTGCTCGTACCATGGTATAAAATCGTGATTGGTACATTCATTTTTCGTCATAGTTTTTGTTTCTGCTCTAATTTTCTAATCTAAAAAGAAAGAAATCGTATAGAACACGATCATAAAAACAGAAAAAATGCTGTTTTCAGAATGTAAAGAAGCACTATTTAAATACATTTTGTGCCCTGACTTTTCCACTATAGCAAGATCAAAGCTCTGTATGTCAAATTCAAACTGAGGATTCCAAAACAACATCCTCAACCCAGTAACAATAATCAGTAGGCTCCCCTAAAATGCATGCACACGATGCAGTAAAACAACAACTTGGTAAGAAATTATACAGTCCTATCTGAATTAAGATAAGTCCAAAAATGATAGAATAAGAGAAGCAAAAGCAAAAGTAAAAGTAATATAAATAGCAATAGAAACCAAGCTTAAACAACCAAATGGATAAGCTAAAAGTAACTGGGATGTGTTAAATATAGTATAAAAACCTATAATTTACGCGTGTGGTGTGGGTTGTAGGGCTTTTTAGGGTTTTAGGTTGTTTGATACCATTTGACAACTTCTTCTGTGCAACCATGTTAATAACTGTAACATAAATATGTAAGATGTTCTTCATTTTCCATACTAGTACACGTTTCTACTATAAACCGTACTCTACAGTTTTTCTTCCACTCGTTAATTTGTTTAGTAACAATAAAATACTACGTTTCAATTCTTCATTTATCTGGCAAATCAATCTTTACGAAAATGAACACAAATGTGTTGGTCAGCGCGTTGGTCAGCGCGATAGCAGCTGATCTTTCATTTGCGTTCAAAAGTCCGTCCGTAATTCCAAGATTTTGTGTCCTTGGTTGTAGCACATCGTGGTTGTATCACATCGTAATGGAGTTTCCATTGAACTTCGTCAGAATAAAAGACTTTTTATCATTTTAAATTCTTGTGAAAGGAAAGAATACTTTTTGCCTCAGTGTCTGTCAACATGTGCATGGTAATATTTAATTTAAAAAAAATATGAAGACTAATTAAATTCCTGGAAAATGTTTATTTTATCTCAATTCGCCAAATTAAATTTGCACAAAAACTGCTATGGATCAGAAACTTTCGGGTATTGAACTTTCAGGAGAATAACTTTCATGAATAAATTTATAGCAATTTAAGGAACTAAACAACCCTGTACCCAACACTTTATTTGGTTCTTAAGACATGACATATCAAAACAGACACGAGACCTCAAAAATTAAGATGTTAATTCAAAGTTTCTTCGTGAATATAAACTTTCGGAAGTTAACCAAAAGGTTTTTTGAAAATCAGCTTATGGTATGCACTTTGTGATCCTAAAATATCAGTTAAAGAATATTTGGCTTTAGCAGTTCACTCCCGGGACTATCCACCTGTAATGGTTCCAAAGAATGATTCATTATGACTCATTTTTGCAGGGCAAGGTAATCCTTCCAGGAGTGAATTGCGACTAAGACGGATATTCCTATGACACTTCCTTTTGACCTCAAATTTGTGAATTTTTGCCCTTTCACTTTTGGAACACTACCAAAGAATGGAATATTGCAGAATTTATTTTGTTATTAATCCATTTTTGTTGTTTTTTCAGATTAAAATGAAAACAAGACCACGTTAATTCTTCCCACTAAAATTTCTAAAAATACTTGTGAAAATTAGTTAGAAATTCATCACTAGTGGATCTGAGATTGTATAACAGTTATATAATTTATTTTTCAGGTCATTTGTTGGTGGCATCATCTCTGGTATTATCTCGTATCTGCTGCCAGAACTCCTCCTCAAAACATGACCTTGTCAGAATTACCTGGACTTGTCCGAAGTCTTTGAACTTTTCGGCCTTGTAATATTGTAAACAATTTTTTAGAATATATTGAGTTCATAATACATGATGAAAAATTGTATTCAATACTCCAGTATAAGGACTTCAGGTTGAAAATCGACAGTTATAAAGGATATCAGATTCGGAATAGAATTCTTTGTTTGGCCCAAATTTTCTTTCAAAAATGTACTTCTTGCTGCCGCAGGAGAAAGGCTGTGAAATTTAGACAGTACACGCGGAATGTTATCTGAACTGTTTTAGGTAAAGGGTCCTTCGTAATGTGTACTGCTTTTCTGGTATGACCAACCGCGTTGACCTTCAGGCCCCAGGGCCTCTTGTTTACATTTTAAATACTTTAATTCTTTTCTGCATCATAATCAGGGGAGAACTTACTAACCCTTTGTTTCTCAACAACAAACAATATTATTCTTTGCTTTTGAACTTTGAAGTAAAAAGAAAAAAAACGTACAACTACAAAAACACTTCTACGCTCTTACAAATGATCGTTTAAGACCCAATTTTTTCGTACTCCATCGCTAATATTGAGCAGCCAAAGTGATGTCAGTTATTCCCATTGGTTAACGAGTTATTTGACAATGAAAATCACGTTCTATTTACAGTGTAATGCAATGTGCTCACCCGACGTAGCGCTACTCCTATAATCACAATCGCTTATATCTGGACAACTCAGTTACGCCCGATCTAAAATGTCACTTTTTTATTATTTTTATAATACAAACATTTCGTATCCAGACCTTTTATTCACACTGACCAAACTAAAAAGTGGATGCACAACGCGTGACCCTGGAAATCGCTTTCTATTTAGGGCGCAATGCAATGTCCCATTTGACGTCAAACGCCTTTTATAAAACTAATCGCTATAATACTTGCAACTTAGTTACGCAACATCTAAAATGTCAGCCCATAATTTTCCATACAAACATTTCGTTCCCAGTCCTTTTATTCACACTGACTGAACTAAAAAGTGAATGCACAATCGCGATTAATATATACCTGTGCCCTAACTCTCATATATGCTGAGGTCGCAAAAAATAAAATCGCATTTGGTAAGAATAAGTATCACTAAGTTGTAGAGCTCGAACAGCTGATCAAGAAAATGTATGGGATCGCGTGTTGAAGACGAACCTTTACAGAGATATCGTCGATCAAAGATTCTAATGATGCCACACCAGTCCCTAAAACGTTTAAGACCTAAAATATTTTGCCACTCCACGGCCAAGATTGCACACCCAAAGTTACGTCATTAATTTGGTTATCGAGATATTTGCCGTAAGATGTCGCTATTTAGGGTGTAATGTCATGTGCCCACTGACATCACACTACTCTTATAATACTAATCGCTTATATCTGGACAACTCAGTTAAGCAATATTATCAATATAATTTTACTATTTTATTTTCCATACGAACATTTCGTTTCCAGTCCTTATATTGACACTTACCAAAATAAACGTAGTATGCACAACGCGTATTAATATAATAAAACTAGTATAGCGTGTAAAAACTTTTTACGTGTTCATTTTTCCCATGAGTTACTGCCATCCTGTTCTCTTTTCCAACATTAGGGTGACGAAAAATAAAATTGCACAATCCAAAAGGATAATTATCACTAAGTTGCAGAGCTCGAAAACCTGAACAAACAATGTATGGGATCGTTTAGCGATGTACCGTTACGGAGATACCGTGGATCAAATATTCTAATGACTTTTCACCCGTCCCCCAACATTTTAGACATATTCCGTCACTCAATCGCCAATATCGCGCGCCCATAGTGACGTCAGTTATTCCCATTGGTTATCGAGATATTTTCCCTAAAATATTGGGTTCTATCTAGGCTGAAAGGCAATGTGCCATCTGACCTCAAACTCTATATTTTTCTATATACTAATAACGAGTGTATATACCACTTTTATTTTGGTCAGTGTGAATAAAAGGACTGGGAAAGATTTTTTTATGGAAAATTATATAGTGACATTTTAGATCGAGCGTAGTTGCAAGTATAATAGTATAATTTTTTCTGATTCATTTTCGGTCAGCGCGGAGAGCAGCTGATTTTTCATCAACATTTGTGTTCGTGCTTTATTTCGACGATTTTGTGTCTCCAGTTATAAGCTGATTCCGCGTTGTATTCAGAATATAGGCTACTTTTCGACCGTGGATGTTTTATAAAGCATATTGTAAGTCTTATTATCGTGAGTCCGGCCTGAATTCAGTTAAACGTGCATCCAAAATGTGTTTCCCAGAACGATACAACCAAAAAATAACGTAAATAAGATTGGAGAACCAAATAAGCAAAATATTTTTTTTGAATGTAAAAGAGCATTCAGTTGCCTGATTATAGCTTGAAATCTCTGTTTAAAAGTGCATGGGAAATTACAAACATGTACCTCTGAGAAAGGGGTTGGTTTAATTTCCGATGATGCAAAGATTCAGCAATTATGATTCAACGATGCATGATGCATATGCCTAATTAATTCAAATTGTCTACAGGAAATCATTCTTTAATTAAAATCAACGTTCAACTTAAAAAATCTATCGTGAAGTTTTTTTTAAAATAATACAGATTATGTTTTGCTACGAATCATTTTAGATCAAATGTATATAAACAGTTTTTTTTATCGGGTAAAAGCACATTGCATGCATTTTAAGCTGCTGTGACAGTATTAATGACCTAACACACTCAGCAATGTTATATTTACAATTTACAACAAAATTCAGGCCTGGAAATTTCAATTTTCTCCGGCTACCGATATAGGGCTTCCGATCAAGTATTTGTTATGATGCCAATTGCAAAATCGTTACGTTGATTCGATAGGTACCTTAAACACATTAATAAGCTCCTTGATTTATTGTTAGCGTAAAGTTTCTTACGGGCAGTACTGTATACAAGCAAAACACAATCTGGGAATAATGTGTGAGTCATGCAGACACTTCGTGCTTTCTTTTTTAAAATATCCATTGCTAAAATGCATTGTGGACATTAGAAAACTCTTAGGATTTAAATTTAATCCACATTCATTTCACCTGGTGTAGTTTTGTGCTCTTTTTTTTTTTTCGCGCAAATGACCATATACTCTTTGATTAAAAATGGGGAAATATTGGTTCAGCCTTATAGCTGGTAGTTATATTTAACTGATCTGGTGCCTATAAGTGGGTTTACCTAATGAAGACAATGTTTCTACAAATTTTTCAGTCAATGTCACTTTAACCCCAACATTAGGTGACTCTTTCTTTTAAAACAGTAATGTATACTTGCTGAAACTTATTTCGGAGTGTTCGAGGCAATAACGCTTCCGATAATCGATTTGGAAGCCGAAAAGGACGTGCAGAAGGAAGACTTTATAACGAGGAAAGTCTCTCTTTGTCTTCCATTAAGTCATATTTTGATAAAAGGTTTTAAGACATTCAAACAAAATTTTAAATGGACAGCCATCAGATGAGGTTTAAGAAGGAACCAACACATTCCTAAAAATTCAAAGAGAATCAAAAGCAGTTTCAGTTCAACGAGTGTAGTTGTCAGAATTGATAAACCAAGGATCGAGACATCGATCAAAGAAGGCATTACAGGAAATAATTCTTTCTAAAAATTATATTTTTGGAAAGCTTAGAAAAAAATCTTTCTAACAGTATAAATATCGCATATAATTAACCCTATTCCTACCAAGCTTTTTTGTCCTTTGTATGGATGGGGGGGGGAGGGGGTCAATTTGGCCCGCGCCTAGATAATGTCTTATATCTGCTAAACTGTTAATGCCTATGACATTAAACTTAGTACAGACTTTAAGTAACCTATTTGCTACAAAAAATAATTACAAATGATGTTTTTGAAAATCATAAATTATAGGTAAAACTAATTTTTACATTATTCTGTATCTTAATACAACAATTTTGGTCATTGTAAGAATTGTTTTAATGTTAAGATATTTGGTGATTGATCAAAATTTAGAAAATTTGGAAATTTTTTGAGAAATATAACTACGGACTTCTGGCTACATGTTACTTTAAGTGATTGAAATAAGATAAAAAAAGGGCTCTCTCTCACAAAAATAAGTAGCAGATAATTCAATTGAATAGAACAACCTTCAAAAACAGCTTAGTAAAGTAGTTGAAATATCTGCTCCGTAAAAAAAAAAAATCTGGTCTGTAAATTATTATATCAGGTCCGTAAATTACTCCAAAGTTTAACTGGTAGTTCAATTCAATTCATTACAAAATGAAGTTGATTGAGTACATTCCAATCAGGATAACAAAAGGCTAATTTAAAAAAAAATACCCATTGTTGGCAAAACACCCACCCCCGGAAAAAAGGGCGTAGTCACCTTTTTTTTTAATTTTCAGAAACCTTTATAAAAGTTAGGAAAAGTCACAAACAAAAGGTCAGTCGAATACTCATACTTGTTTCGAATACTCACTTCATATCAAAATTTGTTGGATTCTCAGAGAGGAAAGCTGTTTGGCAGATAAAATCAGCAAGTATATGTCGACTACGACTATTGGAAAACTACCACCAAATGTTCCTTTAACTATAGACCACTTTGCTGATTATGAAAACGCTAAAACGCAAAAAATTACTTCAAGATTCTGGTGCCCTAATATCGCGAACTTTGAACTTTCCCTGTACCCTGGGGAAAGAAAAATAATTACTTAGTGCCACCAATCTCATTAGTCTACAAAATGTTATTTCACATGGAGGCCTCAAAAGCAGAAGGATAATTGATCGTTCCTTATTGGAAATCCGCACCGTTTTGGAAATTCCTTGTAGCTCAGAGTTTGTTAAAAATTTTCGCATTTTCGAAAACACCAACGAGTACGTTATATCGGAGAACAAGCAAATTTCACTTATCTGCTCTTGTAAATTTAAAAATTTAAAAATGCGATTCATTAAAGATGCATAATCCATGAGTTGTGAGTTGGTGAGTCGTGAGTTGAGCATTATTTTGTTTACCCAGCTCCCGAGAGAATCGGGAAACCATGATATCATACCATAATGTAGCAGATGAAGACAGACCCACAACTTGGGTCAATCCATTGAAAAACCATCCAATACATCACTCGTCATAGCGATCACTTATTTCATTATTGTTCTCATTCAGTTTCCGCGAGCAGTACAAGGAAACTGTTTAAAATAGACGTGTAAACCCGAGGTTTTTATTTTTAAAAATGTAAACCCTAGATTTTAATAAGGATCGTGGAATACTCGAATGCCTTTTAGATGCTTTTTAGACGAAGAAGGTATATTTTAAAATACGGCACAAAAAGAAAAAGAATGAATAATCTATATACTAATAGCGACTGTGCATAACAAATTTAGTTCGGTCAGTGTGAATAAAAGAACTGGGAACGAAATGTTCGTATGGACTGTGATATAGTGACATTTTAGGTCGTGCGTAACTGAGTTGTCGAGATATAGGCGATATAGTATTACTAGTGTAGCGTGTAAAAACATTTTACAGTTTCGCTCCATAAAATGATTTTACATGCTATATACCGCCATGATTAGTTATTATTTGAATTGGAAACATAAAAGTGTTGAGGGCGTTACCACACGGGCGGAGAGAACTGCAGCATTACAGAATGACCGACAGACAGACGACAGACTGTTTATATACAAAAATGTTGTGTTTGATCGATCATACAAAGAATACAATTTCCCCTATTTTTTAGTGCTATTTTACCTACTTAGAGATTTCAGAAGTTGAACAGTTAAACAAAAAGCTAGGTAAAACATTTTTTACCACCTGGCTACTAAAGAATATTTAGAAGAGAGATTAAGAAAAGAGATCGTGGACAATGTATTCCCCTACCTAAACACAATTAAACTTATGAGGTATAAAATAATACCTTCAAATTTCCCTCTTTAACTAAAGCAAACAAAAACACACATACCTTCTGACATTTCTATCTTTCAAACTGATTTTTATTCTGCTATGAATTGTGGAAATGTTCAGAACTCAAAACTCCATTTGTGCATCATGATATAAAAACCATGTAAATATGTATATAACCATCATTTTCACTCTCTTCTTGAATTACATTCATCTCTACTATTCAATTTTATACCAAATCTAAAACAAAAAGATATTAATCAAATCACAACAATATAATAATGATCTTGCTACCTTCGTTTCCCTAATAGCGAACCTTAATAATAACAAACCACATACTACAATGAAATACCAAATAAACTGCTAGCTACACAATTCGGTATAGTAGTCAAAACTAACTGATACGAAGAAGCTACGTTCAAACACATTAAAAAAATAAATAGAAATCGGTAGAAAATGATAAACTAATAACACGAACACATAACAGGTCTACATCGACTATCTCGTCGGATAGAATAGTTACTGATACTTATCAATGTGGTTATTCTTTATTACTGAACTTAAAGCGTTGGATATAATTTTTTTTTAAAAACCAAAACCAAAAATTTACACACAGCGTCTTCATTTCTCATTTAAAGAAATGAACGTTGAGAAAATTTGATGAACTTTCGAACGCGAGAAACATTGCATTGCGTTCTCCTCCAGGCGGCTTTATGATGTCTTCCTTAAGGCACCACGCTGCACGAAGTAATAAAACCCCGTAAGATGGAGCTAGAGATTCCCCTAATGGGAGATTCCCCCTATACTAATACGGAAAAAACAAACATCCATTGACGAACTTTCCGAGAAAATTTTCCAAAAGTTCTTTCTTTCAAAGTTAGGTAAGAAAAAAGCAAGATTTAGTATTAGTATAAGAAGATAGGAGTAGCGCGAAGTCAGTGGGTACATTGCATTGCACCCTAAATAGAACGCGATATTTAAGGGCGAGAACCAATGGGAATAACTGACGTCACTTTGGGTGCCCGATATTGGCGGTGGGGTGTCGAAAAATTTGGGTCTAAATCTTTTTGGGGACAGGTGTGACGTCATCAGAATTTTTGATCGACGATATCTCCGTAACGGTACGTCGTACACAGACGATCCCATACATTTTCTTGATCAGATTTTCGAGCTTTACAACATAGTAGTACCTATTCTCTTGGATTATGTGATTTGATTTTTCGTCACCCCTATTGGGGGTTCGGGGTAGTCACTGATCGGAAAAATGAACCTGTAAAATGTTTTTACACGGGATACTAGTCTATATACTAATAGCGAGTTGTGCATCCACTTTTTAGTTCGGTAAGTGTGAATAAAAGGACTGGGAACGAAATGTTCGTATGGACTGTGATATAGTGACATTTTAGGTCGTGCGTAACTGAGTTGTGACTTTAATAGCGATTAGTATTATAGGAATAGCGCGACGTCAGTGGGCACATTGCATTGCACCCTAAATCAAACGCGATATTTAAGGGCAAATATCTCGACAACCAATGGGAATTACTGACGTCACTTTGGGCGCGCTATATTGGCGATGGGGTGTCGAAAAATTTGGGTCTAAAACTTTTTGGGGACGGGTGTGACGACATCAGAATTTTTGATGGACTATATCTCCGTAACGGTAAGTCGTACACAGGCAATCCCATACATTTTCTTGATTAGCTTTTCGAGCTCTACAACTTAGTGATACTTATTCTTTTGGATTGTGTGATTTTATTTTTTATCATCCCTATAATTTGAAAGAACACGGGTAAAGATGAGGGTGTAACTCATGTAACTCATTGGGGACGGGTGTGACGTCATCTAAAAGTGAACCGGTAAAATGGGGAAAGTGAACCGGTAAAATGTTTTTTACCCGGGATACTAGTCTTTTTATACTAATACGCAATCTTGCTTTTTTCTTACCTAACTTTTAAAGAAAGAACGTTAGGTAAAATTTCTCGGGAAGTTCGTGAATGGATGTTTGTTTTTCTGTATTAGTATAAGGAGAATCTCCCATTAGGAGAATCTCTAGCTCCATCTTACGGGGTTTTATTACTTCATGGAGTGTTGTACCTTAAGGAAGACATCATAAAGCAATGCAATGTGTTTTGCGTTCGAAAGTTCATCAAATTTTCTCAACGTTCATTTCTTTAAAGAAAAATGAAGACGCTGCGTGTTAAATGTTTTGTTTTTGGTTTTTAATTTTTGTTATTCAACGCTTTAAGTTCAGTAATAAAGAATAACAACATTGACGGTATCAGTAACTATTCTATCCGACGAGATAGACGATGTAGACCTGTTATTATGTGTTATCAGTTTATCATTTTCTACCGATGTCTATTTTTTAATGTGTTTGAACGTATCTTTTTCGTATCAGTTAGTTTTGACTACTATGCCGAAATGTGTAGTTAGCAGTTTATTTGGTATTTCATTGTAGTGTGTGGATTGTTATTATTAAGGTAAACGAAGGTAGCAAGATCATTATCATATTGTTTTGATAGTATTTGAATGATACCTTTTTTAGATTATAAAATTCTATAGTATATATGATTGTAATGCAAGAAGAGAGTGATTACATACATATTTACATGGTTTTTATATCATGATGCACAAGTGGAGTTTTGGGTTTTGACATTTCAATTCATAGCAGAATAAAGAATTGAAAGATAAAAACGTCTGAGAAGGTATTGTTTTTGTTAGCTTTAGTTAATAGGGAAATTTGAAGGTATTTTCTTATAATTTGTTTGGTAGAAACATTGTGGCGATAAAACAATTACTTTAAGATCGGATCCAACAATGATTTTTATTTTAATTTCTGACAATATATTTCGATATTAATAATATCATCTTCAGGTCTAAAAGATAAAATAAAATCTGTTAAAAACAGTAAAAATCTAAAATCAAATTCATATTAACATTCATATATACATAGTTATATACAACACTCACGACGCCTTACAGAACTGACTGAAAATTAATTAAATTTTTATTACTAACGCACGGCTGCAATATTCGTCTTTTGTATTTAGAGATGGTTTTAATTCATTGATCATTAAGGCTTCCAAAGTCATTAAATGGAAGACAGATTTTGAATGCGGGTATAAAACCGATACATTATCCATTGATAATTCACAATTGCACTCTTTCAAATGTTTTCCCACTAGACTACTCATATGCTCCTTTATGCGGACGATCAAATGCCGGCTCGTTTGTCCGACATAGCACGAGTTACATCGTGGACACGTAATTTTATAGACCAAACCACTTTTGAAGCTATTTTCGACTTTCGGTTTCAATGTGGGCAAACTTGTTTTCAACTTTCTGATAGTAAAGATTACTTTACACGGGACATCCAGTTTCTTAAGAGAATGTTCGAATTTCTCAGAAACTTTTCCACGATATTGTATGAAAAGCATTTTCTTTTCCGATTAGGATTCCTTATCTACCGATTCTGCGGTACTTTCGACATCTTTCTCAATGATTTTTGATAATGTATTCGCAATAATTGGTTCAAAGTACGATGGTGGGTACTGATTCTTCTCGAGAATTTCTTTTCCTTTTGTTAAACTTTCGTGAAAACTTTTCCATGTACTGCAGGCTTGGTATATTCTATGGACCAGACCCGAGAGTACTGATCTCTTGTATTTTTGCGGTGCTAGAGCATGATAATTTAACGTAAGACCAGTGTCAGTTGGTTTTGTGTACCATTTCGATGTAAGCCCATCCGGTGTCCGTTTAATTAACATATCAAGGAAAGGTATCGATGTATCGTGTTCTCGTTCAATCGTGAACTTTAGTGACGGATGAAGGCTGTTGATTTCGTGTAATTTGTTTTCGATCTTATTCGTGCTTATTTCTCTTAAAACGTCATCCATATATCTAGAATATAACTTCGCGTTGCCTTTTATTGTCGTGTCAAATTTACTCATCCATCCGTTTGCTAACTGGTGGGCTGGTGGACTCCCCATAGCCAAACCGTCAACTTGAATGTAGTAACCATCATTAGTAAGCATAAGAACATTGCAGCTACACAGTCGAAGTCAGAAGTTTATCGTGGTTAGGTAGGAGTATCCATTGGTTAGGTAGTATACGTTGTATTGTCTCTTTTCTAAATCTCTGAACATTGGAATTTTAGTTTTTAGTTTAACTGTACAACTTTAGAAATCTCTAAACAGGCCAAATAGCACTGAAAAATAGGGATAATAGCATTCTTTGAATGATCGATCCATAGTATTTGTGTTAAATATGATATAATTCCAACATGGAGAAACACAAAATTTTTTGTATATACACAGACTTATCATGGCAGTATTGTGTGTAAAAAACAATTTATGGAGAAAAACTGTAAAATGTTTTTACACGGCTACACTAGTGAAATATATTTGAAAACGTAAAAAGCAAAGAATTTTTGATAGAGTTTCTTTTTTCTTTTTCTTCTTTAAAAACCTTTTTTTTTTAAAATGGCGGAAAGGTTTTGCTGGAAGCGATATGAATTGAATGTTTTTAGGGCAAAGACTTCTCTTATTATAAAAGATAAACTGCAGTAAGGTAATTTGTATGAAATGTCAAGTGTTTTTTTTTTCCCTATTAAAGGAATAATTAATTGTGATGCAAGATAAGGTAGTACGTTTTTAGAGCTCTGGTTGTACAGCACAGCGAACATGTTCCAGGCTTTACCTTACATACTTTTCAGAATTTTTTTTATTAACGTTCCTTTACTTACCGAAAAGTTTGTGTTTGTTCAGTTGTTCATTATTTTTCATTCCTCTATATAAATGATATATATATATAAATATAAATAAATATATATAAATAAAGTTTTTTTTGCATAAAAAATACTTCGCGGGGCCTTTCTAATAACTAAGAATTCTCCAAATCTGAAAGTGGTTGTAAGATTTTTCACTCATTTCATAAATTGTTTTTCATTAGTTTAATACAGCGCCTTTCATATTTTGTATTAATTTTCTGCATAATATATTTTGCGTGGAACATTTTAGAAGTTTCTAGAAGCTTTTGTTACCTTTTTATTTTATTTTCTGCATGTTAAATGGTTTTAAAAAAGTGTAGGTCAAATTGTTGCGCATTCTCAATCACGTTCGAGATTCACGAGATTCACGAGCTTATTCATGTGTTTATTTACGTTTTTAATTGGCGCTTAAAAATGATCACTTATTGTTATTGGCTACAGATGAAAATGTTGCAACACCTGGCCTAATTCGAATTTCAAGGGACATTATTTTAATTCCGTCTGTTTGAGCTTATTGCTAGTAACACACGCTTAAGGATTAAAACAGGTCTGTAAAACTTTGAAAAAAACAAGAACGTTGATATATTAATATGTCCGATTTTTGATTTGTTTACGTTTGACGGTTTTATATCTTTGTTTATCAAGAATGTCTAAGCTGGAAAATTATTAATTTGCAAAGGACGAATAGTTTTCCATAAAACAAAAGAAATTCATGAATGAAAGCCTGCGTTTAGCCGGATTTACTGCATGAACCGTGTAGCCGTTAACGTCCGTATTTGTGAAGCTTATGACGGACAGCATTTAAAAGACTTAAGGTAGGAACACAAGTACGTGTTTAATTTTGATAAATAGAAAGGAATCTGAAAGGTAGTATTGCTTCTGAAAACCTCTGGTTCTGATTCTCCTGACAACACGGCTAGGGCGCCATTTGCTCCTGTTTTTTTAAATGAATAAATCAAAACTCTCACTTTTTAACAATTTTCTCGCGTTACAATTGGTGGAGACATCGAGCATTGTCTTTTATTCTAGTCCACCATGAGCATAGTAGTTACCTACAGAAAACCATGTATAAGCCCACGTATATATAAAAAGATGGTTTCTAAATGATACTTGCCTTGACTAATGTGGCCGGAAACTGTTGAAGCCACAAGGCTCTTGTTACTATAATTTTCATATCCGCCAGGGCATTGTTTTCTTTTTTTCTTACCAGCGTAATCTTTTCAAGAACTTTAACGTTCATTACTTTATAATTATGCAGAAAGTACATTCTTCATTTCAAATCGTTGTGAAATAAAGCACATTTTATTACTAATCGTAGTTGATTCCCTTTTAAAACTTTTGAATCCGATTTAAAACCGATTTACCGATGATGCATAAAATCGTTAGTTTGTCGCCGGTAAATTGTACAACTCACCAACTCATGACTCCCCGATTATCCACACTCTTTGAATATCGATTCAATTATCTATTCAATTGAACACATTCAATATGGGTTATTATTCCAATATTTGTTTATTGGATTTTGTTACAACTGGCCCACTATACCAGTCAATTTGAAACTGCTGACACAGATAATGAAACTGTCTGTTGTCAGCAACATAGCAGCACTAATATTAATCTTTAAACCTATTATGACTTTAATTAAATAATTAAAATTATAATTAAAGCATTAAAGCCATAAAAAGATATTTATATGATGACAATATACTTACGATTTTTTCACAATACACACATACATACAGATCTCAGATATCTTAACTGCTTCTTAAAAAATGCAAAAAAAAAACTCATGATAGGAAGTAATTTTTTATTTTGTTTTTTGAAAACAATTTCAAGAGAATTCTGATTTACCTCGGACTTAATGTGTAGATAGAGGTACTAGAAATGAATGAAAGTTATAGAGAAGATGAAGATAGTCATGGTAAGGTGATGTTTTTTTCAACTAAAATATTTTTTATTTTTCATCACAAGTTCTTTTTTATTGCCAGTTGTTATCAGCTATTGGCAGTGAGTATAATTTTAATAGACATACATGCACACCTACATGCAAATCCGAATTTTCGTATTCACGAGGATACTCGCGAATTGATGGTCCTACAATCCTTATTATTGAGAACCTTGTTCACAAACGGTAGTTCATTATACTTTAACCTTGACCACGAAAGTTTTTTGACAGACAAGTTGTGTATAAGTTTTTTTCAACAAATCGTAAATCTATTGATAATGGACAGTTTCCTTGTGCGCTTAGCCACAACCAACAATTTAAACTATGGTGGATTTAAGATGGCTATTTATCGCCAAACTGAAAAAAGCAGCAATTTCAAAGAATTGTCATTGAAATGAAAAAGCAAATCAAATTATGTGAAATAAGGAAATCTCTTGCTCATGTAACACACTATTAACCTAAAAATATGAACATTTCCAAACATTAATAATTATAATGTCGAATATTAGCCCTAAAACTTGCAGTACCAAATCAATCAAGTAAAGATAACTAAAGATTAAGTTATTCAAATTACTTTAAGAAGATTGTTTTAAATAAATGATTAGCGATCAAAACCTTCTCTAGCTTTGATGTTTAGGAAAATACGTGTTTCCATAGCAACGTGACAATATTTTAAAAAAATTGTAAATTCAACATCACCCACATAGATTGTGTGGCGGAAATTGTGCCTTTCTATTGTACCAGGAAAACATTTTGATAACTTCATCCTTCCCATGGAGTCAGATTATCCGCTGTGATTTGAAATGAATGTCTTTCTTTCCATTTCTGATATCTTTCAGTGATAGTGAGATTGTTTTGAACTAGTAGCGCCTCAAGTCCGTCTGATAAGCATTTAGTAATTAAGGGTCTAACTGCATGAAAAACCCAATTTTCTTAATTTTGATTAAAAGTGACATTTTTGAGGCAACGAACCACCTTAAAGATAATGAACTGTTATAAATAGAACTGAGGGCCAGCTGTTCTTTCTAGACTCATTTCTTATTGTTCAAATGAGGGACTCCAACTGCTGACATCAGCACACTGCAACCCTCAATTCTACTTATAACAGTTCATTATCTTTAAGGTTTATTTATAAATAGCTGGGTAGGAAATAGAATCTTTTTTATAAGGAAACTTTGTATAGTAAATAACAACTATGGATAGGTTGGATGTCCAGACCAGGGAAACTTTTCAGGCTCTAAATTTTATATCTTTTATACACAAACAATAGTACACTCTGTTATTTACTCCCTGTTTTAAGAGATTTCTGTTTTGTGCTTCTTTGAATGTGTCGTAATTCATTCTAATTTGTGTGGTAGTAAGGAAAAAGAAAATGACTATAGATGTAATTAAAACAATGCAGATAGAAACAAATGATACCTTCAGTAGAATAAAATTGACACTAAAGTCTTTTCTTGCGAGATCAACTGATAAAAGGAGGGGCCATTATTTCCACGGAAAGGATTTTGAAACTGCAATTTCTGCATTCAAATAGATCATTGTTCTCCCATGTCATAGATATTGCAGAGCAATGTTACTTTTGGTCAACTTTTGGTCAAAATGTTCAATGTTTTATGTTTTAATAATACGCAATTGTTAATGTTTTTGTTAGAAATCCTTACTGGAAGATCCAAACCAAATAAAGAAGATATCATATATGATAACATCGTAGAAGGAAGGACTAACTTTCCTCTAAACATAGCAATTCTTACTGAGTACTTCGATGATGAAGATACTGCTGAAGATTGGTTTGTTAAGTGTAAAGATGATTTTCGTATCACCAGAGATCAAAAGTCAAATGAAAAAGTGGTGTATATTTGTGTAAGGGAAATAAAACCATGCCCACATTATTGGTTCAAAGTGGGAAAGCATGGTTGCCGCAAGCTCCATTGTGCCATGTTTCATGTATGTCAAGATTTCTTATTCGACAAAACACATCAAAACGAAATTTGTCTCTTTAATCATGATTTAAAAGATCCACACAATCAACTAACAGTTTCCAAGCTGAAATTAACTAGATTTTCTGAAGAACACATAATAGAATTATTAAAAGTTCGATATCCATTTGTTTGCATGGATTATAATGATGGTACATGTTTATTGAATGACAAAACTTGTACGAAACTTCATATATGTTATGATTATCTGAATGGAAATTGTAAGAAATTAGAATCTATTTGTAGATTCAAACATGAGAGTGCATTTAGCAGCCAACAAGCACTAGACATGATGGGCAGCTATCATATTAAACCTGAAGAGATTCAATATTGCATTTTTACACTGAAAAGAAAGACAGATACAATCACGAAACCAATTGTTGCTGCTAAAGGTAATTGTGCTAAAAGTGTTTGTTTATGAATAAATTGTCTCGCAAATCCATCTTTGGAAAAATATACTTAACGACTCAAGCATTTTATCATTGTCAGTCCGTCTAAAATTACTAAGATGACTTTTCAGGCAGCTTCAATCCTTGGAAACAAGAAGCATTATGCCATGACTATATGGCGGGAGAATGTGAAGAGGGAGCCTTCTGTAAACTGGTACATGCCCCCAAAAAACTGCCTTATTTGTGGCAATATAGAAGCATTGACAATGACGTTTGGAATAATTTCTCTTCAGTACTAAACGCCAATATGGAAGAGGAGTTTTGCAATCCATCTAGAGATTGTTGGAGTAGGTGTGTCGACATTTCTTATTTTTGATTTTAAATTATGATCCACCATCAAAACATGAGAGATGAAGAGACTATTATGAACTTTCCATTTCTCTGTGTTCATCTATGTTCCTATGTTCTACCTATTTATTTCGGAAATACAAATGTTGAGTATTAAAGACGAAGAAACATTTTCTAATCACATATTAAACAAAATACGAAAAGATTTTTAATTTACTGAAATCGGCCATGATTGTCAAATAAGAAAGTTATCATTCTATCCAAGGTAGCAGTTGTGTGAAAAATGTGATCAATGACAGTGTATTTAAATTAAATTCATCTGTGAAAGAATGATGTAATGACACTAAACTGCCTGATAAGAGAAGGGCATGGTTCTTCAATAGAGGTTTTTTAATTGTATACTTGAAGACTACTTTAATTGCACGCCCCATATGCCTAACATGAGTTACATGTCCTCTTCCTGTCAGATAAAACACAAATTACGTCGTTCTTTATATTTTACTAAGTATCTTTAATATTTAGCGCTCTAGATGTTTCTTGTACATCTTTCACCACATTGTCTGATGTTAATTGCAATACATACGATGGTCGGCAAGTTGAGATCCGGCGTCTGTCGACAAAATCATCCGTAAATGGTCAAAAGGATGACGTTTGTCTGACCAAATGGCAATGGTATTGGAAGAAAGGAGACAGTAAGTGGATTGAACATAACAGCCCTGTAAGTTGAAACGATTTCCGAATGTAACATTGTGTCCTATTTCATATTAAGGTTCTGAAATTCGCTTTTTCTTGACACAGTGAGGCTGTTTTTGTATCATTTCCAGACCAGCTAACTCTCGTAAAAATGTTTTAAAGAACGAGTCATAGCCTGACCCCTAACCCTTGCTGACCCAATCAAATTTAACAACGTTTACACCACGAACTTTTGTGGTCTAAAAATGAATGCCAACTTAATTTATTTATTGCTACCATCATTTAAACTTCATTGTATGCATCCACAATTACTATATGCCACCAACTTACTTATTTGAACGAAGTAATATCAATATTAAGGAATTTACACTTCTTATCAGCTCAGCCTTTACAAGGACGTAAGCACTTAACATATGCGGGACTTAAGCACCAACCTTTAAGCGCCGATAAAAAAGCTTGCATGATTAATACGAATTCACACTTTAGACAAACGAAAAGATTGAATTAGGATTCCTGTATGGCAATTTGCCGTATAACTTTAAAGCTGATGACCAATATTATGTCTTATTCTACGATAAAATGGAGCAACGAAATCAAAATCCTAAAATTACAGAAAAAAGGGATGTTCGCCGCAGACCCGTTTACAAAACAAAAAACGATATAATAAAAAGGTAAGATTTGTGCAAGGTTGGTACATGGTAATACTATTCCTGTTGGTGCTGATATCAAGGCCATTATATTTTAGAAGATGGCCATTTACCCGCCAGCCAGTTGAGAAAATTAGCGTACGTCCTTCTGATTATCACAAATTGAAAGACCAATTCATAAATTCCATAAACAGAGAAGTGATAGTGCTTGATATACTACAAATTTACATTAGGGAACATTTTAATAACTATCAGAGGTAAGGGCCAGTCCTTAATATAAGGTTTTATAAGGTTTTGCACACCGTATAATTTCATAAATGAGTTTTTATAAAGTGCTGATAATTTTTATGACAAAGATCAAAATGGAATTAAAGTGAATAAATGAAAGAACTCATTTTTTGATAATTAAACTGTGAACTGTGAAACTCTTGAATGCTATTTTTATTTTGTAGAAGGAAAATTATCTTAAAGGAGAAGTTAGGAAATGAGAATGAAAAATTTGTTTACCATGGAACAAATCGTAAGTCGGCGGATTTAATTTGTGATCAAAATTTTGATTGGAGATTATCTGGAATTAAGAGAAGTAATATGTATGGAGACGGATGTTACTTCGCCACCACTGCTTCGAAAAGTCATACATATACCGTTCCAGACGAACACGGGGTTCGTTGTATGTTCATCGCATCAATTTTGGTTGGACGTTCTGCAATAGTGAGTGTTAGGGTTATTGTAGATTAAGATTGCATACCATTTCACTCAGACTATTCTCTGGTATGCAGGCTCAAAGAGGATTGATGATGCAACCTTATCCATATAATGTTTTTTCCAAGAAATGGGTGTTAGACGCTCTTGTATCAATAAAACAATTTTATGAGTGTGATTTAAATTTGATCATACAAGTTGCTGTACTTGAATATGTACTTCCTTCAATACACCATTCCCAAATTCAATTTGATATGTTGCATCCTTACTCAATCATCCATACGGACTGCGTTTCTGTGTTGTAAATTAACATAAATTGTCCCACTGCAATTTTTAATGAGCAAAATATATAACTACATAATTTCGGGGAAACAATTTATAAAAATGATCTCTATGGTTATTAATTTTAATTTGATTTTGTTGCATAGGGCCATCGATCGTACAGGAGACCACCCTCGGTAATTGGAACTGGACCAGAATTATACGAAAGTTGTGTAGATAATCTTGTATCACCTTCGATATACGTAATTTTTGAGAGAGACCAATATTATCCGTGTTACCTTATCAAGTATAGGTGCCAACAACCCTCTGATGGGAGATAATTTGATGCAGCTTATTTGTCAAAAATAACACACAGAAGGCACATGACTTCTTCACAATCATGCTGTCAATCATAATGTTTATAGCTTGGTTCACTGATGATGCATGACTTCCATTTCTTATAATAGCAAGAAGGAAGTTTAAAAATTCCATATGCTAAAATGACCCGCTCATTTTTTTATATGTTTAAAAAATGTGTTAGAATACACTTTTACCGAACGTAATAAATTTGCTGAAAAGACTTATTTCCTGGTTATTCCAGTTTTCCTGGATTCTTGGCACTTTTTTCGTTAGACAAGAATGGTCATTCGGTTGCCGAACGAACCAATGATTGCAGTTAAATATGCAATGAACAAAATGGTATTTGTAGATATTTTAAACGACATTTTGTTTTAAAACGATGCTGATGTGATTTATAAGACATCATAAGGCATTATTGTTGAAACAATACACTTTTTTGTTTACACATTTTGATTGACACATTTTGATTGACAGGTTATGAAATAATGGGACGTATAAAGTAATTCAGATTTTTAAAACGGTATACCGTATTTCCTGTAATAGACGCAGCGGCGTTTATCACAAAATCCAGCTTTTGGATGGGGCGTTTAATAGAGGGTGGTGTTTATTACAGTGAAAAATGAGATAAAAAAATAAAAACTAACTTTAAACAATGTTTTCCTTTCCTCAAAAAACGTAACAAAAGATTGTGTGAAAAATGTTTTAAAGTTCACAATGAATGTCAATATCACTGTCTCCATCAGAGTCCTCGTCTATGACATGGAAACTTTCATAGCTTTCGACGTCAGACTAGTAGACTCGTATAAGTCTCGTATAAACTATTCGTTATTCCTTGTTTGTAATAAACGCCGCTTTTCAAGATGCGGCGTTTAATAGAGGGCGCCGTTTATTAGAGGGCGCCGTTTATTACAAATGTTCGGCTAGAAGTGCGGCGTTTAATAGAGGGCGGCGTTTATAAGAAGTTATACGATAATAACGTTTATCAGTTAGAAATTCGTACAAGAAATTTTTTGTACGAAAAATATCCATTTCTTTCCCAAATAAGGAATGAACCAAACAACTTTGTGACATGAATACGTGCAAAGTCCATGGTGGCTTAAGGCTTGGAATCTATTCTCCAAATAAAAAATGAGCAGGTCCGTTTCATGAATCAATTAAAAAATGTGTTATAGAGATATAGGTAGGAATCAAAGAAATAAGAAATGCCGATCAGAAGCATATATGAGTAATTCTTAGAAAACAATGAACAATATGATCATGTTTCTGAATGGCTAAATGAATCGTTTTCGACCAAAGTTCCTGTAACTTCACGTCTTGAAGCGCGTTTAAATGAATTTTTGGATTTATCCTTCTAGTTATTTGCACGCCATCATGTTTTTTGCATCATTTATTGTAATTTGTTTCATGTAATTATTTCCTCCACTTGAATGTTTTCGTAGTTATTAGAAAATCTCCTTGTTCTGGAAATCTATTGTGAAGCTCCCTTTCTCTCTGTATTTTTACCTTAAGCAGTCTAAAAATAACCTATTATCAATTTTTTCTTTGATTCAATAAGGAAACGGTTTTTTTGCACACACTGTTTGATCAATTGACCAATCTACACCTGCGTATTTATCATGTGATCAAGAAGTGTGCAAATCAAACTTCAGTTATATATAAGATTCCTGACCATGGAATTCTGTAATGACTATATTGTATCAATATACAATGCCTTTTAGTTATTTCTACTGAGTTCACCAATTTCATTGTTAAAATAACCACGATATGACACGTTAAAGCCGTTAAAAGATTTTTATCACTCAGAGGACTACATCCGGATGACTTTTCAAGTGACGTATTGTTTATAAATAATCATGTTCTTTGCTCGATAACTAGAACGTTTCAACATGGAATATTAATGACCAAGTCAAGTGATCAAGTCTACAAACATGTACAAGTTCTTTATATACTTTAGAAAACTTTGGGTTTATTTAACTCTCCTGAGCGGTCAGAAATGAAAATCGTTATATGAAGGTTGCACAGCCGTGAGTTAAAGAGGCCATTATGCTTGCAAGCGAAAGTTTTAAATACATAGCTTACACGGCTTATTACTCATGAAAATAGAATAACGAAAACTGGGAGTGGTAACATGTTTTACAGCTCGAAAAGCTGATCATCAAAAAATTGGATCACGTGTCTACCGTTATCAACATATCGTTGCTGACATCATGACCCCAGAATTACGTCAGTTATTGCTACTAGTTATCGAAATATCTGGCTCTAAAATGTCGCTTTCTTTTTGGTACGCAATACAGCGGTTCCATTTTGTGGTGCCGACTCACGTCAGGTTTTCAACATGATATTTGTAACCATAGCGATCGCCGAAGCGTATAGAAACCTTTCGTGTATTTGACTGTGCAAAAAAGGCTTCTTATTTGATATACCAATAAATCAGGGTATTAATCCTCAAAACTTCCAAAACCACATACTATATATACCTTAACTAAAAAGATAAAGACAAGGGATGTGATTTTGAGTCAGGTGTGGTGCTTTGGCGGTACTTATGTCTTTAATGAAACTGAACCTACGGTGCTTATAATGGTAGTCCCTTTAAAAAAGCACGAGAATGACAATTAAATAGGATTTTTTGCGCAGTGCCGCAGAGACGGAGCCGGTTCGGCATTAACGCGTCTGCCATCTTTAGAACACCTTGATTCAATTTTTTGGGCAATCGCTATGGATAAAAATATAATGTTGAAAATCTGACGTGAGCCGGCACCACAAAGCGGATACATTGCATTGCGTAACTAAAAAGTATAACTAAGTAAGTCTTAGGGGCAAATATCTCGATAACCAATGGCGATAACGGACGTCACTTTAACCGGGTTGATTTGCTTTCCCGGTGTTACAAGCGTGATCCCGGTTAACCAAGACAACCCAATTCTCCTATTATATGAGAATTAGGACAATTTTGAAACCACGTCAAAATACGATTTATAGAAGAAGTCGGGAAACAGTATTCTTCTTTGTCATTTTTTTTAGTTCCGATCGGACACAGGGCCCGCGGCGACGGGCGGGCCACCCGGGCCGTGGCCCGACCACTTTTTTGCAAAGTAATAATTTTTTTTAGCTAGAATATTCTGATTTGAGAGTTCTCGTTCCAAATAAAATAGCATTACATTAACGGTCTTTCTGTATAATTAAAATAAACAACTGAACTATAACAAAGGCAAAACACACAATCCTTTTCTTTTTCACCTTTTCCATTACTATGAAATATGAAGACATTACATTGCGCATTGATTGTGAAAAAGTGAAAACATGCAACTGAGTATTTAAAAACACACGAGATTATTTTCTGCGCAACACGTAATAAAAATGAATCAAAATAAGTTGACAAAGTATTTTAAAAATTCTAAAGATGATGCTAACAAAACTACTACAAATCAAACATCCATCGACGTACATAATGTAAACGAAGTATCAGAGACAAAAATTGAAATAACTACCGATAAACCTTTCCATCCTCCTGCTACTTATCCATTTCCTAAGAAAAAATATGGCACCAGAGAACGAAGCTTCCAAGCACATTGGACTAAAGATTTTCCTTGGTTACACTATGCTGAAAAGTAAGCGTCTTTTTATTTTTTCATATTATAAATTAAACGGACTATCATTTCAATCATTAATTTTATATTTTTGATAATGCATCCAACTAAATATCTTTTTTATTGTTTTAGCGCACACGCTGTGGTGTGTTTCTATTGGCATACGCAAGAAAAGCGTGGAAACTTGAAGGATCAAACAAACAAGGACACAGCCTTCACCTCAAAAGGATTTTCAAATTGGAAGAATGCTCTTGATAGTTTCCGAGGTCATCAAAGCTCATCATGCCACAAAACCGCTTCCTCGTACTACTTGGTTCTACCACACTGTGCAGACGTTGGCGAGTTGATGGACAACATTCTCGCCGACCAGAGACAAGGCATTGCTCTTCAAGGAAACGATAACAATGACAACTTCACCCAACTTCTTTATCTCCTCGGAAGTAGAGATTCAAGCGTAATGGATCATATCAATGGAAAAATTGGACATAAGTACAATCACCATGATGTGCAAAATGAACTCTTGAATTTGATGGCTTCTCAAGTATTGCGGAAAAAGTTAGATACCGTTTGAGAGCGCAGGTTTTATTCTATGATGGCAGATGAAGGCACTGATGTAAGTAATGCCGAACAACTTTCGTTTTGTGTACGATCTGCGGATGACGATTTAAATGTGAATGAAGATTTCTTGGGCTTTTATGAAGTTGACAATATTCGAAGCGCAACTATCGTCAAGGCCATCAAAGATATTTTGCTGAGGTGCTCATTGAACCTATCTGATTGTCGAGGCCAAACCTATGACGGGGCAAGCAACATGATGGGAAAACGTTCAGGTGTTTCTACCATTATCAAAGAGGAGCAGCCAAAAGCCATCGCGACCCATTGCCAAGGACATTCCTTAAGTCTTGCTGTCAAATCGATGACTAAAGAGTGTCAGATTCTCCGAGATGCAATGGGAACTGCCGGTGAAATTTGTGTTAAAACACAAGTATTCACCGAAACGGGAGAACATGCTGGGTAAGCTGACTGCAAATGTTGAAGGAACACTAGAAACTGATAAACATGCAGGAAAGCTGGATAAGCTGAGTACAACAAGGTGGACAATTCGGGCGAACTGTTTCAAGAAGATCATCGAAAACTACGAACCACTGATGGCGTTGTGGAACGAGAGTTTAAATGAGAAGCTAGACGCTGAAACGAAGTCGAGGATTAATGGGTGTAAAAAGCAGATGGAGTCATTTTCATTCTATTTTGGTCTGAATCTAGGACGCAAGCTTTATGCTCACACAGATAATCTTTCCATAACACTTCAGAAAGAAAAAATGTCAGCAATCAGCGGTAAAGAATTGGCTGAACTTACGAACAAGACGATGCAAGGCATGAGAAACGACAGAGACTTTGATTTATTCTACGAGACAGTCACCAAGTCAGCAAGTTCGATGGATTTCGTTTCTTCGCCAACAGCGCCAAGAAAACGCAAAAGACCAAAGTACGACATCTTGGAATTTGTGGAAGGAAATCCAAGCAGCACTGGAGAAGCCTACTATCCAGAAACTGCTCATGCCCACTATAAGGCCATCTATTTCGAAGCAATTGACGTAATTGTCAGCGCCATCAAAGAGAGGTTTGAGCAACCTGCCTTCAAAGTATTTACAGAAGTGGAACAACTGTTGTTGAAGTCAATAAGTAAAACGCCAGCCGAAGAAGAAATGAAGACCGTTAATGCAAGTTTCTGTGATGACTTTGACGATCAATCGTTGTTGTGTGAATTGGAGTTGCTACCAACTATCTTTCGTGAATCCAGTCCTGTCAACTTCAGCGATGTTGTAGATGTTGTACAGTCGTTATCAACCGAAAAACGAAAATTGATAAAAAATGTCGTCATCATCATACGATTGGTTTTGACAATGGGAGCTATATCCGCTACTCCGGAACGATCATTTTCTACGATGAGACGGTTGAAAACCTGGCTACGATCTAGCATGAATCAGAAAAGGTTCAACGATTTGTCATTGTTGAACGTACACAAGGAAATCTTAGATACGATTTCTTTAATAGATATTGCCAATGAGTTTGTAAGGGCTCATCCATCTAGGCAAAATGTTTTTGGTATTTTTACAGAAAGCGATTTGTAACGTTTTTATTACTTTTTATGAAAAATGTAAAATAGATTTTTATTGATATTCTGTGAGAAAAAATAATTATTCCTCTGCAAAGAGTTTATTTTGACATACATTTCTGCTGTAGCTTATATCTAAAGATGCTTGTTTTAGCCAATCTGAAGGGTCTTTATAGTAAAAATTTTCTCGGCCCGTCGGCGCCAACCAAGGTGCCGCCTCCTTAGTCACTATATTATGTGGCCCGACCACTTTACAAATCGCGCCGCGGGCCCTGGCAGCTGTTAAAACATATCATAATCATAAACCTGCGATGGTTGAAAAAACAATTATTTCTTCATAATCATTTTTTGGAGTATTTTTCACCTTGTAGATTCAAAAATATTCAAATTGGCTGCTCCCTTGTCTCGTTTGAAAAATACGTCTCAATAACAAAAATCGCAAAATAGTTAGCGTTTTCTTTATTGTCATTTTGTTCCCCAAATTTCGTCACTTTTCCGCGGCGAAGTTTCCCCGAGAAGGTATAAGAATAGCGCTTAAAAAGAATCCATCAAAGGCATGTTTTTCCCTCTGAGCCTTCATTTTGACAGTATACACGTTCGAATTCCAGGTTCATTGCTTTCTTCGAATCAACTGGCTTATTGTCTGGTGAACCACCGGACTCCAATCTTGGCTGATGCAGTTTCACTCGAGGATAGTTCACCTGTGCTTTCTAGCCGCCTAGTGTAAATCTAGCTTAACACATATTCACACACACACATAGTTCACGTGTTTATTTAAATTCGCTTAATAAATGATTGACTGTTCTCATTGGCTACAGAATACAATTTCATTGAATTCATTAAAGAAACAGAATAATTTAGCACCTGGTCTAATTCGAATTTCGAATGCCATTATTTTTCATTTTATTTAATTCTTTTTGTTTGCGTTTATATTACTTGTAACGCACGTGAAACCGTTAGAAAGATAATGTTTTAAAGTTTCTGAAAACATAATTTTTCATTTGTGATGGTTTTTGAGAACTTTTTCTTTCGAACGGTCATTAACTTCTTAATCATCAATAAACCGGACTTTAATGAGCCATTAATCTTTTGTTTTATTGTAAATACTGCTCTGGAGACTCATCATAGATCGAATTGATGGGTGGGCGTTGCGTAAACGGGCACGAAAGAACACCGATACCTTTCAGGGTGTTATGAAAGGGCGCTTAAAACTACAACATTACAGATTGACTCACCGACTCACAGACATGGAGATTAAAATGAATCCTGATCGAACAAAGAGTATGTTAAATATTTGGCGTTATGGCCAGGGCTGTCACACCTGCCATCACCACTTATCAAAAGTTCTCTCTGAAGCGAATTGGAAATCATTGCATTTTGTTCCTTGAGCCAAGCCTCGTTGGTAATTCCAACCATGTAAGTTTTATTGATCTGGTAGTACCAAGATTTTGATACCCATGGAATATCTAGGATTTCAAAATACTTACTGAGTTTCCGATAAGTATTTGAACTAAAGAGGACAGCAGCAATGAAAGATTGAAAGATTTGCTACTTCATGGCGCTGATCAATAAAAATGTCTTGTAATTTAAAAATGTGAATGTAAATATTTATACTGTTATACTGTTATATGTTATACTGCACAGTAACAAATGTACTTCTGCGCAGTGGCGATTATTTTACTGCGCAGTAACAAAATTAGCACAAATGAACAACCATATGTTGATATCCATCTAGTTTAAAGACTGTTTCAAATCTAATTTTGTTCAACAAGGCCTTCGGTTGGCCTTTTATGTTTAACCATATTCCCACATTTGATTTGGTATTGTTTAAAAATCCATCACTCTTGTTAAGTTTATGTTTTTATTCAGATTGCTGTCATTGAATGATCAGTAAATTTCCCATCAACGGCGGAGCACCATACTTCTGGCAAATTTCTGCAATAAATAAAATAATTGTAGGTGTACCATACCTGCTAGACAGTCTTTATATGTATGTCATCTAATGAAAGATCAAACGCTCTCGTTCACTAAAGGTTCCTCATCATCTGTTCCTTCAAGAATATGAGCACGTTCAGTTCCTTGGTTGAATGAAACCACATATTGATTCCCTTCCACGTTTTTTGCCAAAAGACGGTATATAGAATCACGGAAACGGTTTTCGAATAAACACAGAAGTAAAGGTGTTGTTATTGTATTGACCAAGCGGAGACAAATAGTTATATGACCAACTTTTAAAGATTCTTCCCAATCGATTCGACAACAGTACTTATGCAGCATATAGGTAATGTAAAAAGGTGCATTCAAAACCAGATAGGCGCCACCAATGATGTACAATGTTCTTATGCTTACAACATTAGAAATTTGTGACACACGTGTTCTCAAACGATTCAACTGGAATGATAAAACCATTAACATAATCCATATAAAAAGAGGGAAAAATAGATTTGCGAATGACAAGAGCAGATGCTGCCATTCTTCATCAAAAAATACGTAATTAAGGACAGCCACCAAAACACCATAGAGAAAAATCAAACTGGAGAAGATTTCGGTCATTCGACGTAGAAGAGTTTGACATACGGAATGCACTTTTAAAAGATTCATTGCAACGTATCCAGTAAAGCCAATAATTGATATGGCTTCAAGGCCATTTCTAATGCAAACAGAGCATTTAGAAGCTATGTGCAAAGCAGCCAAATCAATATTGAGGAATGAATTTGTCAAATGCAATAATTGGAACATTATGATAAAAGTTGCAGCAATAATGCAAAATAAAATGTCAGCCAGACCAACGTAAATAAACATATACGTATAAGTGTCCTTGAATGTGGAACATCGATGTAAACAGGCGATGATCAAAGCAGTATTGCCACACAAATTCACAGCAAGAATCATCAACAAAGCAATAACTGTAATAATGGTGTAAATCCAAAAGTTCAAGGGATACACAAACGGTATAACAAACGTCCAAATCGAAACGACAATTGTAAATATTGCGAAAAACATTATTCCAAAAATTTTCTTCATATCATCGGTAATCATTGTTGGAGTGTTCTTTTATATATATATACGTATCCAATAATATTTATAAAAAAAATCCACTACTCGTTGAGAAATAAATTGTTACGATAAAAAGTGCAACTCTTTTTTCTTTCAAACAACCAGTAATTTACTTTACAGTTGTTAATCTTTAACTTTTAATACAAAGCCCTGCTTACACAGTATGGTTTTTGAAAATCTATTTATATATTTATGCAACAAGTTCAGAGGCGGATCTAGCTAGATTCTAGTCGAAGTTTATGGAAGAGAGCACGGTCATTAAGCGTATAAAAGAAAAACGTGTAAATAACCTAATCAACACTTATGATTTTGCAAAAAATTCACTGTACTCCTCCACTTTCTTTGACTCACACAAGATTTGCATTTATAATTATATTAACCACCAAGCACGCACTGCCTCGTTTTTTGTAAGTGGTCATTAATTTTTGTTTTAAGAATAAATAATCGTTACTCACTGATGTTGATTTTTTGCGTTTGCTTGCTGATTATTGTCGAAATAAATAAAGTTGATATTATTGTGCTTGCTGCGACTCCTTCTTATTTTGATTTTATAATCTTTCTCACTACTCAACTTTTACTCACAACTTGTCTCTCTGTTTTCTTTTTCTTTTTCTGTCTCAAAAATGGAAATGGAAATATAAAGACACAATTAAGATTTGTCAAACAGTAAACCTCGATCTTTGATTTGCTATAACAAAACTTTTGTCAGGTTTCGGAGTTGATGCAATATTCCTCGGCAGCGTATTGGGCGGGTCAATAACTGAAATAGGTTTCTTTTCAACAATGGCCTCGACTGTTTTGTCTACTAAGTCAGAGAACATTCTGAGATTTTTTTCCTCTGTTATTGGTTTGGCAGACCAGGTTTTTGTTATTTTGGAAAATGTTACGTTATAACGATCTTTCCCATCTTTCGTTTTGGCTTGCTATAAATCACAACCAGCATTAAAGTCAAGAGGTGCCACCTGTGTTCTAGAAATCATATTTTGATAGGAAAAATGAGTACTTTTTGGAACCCATTTGTTCAGTATGGTAAACTTCTAATACACCAATGTGGGAAAATTTTGTCAATTGTTTCAAATCTTTTATCAAAAACTATATTTTGGAGGGCCTCGAATGCTTGTGATTTTGGAGAAAGCCAAGCTTTACAACGACAGCTTTCTTCCGTCCACTCAAGATGACAGCACTGGTGGTAAACGAAGTTCCCAGTCCAATTATGTTTATTTTGGATATGGAAAATGACACTAGTCCATTTCTCTTTTAATAGCAACTCGTCTTCCTTGCGCATGCCCACCACAAATGATTACAGATGGATTTAATCCATGGCTTTTATTCTTCACATAACTTCTTTTTTGATGCATTCAGTAATTTTGTCTTGATCGACTTCGTAAAATGCCATATATCAAATTGATGGTCTATATCTGTTTGTTCTTCTCGCATATATTTCTTAATTTGACAATGACGGTCAGTTGTCACACGTTTTATGTTTAATTCCTTTCTTTCTAGTTCCTTTAAAACTTTTATCAAACCTACCTTTTCCATTCGATTTGAACTTCCAACCTCTGTCACTTGCGTCAGTAAAATTGCAATGATGTTCTTTAAATCCTGATCGAACAAAGAGTATGTTAAATATTTGGCGTTATGGCCAGGGCTGTCACACCTGCCATCACCACTTATCAAAAGTTCTCTCTGAAGCGAATTGGAAATCATTGCATTTTGTTCCTTGAGCCAAGTCTCGTTGGTAATTCCAACCATGTAGGTTTTATTGATCTGGTAGTACCAAGCTTTTGATACCCATGGAATATCTAGGATTTCAAAATACTTACTGAGTTTCCGATAAGTATTTGAACTAAAGAGGACAGCAGCAGTTAGTCTTAAGTTCCACGTATAATGTCTATTTTGCATAGGCTGAGAACGCCAGATATGCTCATGTCCATTGAAGCACAATAAACGAACACAAAGTGCAAAACCTTTAATAACAACATTTTTAATTACAGCTGGAGAGGCACAACTAAGACAGCGTTGAAGGAGTAGGCATAAACATAACTAGTAAACAATAAACGCGCTGTTTGATAAGGGTTATTTGAGCTGATGCATCTACAGTGTGTGACTGTGACTCGTATTGACATTCCTTGGAATTGGATAAATAGAGATTCTCTCTATCTAGCTTTTCCATTTGTTCAACGTTTTCCAATGCATCATAGATAAGCTAAAATAAAGTACAAACTCGTACATTTATTGATGCTTGATTTCGTTCATCATCAAAATCTGAGAGGAATTATAGTCCAACCTGTCGTTTAGATAAGATTTCTGTCTTTTATCAATTCGTTTTAGTTTTTGCGTTGGTTTGAGAAATGAAAAAATAGTAGGAACAGCATCGTCATTAAGAATTCTTCTCGAAGGTAGCCCGAGTAATTCGTTCTAAAAAGGATTTTCTTGTGGTAGTGAAAGTAATATAATCTAACAAAAATTCAGTATAGACAGAAGAATAAAGCATCTTACTTTTAAATCTCTTTGAAAACAATCTTCTTCAAAATGTATATGACAAACAAATACATTTTCCTCTTTTGGCAAATTCACTCTTTTCAACTTTGCTATCCAAGTTTTCTTGAGATTTTCACTCAGGACTTTTTGCCACTTTGCAGAGATCATTGAGAGGATGTGGATTAGAACAAGAGCTAACATATACAAACGGTTTTAACCTTTCAATTTTTTACAACTAAAGTTTATAGGAATTTTTGAAGACTTTACAAAGAAAAGATGTTTTTTGTCAAAATAATGTTCAGTAATAAGTTTTCCGGTCAACCGCCAAATTAAATCTGCCAAACTTAATCTTTTTCTCTACCCGCCAAATTATATACCCACCAAAATTAAGATGTTTTGTCCTCCGCCAAATTAAATTCCACCAAAATCCGCCAAATTTTCTTTCCGCCAAAATATCTTTCCGCTAAAATTTCTTCCCTTTAAATATTCTTTTGTCATCATTTCGGAACAGCCCAACTTCGTGTCAGAATTGTCAACCCACTTTCCGACAATTTTTTTTTTTTTTTTTCAATTTAAAAAGATTCGGAGAAACTTTGACGAATTCGTGAGTTTCTGTCATTCTTGAAAGAGTTGGCTCACGGAACTGTTTCAAAATAATTTCCATTCACGAAAGTTTGTCTCGCTCAATTCTTTAATTTATGTCGCCGAGCCAATATTTTTTATAAAATTTTCCACCGATATATTACAAATATTGGCTATTTGTGAAACTTTGTCTTTATATGTAATCTTGAATTATCCACTTCGCGCAAGTAAATCCAACAAATTTTCTTCGTACTAAAACTTTCTCTGATGAAGAGGCTTAACCCCAAAATCATCTATATATGGCTGAAAATTCCCAATCTCTAAGAACATACTACCATTACAATCCAAGTTTACAGAAACTTGTTTACAACTTCACAATAATTGTAATTCTTTATGTCGTTGAATTAATATTAATATTATCAGTAGACGTCTACTGAAAACATGCCGATTTGATAGATAGATAGATAGATAGATAGATAGATAGATAGATAGATAGATAGATAGATAGATAGATAGATAGATAGATAGATAGATAGATAGATAGATAGATAGATAGATAGATAGATAGATAGATAGATAGATAGATAGATAGAAAAGATTTAGTGTCCCTATTTGACATTGATAACAAAGCGCTGAATTTGTTGAATAGTTTTCATTGTGTAAAATTTTCATCAATACGTGTCATCAAAGACTATCGCTGAAACGTCATGAAAACATGCCAACATGCACACTCGACTTCAAGGTATGACCTAAAGTTGAATGCAATGTGTCATTTATTTGCTAACCACTAAAGAGTGGTATCTGAGTGACAAAAACATTTCTTGGCCAATACAAAAATAAGTAGGGTTAGGCAAAAAGTGGAGGAGTACAGGGTCGTGAATTTCATTAAAACTTAAAAACGTGTTCATCAGGTTATTTGCACGTTTTTCTTTAATACTCTTAAGGTTATTCATAGTGGGTTTTTTTCGATTTTTTTTTCTCGGATTTTTGGATCATTTTCAGTATTTTTATGATTTGGTTTCCTTTCCTATTGAGTAATGTGTTTCCATTATTTGCTTTACCTTACATGGACTACCTTAAGTATTCTAATGTTCACGTGTATTTATTTTTGTGAGCTAAAACATTTTGCGAAACATAATTTTGCGAATAATAAGTTTTTAAAAAGTTTGCGGGTATATCTAAATTTTGTGAGTATAATTTTTCGCAAATGGTCTAAAAGGGAAAGAAATTCCTGGTTTTACTTTCGATAAATAGTCAAATAGTTAACCAATTCAATGGGTTCAACATAACATGTAAATCTTTTATTCGCCACTTTTAAGTTCACAGACGCATCAAATGCATTATTCATATCGTCTCCGTCACCATCAAAATGTGACTATGACCATTTGGCAAATCTTTGTGGCAAGACCAACAAGACGACAGTTAGATAAAAACAGTGGAGAGAAGAAATTGCAATTGATTACTTCTTAGAAATAACCAAAATAACACCAAATTCTTTGTCTGAATTTATATTTGCGCGAAACATGGGCATCAATCATTATTGTGTATATATATTTGTATTTTTTACTATTAATTCGCAAAATTATTACGCTTAGGTATATAATTGTTTATGGAAAAGTTTGTGAACGGGACCTGCGAATGGTAAGAATGACCGAATTAAAAATTGCTGATGAGCATTGAAATCGTTGAATTACAGAATGAAAAATAGTAATTGGATTTCGGCAAAAGGTAATATATCCTTTGAATCCTTTCCATAGTTTCGGTGTGATTACTGAGTGTCCACAAATTTGCTGCGCATTATTTTTGGATTGCAAAAGTTCCAAATTACAGCTCAGTGAGAGTGAAACAAATTGATAAGAATTGTTAGCGTAAAATGTGAAATTGAATATTGCAAAAGCCTGTCATGGCTTAAAAATGTGAAAGCAAAGCCGGATTTCCATTCAACAGATTTGTACAAGCTGGGCGGATATATGTGCCAAATGAAAATATGTAGAGCGCTATTGCTGCATTTCCTTTCAAAACGTTGGCAACACAAGCAAATATGACTGCTAAGTCAGCAATTTCTCTAAATTCTCTAAATTGATTGGCTAATGATTTTGAGCACTAAATGAAAGTTTCGCAAATTTCGACAGAATTGCTGTTTGTAACGGATGGAATGAAAATAAAATTCGAAATACACTCCCAGTGTATTTAAGGGGGAGCGCATTAATCTTCTACACCAGTTTACCAGAGGCAACATAGCAAAATGACGTGTTACTTAGTGAAGCGGTACGAAATTATTATAATAACGGAGTGCTAGGTAGGGGCAACAGAGAACGCAATTCTCCAGTCTCAGACAAACAGATTCCCTCTATAAGTACATAGACCAGGTAAATCATCTTGCCCAAAGATTGAACATTACGCCAGAAACAAAGCTCAACGTGTTCATAAATGGACTAAAAAACAAACTACAGAATGCATTAAAGCTGCGTCGGCCCCGTAACTTTGAGGAAGCGGTTTCGTATGTTTCGTATTTTCGTATTGAAGGGCAGTATTCCCAACAATCACGAAGACGGCTCGAAGAAAATGATGGAAGTTTCAAAAACAATGATATCGGTAGGAACAAATGCAAGCGATAGAGGAGACCGAGAAGTCGGGAAACTAGAAGAGCAATGCTGAAACAAGAGAGACTCTCAACAGAGGCGAAATTTTTCATCCTCTGGCCGAAACCTGCGCATATCCACTGGAGATGTAATCTGTAACATATGCCACAGAGTAGGACATTATCAGAGAGTTTGCCCAGAAAACACAGGACCTCCGCCAAGTGAATCCTATCGTTTCAGGGATTATGACGAGTATCCGTCACGCCGACCGTATGAGGACCCCCAATCAACATATTCTCCTCCAAGATGGGATCCCCAATATCAGGGAACGGATTACCACTATGACTACGATCGTGATCGTTAGAACCCCATCTGGAGACCTGCTTACCAACCGGATGATTATTTTAGGCTCCCAGAAGAGCACCGGCACATGATTCTAGGCCTAATGGAAAGGTTACACCTGATGGAGTTTATGCCAAAAGATCTGACAAACAAGGTAGAGTCAGTGTGACCAATAAGATGATCAACGTCATCTACGCCTATTTAGAAGACTGTTTAGTAGAAATACTACTGGACTCGGGAGCAAATGTGTCATTAATCTCGCAAAAAGTATACAAAGACATTAGCCAAGGACAAGATACGCTGCGTGCTACAGACCGACAATTGGAAACAGCTGCGGAGGGCGCTTCTCTCAATGTTTTGGGAAAAGTAACTTATAAGTTGACATTTGGTCCTTACTTGGTACCGTATACGTTCTATGTAGTAAAAGACTTGGCACAAGAAGTTATAATTGGGCTAGACTTCATGACCGCATTTAACTGTGAAAAACATTCCTTTTCCATCCAAAATATAGGAATTGCCGTCACCATAGAACCAAGACAAATATTGGAGAAATACAAGAGACCATCGAAAGTCATCAACGAGAACAAAAACGTTACTGAGAGAGACGTACCGGAAACTCCTGGTTAAACCGATGATCAAGATAAAATGGAAAAAGTTCTAAATCATCTGTGGAAAATGATTAATAAAGCAGAAAAAGAAACGCGACAATTTCACCTAAAAGAAGAAAATGATAACTTATATAAGAAGGAAGCTTCTTCCCAGCCTGCGAAAAATTATCCACAAACAGTGAAAATTGTTAAAGAGGAAAGCTGCAGAGACACATTTGAATATATTCCAAAAAAGACTGACGATGAAATGGATGAACAAGATGAAATCGCAATTATTATTAATGGAAAAGAAAACGATGGAAAAGATGATGCAACTGATGATTTCATTAAAATGGACGAATTGGAGCAAGCTGATACTGTAAATTCCGGAGTAGATTGAATTAACGACGAAAATTACACTATGGACGAACAAATGTTCGAAAACGAAACTGCCGTATCTCAGATTTTCAAACATACACAACAAGATGAAAATATGAATTTGCGAAGTAAACTAGCTGATGCGGCTGACAAAGACATTCCCCATGAAACAAACGAAATTATCGATGACGATCAAGAGGTTGCTGAACAGACTGAAATAAATGAAACGGAGTATCAAGAAGACGAACTTAAATATTCAGCCCAAAAAGACGATGATGAATCTGTAATGCATGCTAAGCCTGGGACGCCAAAAGATGAGGAAAAACAAACACTTGAAGAAATATCCCTCATAAAAGGACAAAATCTTCAATAGGCTAAATTCAATAATGATGAAACAAACAGTTATCTGATCAAAGGTTTTCAAGATAAGACGAAAAAGACAATTTTGGAGAGATAACACGGAATCAAAAGTAATCAAGTCGAAAAGACAACACGCTTCTTTGTCTGTTTTAAAAATTATCGTCGCCCTATCACTTATTCTGATTATGACTCAACGAAGTAGTCCCTTGTATGACTGCAGCCCAATAATTAAAGAAAAAGATGGTACCCTTCAAATTCCTGATGTTTGTGATTGCATGAGTGTGTATCAAGCAGAAACGGTTGGAATGGCAAAACACATTGAGCCAGTAGAAACGAGTGCCAGATGTCGTTTTCGATGTCATTGCAGACCAAGAAAGAAAAACAAGGCTATAGTAATATTGTGAAATATGCAGTATGATATAACAGTAAAGAAACAAAGTGAGACGTACCAAATACCAAAAGTGGACAACTATACAATTGTTGCAAATGTGAAAGTTAAAAACGATTTTGTTTTGGCATAAGAGAGTATAATGATTAAGCCGCCAATGAGAATATTGAACTATTGAGATGAACAATGATTACGCGCAGTGGCTGGAAAAATGTAACTTCCGGAATGGTAACTAAGATAATACCTTCCCTCCACTAGTGTCGGAGTTTGAGAAATATTGAGATTTTAAATGAATGATTTTGTTGACTTGATTACCGGAGATAAATAATTGAGTTTGATTTGTAATTGAGATTGAATAATTTGTTGTTTGATAGACGACATGGGTAATCAAGTTTTACCGAATTGGCTACAATAAATGAATGATTTTGGTTGACTTGATTAAAGAGGATAAATAATCGAGTTGGTTGAATTTGTAAATGAGTATGAATAATTTGTTGTTTGATAGACGACATGGGTAATAGAGTTTTGCGAACGAACGAACGAACGAACGAACGAACGAACGAACGAACGAACGAACGAACGAACGAACGAACGAACGAACGAACGAACGAACGAACGAACGAACGAACGAACGAACGAACGAACGAACGACCCGGAGGCCGAGAACAAGAAGCCGAGAGCCGAAACGGGAAGCATCTAAAAACAGGAGAGTGTAACAAGTTAAATGAAGTCAATGAGCATTCAATGGGATCATGAACAGTGAAATCAGTGACTTTATAGTTTTCAGGGGTTTTATTTATCGTTTTTTATATTATTCCATTCATTCCAAAGCCAGATCTAACTGCGAGAGGAGCTAGAAAAGTTTTTAAGATTTTAAGTGCAGTATCGCCTTGATTCTCCGTTTGTACTTTTCGCTATTATTGGTTTTATCCGAATTACGGGGAGGTCGTATTTTGCTAATCCTCTATCTGGAGTCCTTACTCGCGTTTGCCTTTTTATGAGAAGTGTCGACGAAGTATATTGCGTCTACTTTGTATTCTATATTGTGAGCTTTAAAATTGATTTTATTGAGCTACGTTTGAGTCTTTAATCCGGCCTCCATACTGTATTGAATAGGAACCTGGTGGTTTTTGTGACACCCAGTCCTTCGCCCTTCTATTCGTATATCAGATAAAGGTGCATTGTGACACAATTTTATCTTAGCTTTATACTTTATAGAATGTATTGCAAAACTTTTTCAACCACACACATATTCAGTATATACGGCCCGAAAAAAACTTTATATACGTGTTGTTGTAAGATAATTAGCTTTCACATGACTATCAATTTTCTTGATCATTAATTTCCGCGAAATTTTGTTCCTTTTCGCGAAAATAAATGTTAGGAAATGTTTTTGAAAAGTATTTCGCAAAAATTAATGTTCGCAAAATTTTTGAAATATCTTGATTCGTGAATGCGCAAGTGAATGCGCGAGTGCACAAAATTTCAGTCATTAATAAATTCCCAAAAATAAATGTTTGCTAAATTTTATTCATTAATCAATATCCAAAAGTAAATGTTCGCAAAATGTAATGATCTTAAGGTAACTTGTTGTAAATTTATTTAATGTCGGTATACAATATACATAGTTTTAAATAAAAAATTACAAAAAACTAATCAAAACCAGTTTTTTATTTTTCATTATTTCCATTATATATCTATATCTATCTATATATCTATATCTATATCTATATCTATATCTATAAATCTATATCTATATCTATATATCTATATCTATATATCTATCTATATATCTATATATCTATATATCTATATCTATATATTTATATATCTATATATCTATATGATATCTATATAACATACATGATATCTATATAGATATAGATATATACATCTATATCTATATATATATATATATATATATATATATATATATATATATATATATATAATAAACAAAACAAACAAACACACATGTCAAGACAACTAATCTTTCCTGTTGTTTTTGCACTCAAAGCAATGGCACAAATCACCGTCCCATCTTTTTATCTCTTGTTTAAAATTAAGTAGATTTTCATTGCATTTTAAATGATATGGCAATCCATTCCATACTTTTGGTGCTAAAGAATGAATACGTTTTGTACCGAATGAAAAAGTTTTGACATTAAGAATTGCAGAATTATGCTTAAGAGAAAAAATATTTTTCATGTATGTAGGACGAATGTCATTCAGATACTTGAATACTTCCGTACATAGATTTCTTATTCGTAGTAAACTCATAAAATTCTCATTCTGATGGAAGTCCGAAAAATTACATAGTTTTTGATTTTCCTGATAATTGAGGAAGCGCAAAGCACGTTCATTGATTTTTGTTACTTTTAGAAGAGATTTCGCAGGCGTAACAGTAATTGAAGTTTTTGTTCAAAACTTTGTACTAATATTCGCTTTGCTTTAAATCTTTGAATCTGAAAAGAGCATTCAATTGTGCAGAGGCTTTTTAACATAAATTCTTATCATGTAAGTCGAATTTTAATTTTTGGTGAATTTTTATACCTAGCAGTTTGACATGTGATTCTGCACAATTTAATGCTCATTTAACATGGTTGCTAGTTCCCCATCATCAGTTATCAATCGTTCATCTTTTATAATCATTATGTTATCATTGCTGATACCACTCTTATTTGTTATTAAAGGTTTCATTACTTTCCAAAATTTTTTATTCTCTATGATATTTGTTTGCGTAATTTATTCAAAATACGATTTAATTACCTTCTTACGTAAATTAACACATTTGTTTCTTTATTTCTTATAATTTTGTTTGTTATCCATTGTTGGTTCTTTGTTGTCCTTGATAACATTTACGTCATCGGCTGGGGATCCCAGGTGTGGTTTAAAAAAACATCATTTAATCATTGTATATAATTATGGATTAATATTCTCTTACCATTGTTAGATAAGTGTAGCCATCTTTCCATAAGTAAATACTGAAAAAAAAAAAAAAAAGATGTTACTGTTATCCACGAATATAAAACCATGATCTTTACACTTGTCCATAGGAAGGATTGTTAATTCCCACATGTACTATAACAACATTTATTATCCAACAGAGTTGGCTTGGCATAACGATCAAGATTTTTTATTAGTGCACCAGGAAAGTTTTCAATTTCAAATGACCATTTTGAACAATTTGATACATATCTTTGATTTTGATTCCTTTGGGAATACTATCCAATAGAATGCGAATACATTTCCGGGTATCATCAATATTGTTTCTTTTGAAGGTCGAGACCCGTTCGGGGTAAGGGTTAACAACAGGGTTTGATCTAAATTGTTTCAGCGCATAGTTCTGAGTAAATCTCATAGGTCTATGGTTATTACCATGGTTACTAAGATTATATACATTATCAGTATAATTACCGTTCACTCGCAGGACTTCGTGTTGAAGGACACTAAATTTGTTCTTGTGTTGAAAAGATATATTGCTTAATGGTTTCTTTACTCCCGACGGACCAATCATATTCGTTTTATATCATTTTCTGAATTTTGTGATAAAATATCTTTGATTAAAATTCGTGATTCTTTTAATTCATTTCTTAAAAACTCATTCATATAATGCAAACGATAGTCATTTGCCAAGTGGTGTCTTAGTTTACTGATTTCATATGACATGTATTCATTCATATCTGCAATTATATTAACCATATCTTGGAAAACATTTTTTTAAACTGTTTCATTATTTAAGAATGTATCTTCCACGAATGCCTCTGCGTCCTTTCTGCATCTTGGTCTTGGTCACTAGTTGGAAAATCGTTCATCTTTTCAACTTCAATTTCAGTCTCTTTCATTGTATCTTTAGCAAATCGATAACTTTGTAGACCACGCCTGTTTACAATAAAGAGAGTCCTTGTGTCACAGAGTTTTTCTAAAGTAAATTTCACCTTCGATGGACTAATATCTGGCATTTCTAGGATAATACGGTCGACATCAGCACGTTTTTTTCTTTTATGAATTCTATATATAGATTCTATAACTTGTTTTTGTGTCATACATTCAGAGTCAAAGTTTTCGATATCCTCGATATCTTCACTAAGCAATGTGACCGCTTTGTCCGCCATCTTTTATCTGGAGCTTTCGGAGTGAGAGATACGAAATGACTATTCTGAGTTCCGGTGTTTCGTCACAATAATGCCTAAACTGTAACATAAACTGTATATATATACACAAAAATATTTTGCGTTTTCATATTTAAAGTTCATCCCTTTGCAAAGATTGTCTTTCTGGCTGTATTGTATAAAATCTCAAGCTATTTTCTTGTGTCCCTTGAACCTTCCATATATAATAATTCTTTTTAGAAATTACTTGTTAAATCAACCCTCCAGTAACTTCAGCAATCGTTTTCTCCAACCATGTTCAGTGTTCCCTTCAGCTAGTTTATTTGAATAATTCAAACATTTTGCTTGGGAAAAGGAATCAAAATCTTGATTTATACAAAATTTAAATTTCTTCAGTGTTATTCAGTGATAATTGAAAGTGCATTTGGTCAAATAATGAGAATTATCAATAGACATGTTGGACTGTACATATGGAGTTGAGTTGATCTGGTTAGGTGGGCTGCCTCGCTTTCCCAAGACATATTTCATCTCACGCTCATATGAAAGAAGCTGACTTAACCAGGCTGGGCTTAACTAGGCTGGGATTTTTACACAAGTGGCCTTTTAACTAAACAATGCCAATAATAAAACAACTAATTGTTTAATATTAAAAATTTAAGAATCCATCCCTTGTCTTGTTCATGTTGAAACAAGAATGATCCATTCCAACTCGTCTCTATATGAATTTATACGAAACATTTTTCAGTGAATATATATTCAGGAAACATATGGTCATATAATAATTAAAGTCATCAAGAAATTGCTTTAACTGAAACGAATGTCTTGCCCATATTAGATTTGAAAGGAGACTCACTTCAGCTGAACTATTTCCCTAGTCCCTTCGAGGTTTCAGTTCCCCGTAATGGATTGTACTCCTTGTTTTATTTCTATTTTTACTTATTTTTTGTTTTGATACAAGCATAGAGAATCCCTGGCATGCAGGTTGTTGAGTATGTACCACTGATTTAAGCCAGAATGCAAACGCAAGAGTTATGTATGTTTGTGAGCATGCGAACTAGAATTCTCTTTGGTGATAAAGCAATATCATTAAAACAAAAATATGAAAATTCTACGCATCCTTCCTGCTGTTGTGTTTGGGTTATATGTCTGAACCAGCTTTGATTGATTACAACCGTTCACAAACTATTGGAAAATGTGACGTCACCTGAGCATGTCAACCATAACAAATTGTGTGGAAATGAAATAGACTTTGTTAATTTGCATTTAAAGGTAACGTCACAAGAAATCCTTTCTATCGAAGGTAAAACAAAGATCCAGGCTGCCTCTTCAGTTTGGTTTGAAGAACGCAAGAAACGATTACAGCATCAAATTTTGGGTTAGTTTTAAACCGACGACAAACACTTTTCCCCAAAGTCTGTACTTCAAAAGATTTTTCAAGTAAAGGAATTTAAATCTGCTGCATGTGAATGGGGGAAGCGAAACGAAGAAGTCGCTATTAAAAAACATGAAAAAAATACTGGGATCTGTTGAGCAATGTGGATTCATTATTAATACTTATAGCTTATAAAAGCGAATAATTTTCAATTCGCAAAAATTTCCGATCCTCTGTCAGCAGTTTTGACACACACTGCAGGGGAATTTAAACAAATTGCAACAATTTAGGTCCAGAAAATAACTAAAAGGAGGTTGTTCATTTTTGTTATATTTTCAAACATGTCTTCTTTGTTTTTATACCGTTTAACAACTACTGCATTAAAGTAGTTTGCAAAACAGAAATAAAACGCAGAGAGGACATACAAAAATTGCATTCTCATGAAGTCTTTCTTGTATTCAGCAATTTCTCCGCCTATTGTTTCCTGTTGTTTTTAAAACACAATTTCCTAATTTCTGAATTTTTGCCTTAAGCGGAATTTCCGTTCAACAAATTTGTGCGAGCAGGTGGGATATATGCGCCGAGTGAAAAGTTAAAAACGTAGGCAACAAAAGGAAATATGACTGCTAAGTCAGCAATTTCTATGAATTCTGTAAACTGATTGGTTATTAATTTTAAGTGCAAAAAGAATGTTAGAGCTTTTAAACTTTCTTGAGCGTTGATTTTTGCGTTGATGTCCACTCGATTTTGAAATGTTTTGATTTGGTACACATGCACATTGCATCACTCGACATTCCTTTTCCCGGTCGCTCGCACAAATTTGCTGAATGGAAATCCGTTTTTAGATAGTAAGCTTATCCGATCAATAACTGTAAAGCATACAAGCTTTGTTTTATTTAATGTGTGCATTGTGAACCTAACATTGTCAGGCTAACAAAACTAATATTGTGCGAAAGGGGAATTCAGAAGTCATAGCAACAGAATATTTGGAACCATCATGACAGCCAAAGTAGCGAGATTTCATTATTTCAAAATAATGAGCGAAGTCGGAACACAGAATTCTCGTTATCAAAATTGCTTCTTATCATTCTACTGGCGGTACAAATAATAAAAAGGTACTTTGTGGAGCAGCACATTATTAGAATTTCTGTTTTCAGTCTATATCACCAAAGGGATTATTTGCACGGTTTTCTTTTATGCTTTAATAGGTAACATTATCCTTCACAATTTTCGACTACCCTATAGATCCGCCGCTGACAAGTCCCTAACTTTTGAATTGCGTAAAAACAAGGCTTAGCTTTATTGATTAAGCCAAAATAAAATAAAATTAAAAAAAAAAAAAAACGAAATGTGTTGAATTATTTATACAATCCCAGTGGGCAAAATCTTCAAAAAATCTCTGTGGGCGAGTGTTTTTTATTAAAACAGCACACGATATTGCCTGCCATTCCTATATAAAACATTCCTCCTCATAGGCATTTTGAAGATTTGGGCCACTGAAATGATGTTAGAAAATCCATCTCTATTTATTGTAATAAGCGAGATTATTAAAGTTTTAATTATGTTCTGATACTGAAGAACAGTATCGTGTAAATCGTGCTTTATATAATTTACTTTGAAAATTTAATGATGAAAAACGTTCATCTTAGGGTATGATACATTTTGGTAGGACTTCGGGCATTCTGAGCCAGCTGCAAATTTTGGTGGCCCCTCAATTTGAAACTTATTTCTGTCCCTGGTAATGGGCATCACAGTGGGCTTAGATATACCGTACCTCGAATCCAGTTTATCAATAGATGTTCCGAGCTTATTTCTTATCATTAAAACAAATATTTCTGGAGCATATATGAAAGAAGGTTAGACGTTCCTAAGGCTTGTTACGAAAACATATGACTTAAGAATTTGTTTTACTGACCATTTTTACTCATATACACCTTTCCTAAATTTCTGTTTAACCGCCGATTGGCAGTGGGTGATTGGTGATAGTTAACTGAAAACGACTAAATCTTTTAAACCCGTAAATGGTAAAAAGCGAGAGAAAAAGGGAGAGCAGTAGGGTAAGAAAAACGCAGAAATAATGAAATTTGTTACATATCAAAATCGTGAGGAAAGAAAGTTAAATTACTTGTTAATTGTGCAGTTGTTGTCCACCAATTACCATAACTTATTTATGGCACAACTTTATACACAGTCATCTAAAAAATGGTAATTTAGCACAACAGTCATCAACAGAACTTTATTGTAATCTGGTCCCCAGGGATTGTTCAACTTTTTGATATCCGAAATGTTGATATTTGAACTTTATTCTACAGGAAAGCACGCAGAACTTACTATTTATTTTTCCCATTTGCAACATTGTTTGCATTTTATGGTCCAAATGGGGGTTAGGACGAGTGTACTGAGTCAAGGAAGATGTAAACATTCTTTTCGATATTCCTAACTTTTAACGGAATAAATTGTAATTGAGTCAAATTTAATATAAGATAACTTTTAGGGAAAGAAGTTGTAAAATGCTGTGAAAATTCGTTCGATATTGCATCGCATGTGCTGGTATTCATGCTTCGGAGTATTGTCAACCCGTTTAAGTTCAGTTTGGCAAATTTTGCTACTACTGGAGCATCAGCAATTCAAATTTTTCCATTGTTTTGGAAAGCAGTGAGTATTTGTGAGCTGCAATGTAGTGTTAAAGTTGTTGCTGTTACATGTGATGGGGCGTCACCAAATAGAAAGTTTTTTCGAATGCATTTTATTATGAACAGTGTTGATGACGGCAATCCTGAAGTTGATGTAACATATCGTACATTAAATTTATTTGCAAATGCGAAACGATTCATATATTTCTTCTCCGACCCTCCACATCTAATTAAAACAGCTCGTAACTGCCTAGCAAATTCAGGATCTGGTAAGCACACACGTGTGATGTGGAATGATGGAGCATGCCTACTTTGGAATCATATAGCTGAAATATTTTATGAAGATCAAGCATGTGGACTGGCATTATTACCAAAGTTAACACATGAACATATTCATTTAACACCGTACTCATGAATGTACGTTTAGCAGCACAAGTATTGAGTTCTAGTTTAAGGAAAGTGTTAACAGCATATGGTCCTCCTGATGCAGCTGCTATAGCAAAATTTTGTTCTATGCTGGATAATTTTTTCGATATTGTTAATGTGAAAAATCCAAATTCACATATTCACAACTTAAAACCATTTCTTGCTTCTTTTACATCAGTCAATGACCCACGGTTTTCCTGGTTGCGAAATGTATTCTTAAAATACTTCACTGATTGGCAGAACTCCATTGAACACCGTCCAGGGAATTTCAACAAAACAGCACGAAGTAGTATGTTTATATCATGGCAGACATATGAAGGATTAAAAATTACAGTGAATTCTGTTATTGAATGTGTTCAATTTCTGTTAAATAATGCTGTTGGTGGTTACATACTGACGGAGCGTTTTTTGTCAACATCCTCTCGAAAATTACTTTGGGAGACAACGAGCCATGGGATCACGTAAAGATAATCCTTCACTAAGAGATATTGGTTATCATGATAACACCATCAGAAACCAAAAAGTGTTCAGACCAATTGCCACTGGAAATTCTGAAGACCATGGTTAAGTAGAATTTAGCGATGCTCCATTACCATGTCGAAAGAAGGCTAAAAAAGATTAAAGATCGTGTGGAATTCGGATCATGATGGAGATGACTAACAAGACAGCTTTTTTTAAAACCACACATTAATAAAAAACATTGAATTGGCTTGACATTATTATTGCCTCAATCCCCAGCCTCAAACTGTTCCTCCATCCCCAACCAATTTCACTCCTAACACCACAAATAAGAAATTAATATACCTTTCTTCATGACTATATTTCTTTGTAAAGGTCACCCCAAAGTTTGAATTTGCTGTCTAGATGATTTACCTTGAGTAGAGTATTAATTGCAGGATATAAATTTTAGACTTATTTTTGCAAATTTAGTGTTTTTTGCAAACACAAATGCACAATTTCAATACACAAAATTTTATCCATCAAAAAATAAAACTTATAGTTTTATATCATAATACCAATCTATGTATTTAGCGGAAACCAAAAATTTGCCAAGATACTGCTTTTTTGAATAATTGTAGCTATAAAAATAGCTGTTTTGTAGAGAAGTATTTTCTAATGTCCAAGATCTAATGAAGTTGATCTTTGCTTGATATCAGTGCGAAGAGATTTGGTTTTCGATTTTCCACTTTGAAGTTTATGAAGCTGTTGCTTGTTCTTCGCATATGAATGCGACCTCACTCTGATATAAAGGGTGAATACATCCTCAAGTAAATTTAAAGCAACTTCTTTCTTGATTTTTTCTTCAGCTTTATGTTGGATTTTCGACAAATTAATTAAAACCCATGAATCTTTGACCAAAGATGTTATGATCAATTTTTGTGGAGGACTTCTCAGTATGCTTTCAAAAAGTATGACTCTGCAGTAGCAAACATGTGAAAATGCATGTGTATTAATTTTGAACAAACCACCACGATCTTTAATGTTAACTAACTTTTGATTGCGTATATCAGTCTCATCATCACTAGATTTACAAACAAGGAGAAAAGACAGTCGATTATCATTATAAACAGTGTGTTTTTTGGAAAATCGAATACGACGGTACAGAGTACCAACTACATATCCATCCAGGTAGTACATGATGGAATTTTGCTTTTCTGAAAAAGATATTTCTTCTTGATTGAAAGATATGACATCATTTTGAAATTTAGAATCTGTCAAATGTGCCAAAACATGATTTGCCAGTTCAAAACCAAAAAGCAGATGACTATGTCTACCCAAGTCATTGAGAGTGACTTCTGAATCTGTAAAGATTTTGTAAAACTCTGGATAGAATTTCTCTGCATCACCACTAAATTCATGCACTACATCCTTGATCAGGTTATGATATGGTAACACATCTTGAAGAGTGTCAAATGACAAAGATTTGAAACCATCGATTAAATTTTGTGGGTAGCACTGATCCGCTAAATTTTGCGCTGACTTCTTCAATAACCCTTTAAGAACTAGTGGATGCAATCTTTCTTCTGCTAAAGTTGTTGAAGTGGAAGTTTGTTGGTCTTTATTATGCTTGATGTGTTTGCTGTTAATATGACGAGACATCTATGACCTCTCAGTCCGGCCACCCTTATTTTTGATGATTGCTCGCAATACGGCCCGGTGCCCAGACTAGCTCTTTTTCTTGTGACTATGATTTAAAGTTCTCTCGACAGGTACAACCTACGCAGGCCAAAGGCCTGCCTGCTGTCGGTTGTTGCCATGGCTCTGGCCTATCAGTCTCTCAGTGTAAGATAATACGTGCAGTTATTAATAATAGTCTCAGTCTCAGTCTCAGTCTATCAACATAATGACAGGTTAAATGAGTACTTAATCCTAATAATAGCAATAAACAATATAAACAAGAATGTAAAAGAGCAACAACATCATAACAACATGCAAAGCAAGGAAAGCAAGACGTTAATCGACTACTACAGAAAAAAAGGTTATAAAAGTCATGGACAATATAACTTCTACAATAAAGAACAAGGAGAAAACTATGAGCAATGGGTTGAACGAGAAGGGGACATCTATCATAGAGTCTACCACGCCATATTCAACAACGGTAGATATCACGATAGAGGGAGCGTCGCAGGAGGATTGCGCTGTACAGACACTGAGGGATTCAAAAGAGCATGAGGAAAAGTATTCCAACTATTGGGAAACACAAGGTACGAAAAATACCATACAAGATGTGGAAAAGGAGACGAAGACACATTCCATTTCCACGCGATCATCGCACTTAGATGTGACAAAGACGGCAAAAAACTCGTTGACCGAAGAGTACTTAATAGATGGGTCGCAAAAGAACTCTCAAATAACACCAGAGGGTGCGAAAGTTGTATTGAAATTGTGCGGAGCGGGCTAACCTGCAAATGTAAAGATTGTGGATATGGAGCAAAATTCATTCCAATCAACGGACAAGACCATCTTGACAACGTCAAAAAATACATCGAAAGGAGAGAAAAGGAGGAACAAGGAGTGGACGTGGACAGAGAGCAAATGCAAGCGGCGGCTTGTACTAGAGAAGGATGTCGCTACCTTAAAGACCTTACATATTGTAGGTGTTTCTTGTATTCTTCTAATACTTTGTTACCTCCCTTTCTTCTCAAATGCATTAAGAAGTCACTCATCATTACTGCTTGTGTGCTAATCATTTCGCTATCCCATATTACTAACTTGTTTTCATTATTCTCATTTAACCAGCATTCTCCCCAATCTTCGTTAGTATATCCTCCCTCTAGCTATTGTTGCAATTTCACATCGTCCTGAGGTATTTTTTGCTCCGTTTCTTAGGCACCCGTCTTCATATAAGAGATTCCCCTCCCAATCGTAGGATAGAACGTGTTTGTATGTTCCCTCTATTTTTTTTCAGAATCCCGTCGCACTTTTCACATACATTTTTTGCTGTGTTGTTTATGTATATGTCACTCTCTAACTTTGGGATAGTTTTTGATCACACTCTCTTTCTCATTGCTGTTGTTGTTTCTAACTTGTAGAAGGCGTATTCTATTACTCTGTCTAAGTACTGTTTACAAGTTTTCATTTCATCATCTAAACTAATTCTCTTACGTTGTTCTTCATACTCTTCTGCTGCGTTTTCTTGGTCTTGCATTTCCATCGCAATCGTATCCGCTTGCTCCGCTATCTCTGTCTCCAACGAGGTATCCATCTCCCCTTTCTTCGGCTCTTTCGAATAGGTCTTTAAGGTAGCAGACGCTGCATTTTGGTTCACTTCGACACCCTCCTCTAGTACAAGCCGCCGCTTGCATTTGCTCTCTGTCCACGTCCACTCCTTGTTCCTCCTTTTCTTTCCTTTCGATGTATTTTTTGACGTTGTCAAGATGGTCTTGTCCGTTGATTGGAATGAATTTTGCTCCATATCTACAATCTTTACATTTGCAGGTTGGCCCGCCACCGTCTACGTTAAGTAGGCTTACTAGATTTATCGAACAATCAGATATCAGAAATAAGCTGTATAACCAATGAACTTTCAGGATAAAACTTGCGTAGGTTTGGAGCAGATGAAAAAAACAACAACTAAAAACACAGACGGTTTTAAAGGATTTATATGCTTACGCAGAAATCAAAAAAAAAAAGAAGTAAAGAAAAGAAAAAAATAGTGTAATGATATTCAGATTGAAAACGAGGTCATGGATATTGTGACGTAAATCGTAAGTATGAACCTCAAAGTTGTGAAAAATATGGTCTTATCATGTGTCGCTGTCTTCTTGACGTCAAACTTGTGCAAACTCACCGCTTGTGACGTCACACTTTCCATACGGTTAAATTTGGATTAGCGGGATATCTTTTCATTTGACTTGTTTTAAATGGTTTATAGAGATTTCACTTGGAATCAAATGTTTTTAGAATGTCGCTTTTTGATAAAGCGACATTTTTGTTTGTCAATTTCAAACCAGAATATTAAATGTATTACGTAATGGAATATCATTACGACAATATTATATGAATAAGTGAGGAAAACCCCACCTTTTTTTCCGCAGTTTAGGTTTTATGCACACCGTAAGGTTTTTTCATATCTACGTTTTGTTTCGATTCATGTCTCCTATTCGAAACAGGCGAAAGGGATATGTTTTTATAACATAGAAATATTTAACTGTTTGCAAGAAAGACAAAACCTACACGATTTCCCTTAAAATATGTACACACTTCAAGTTTTAAAATTAGAAAGAATGTAAATAGAGCCTTATAAATGTTATCCTTTTTTAAATGTTTATCTCTTCTTGAGAACGGCTTAATTGACATTTTTTCTTCAAATAATTAGTCAGAAGTAAACGTGAACTTTAAACAGACAAGGACATTGAAGGGATTCTCAAGAGGATCAGGTAAAAAAATGAACTCATGAAGAGGAGAACTTCTCTCAATTAAAGTTTCGCTCTGATACTCTTTATTCTATGTTCTGACAATCGGACAGAAAGTTTTCGTTACAAAAAGAATAGATAAATCTTTTATATCATTTAAAGTCGCGCTTACACAGCCTTCTCATTATTATTTATCATGTAAGGGTAACTTTTGTCTATCCGCCGGTTTTTAAAATTGACTACAAACCAATTTGACAAGATTTCTGCGTGTTATAATTATTTATGTATCTAATAACTCTAAATTAGAACTTTAGAAGCGATTGACAAGGGTGAAGGAGCTGTTGAATTTATAGAATTATAACTACTCTCCATCCCCGTTGAGGTTTTTAACTTAATTAACTTATCAGGGAAAAATCGGGAGAAAAGTTACTAATATTTTTGAAAGTGGCTTAATTTTTCTCTTATTTTTATTAACCCGATTTTTTCCCCGATAATTTAAGTAAAATTCGGATTAGCATGGTTTGGTTTTGGTTTACCTGTCCCTTTAAAATAATCATGCTCGAAGTCTCTGGGCAAGATTCGTTAAGTTGGAGGGTTGGAAGAAGATGAGAAAAAAGAAAGGGCAGCCTGTTTACATATTTTCCGGGATCACATTTTTAATATGTATAAGAAACGATAGTTTTTAAAGTATCTCAGTGGATCCACCCAACAAGACAACTGCAGTAGGCACTTTTTTCACGCTTTCAACGAGCGTGGATAATCCGTGAGTCGTGAGATGGTGAGTTGGTGAGTTGTAAAATTTACCGGCGACGAACGTTTATGCATCATCGGTAAATCGGTTTTAAATCAGATTCAAAAGTTTTCATAGGGAATCAACTACGATTAGTAATTTTACTAGTGAAGTTAAACTTTTATAATTTATACAAAATTACCACGAAGGGCATGATGGGTTATATCGGAGATAAACAAGGATAAACCGTAGAAACCATTTTGCTGCCAATGAAAAATAATGTTTTTTTATTCAATGTGTTCAACAATGTCAGGTTGTTTCTTTTAGGTTTATAGAATTACATTTTTCAATTTACATTTTACATTTTACATTCGGCCAATATTTTCTGAATGGAAACACAGCTTTAATAAAATGATCGTAACATTTTCACAAATGAAATCGGTGTTTGAATTTGAAATGAAGAATGTACCTTCTTATCCTACTTACTAGCATAGTTATAAAGAAATGAACGTTAAAGTTCTTGAAAGATAACGCTGGTAAGAAACAAATAAAAAACTGCCATGGCGGATATGAAAATAATTGTAATAAGAACAATGATGAAATAAGTGATCGCTATGACGAGTGATGTATTGAATGCTTTTTCTATGGATTGACCCGGTTGTCGGTCTGTCTTCATCTGCCGATTCTCTCGGCAGCTGGCTAAACCAAATCATGCTCAACTCACAAACTCACCGATTACTTTGACTCGCTTTCAACTTATCCGGCCCTGTTAAAGATAAGCATTGCAATAATCGTTTGAATAAAATTAATTTGAGTGTCCGTTAAGTTTGAAATAATAGTACGTAGTGTGATAATAATTTTTACAATATAGAATTATAATGGCAGATTTTTGATTTTCCGCTTTAATAATTGATCATAATTGATCAGTATTATGTAAACCCACTCTCTATTATATTAAACATGCTCTCCTTCTCTGAAGTTATTTTCAAAAGAAAAGAAAACAGAATCTTATTTTGCTTCCTACAAACAGTTCATTTAAACATCGCAAATTCTTAACCATCGCAAATTCATGGTGACGCCAGTGAATGCATATGAATTAATGAATGAATAATGCGCAGGCGCAAGTTACATGTCCTCATATTATAGTTCTTGAACCTATTTCAACTTCGTTGTTTGTTCAGCGTGATTGGGAACAGACGTTGAGTTCAGCTCCGCTTTTTCAGGACCTAGGAATGTTAAGAATACATTCAGGCACGGAATCGAAAAATATTATGAAAAAAGGATGCAAAAAGTTATTACTAGTATTTGCATGTTTTCGAGTACAATAAACGAAAAAATAACAAGAATAAAAATCGTTTAATGATTGTTACGAAGTGTTTCGTTTGTTTGTTCTTCACAAATGACTTGTGTTTGTTTATCAAACTAGCTGTCACTTCACATCTGATATAACGGTCTTTCACCACCAATTGGTTTTTTAAAAAAACACAAAATACGTCACAAAGGTGCCAATTTAGCGCTTCTTTGTTTAACTTTATATGGAGTGAACTTTTTCCTGTCTAATTTAATCAACTCAGTTTTTTATGAAGTTTCACAAAATTCAGACTTACATATTGGGTTTCATCTTTCGGAAACTGATTTTCAACGATATCAAAACAAATTTCCCCCACAGTAGGTGATGTCGTTCTGAGGTTTAGACATCAAGAAGAAAAGGCATCCATTCCTGGCAAAAGTGTTTGCTAAAATAGTAGGTGTCCGCTATAGTGTTTACAATGTAGCTTTGTTTATATAATACAGAGATATCCGAGACAATAAGTTTCCACTGGAATTATTACCTTTGCAGAAATTGGAAAGTACTTTTTATATGGGGACTGATTAAAATAACTTATAGTAGCTACATTTTGATTCCATAAACTTCCCGCAAAATTTTGATAATTAATTCCTTTCCCTTTATTAATTCACAGTTGCAACGCAGTGGAAATCCGTGTTTAAAATATGTGTTCTCCGACTACTCCTATCAACACTGGAGCGAAATGGTTATAATTTTTACAATAAATATTTGAATAAAATAGATTGTACTGCACCAATCAATTTGCAGTGCTTTGATATTTTATTGAAAATAAACCAAAAAAACAAAGCAAACTGCCACATTTTCGGATGAAATAAACAACAAATAACATTAATTATATTATGGTTTCTCTCTAGTGAAAATCGGCCCTTAAAGTTAACTTTGTGCATGTCCATGTGGAGAACAATATATATTTATATATAAACAAAACATTTAATTTTTCTTTGTTTTTCCTTAATTTCCGTTGGTTTGTTGGTTTCTTTTGTTTCATATACGTGGCAATTTTTGGTATTTTCGGCAGAAAAACTTTTAAGTGCATATAAATTATGCAATGCCCACAGACTGATTGCACGCTTTTTTTTTATAAGAATAGTGTATTTTAGTTTCAAGATGAATATTCTTAAGTTTTGGGCAAAATTCATCTTGATATATTCTTAGCATATTCTTAGTGACAACTATCGCGGAATGTAAAGTCAAACTAATGTCGAGGCCTTAATTTCAGATTTTGGATGAAGTAAAAACAAAGAATGAATCTGCAAATCGACCAACTGAAGAAATAAGATTTTAACATCCTGTAAATAAAGGAACTAAATATAAACATAACCAAAAGACTTTCTTCAAACACTAGTTTATACTATAACTTGTACTTCGCCAGAACCCATTTCGTTTAGACAGCCTGTTGTTTCCCAACATTTCTTTAGGAGATCATCATACGCGTCTGAGTTTATAAGTTTCTTTTAAGCCTCTCCACACCAATTGGATATCAATATTCTCCGCTCCGATGCTGTAAAAGACTTCTTCTCTTCTGTATGGCCATACCACTTGTCAGCATTTTCGTCATCCATAAGCCATTCGTTCTATTCCTTTCTAGTAAGAACCTTTAAGTGTTGCGCGATTCCAGCATCTACAACCTGCCACAAGTCGGTTGCATTGGGAAGGCCAAACCAGTTGATGCCGTGAAGAGAACTTACAGCTTCTTTGAATTCGGTAGTTTCGTGTGCGGTTAGGTTATCAAGGAACAACACAAATCGATCAAGACCTTCAACTGCTTCTGTTAGTTTCTTATTGGCCCACTCTACATAATTCTTTAGCCACTTTGAAATATTTGACTGCGAAACACAATATGCTTTTGCCAGTTGCTCCTGCAAGACACCCAGGCTCCATCTTTTCAATCACCGTTGCTTTGAACGTGGTGGTATATATATTTCGTTTGTTACTACCTCTCTGATTTGAAGAAACCTTTCTTGGGCTATCCGGAATAAGCAACGCCTCTGGAGTTAGCGGTGAAGCATCTATATTTGCTTCAACATCGGTTAATAAATTTTCAACGACTGAGTTGACATCAGAAGTTATTTTCTCTTCTGTTGTTAATTTGGAAGAAACTTTAGACAACGGTAGATCATGGTTTTCAGGATGCCTGCATTTTAACTGGACAGCTAAGTTAGAGTTTGTTTTGAATCTTTTAGGACAGTGTGAGCATAGTATATTCTTTTCCTCTATCACTGTTGTCTCCGCTATTTTCACTTCAACCTCCTTTTTGTTATAATTAACCGTCATTTTAAATCCCTGCCATGCACCAATGGTTTTTTGTTTATATTTTTTTCCCTTCTTCTCCATCTTGAAATCACAACAATTCGAAATCACAACAGTTCTTCATTTGTGAAATGTGACACCTAACAACTCCATCGTGGGGTTTATTTTTCTTGCTTCGTAATTTGTATAAACAATACTTTTACATAACTGCGAAGGAGTTTCTATTACGTTTTATTACTGTATTGATACTTCTATTCCCACTGGAGATAGCACGTTGCTATTCCCACTGGGAATTGCAAAGCGAAAAAAAAGATAAGTAAGTAAAAAAGAAGAAAAAAACAATGAGATTTGAGATAATAAGTTTGAAAATAAAGAATTTACATGAATATTCTAAATGTAATGTATTAAATAATTAAATTTGTATAACCAAAAGTCAAGATGACGATATTCGTACGATATTCTTAATTTTTTATCCAATTTCATCTTAAATATTCTTATAAAGTATATTCTTATAAAAAAAAGCGTGTATTGCAATTAATATTATTAATATTTTTAATTAATAATAGATATTAACTGGAATATTAACAGAATAAGAGACTGACCAACAAATTTTGTAACAAATCTTCACTTTAGTAAGTTATATGTACGTTGGTCCATACATAACATTATTGTGTACCACCACTTATTATTAGCGACGAACACTATTTTTTAACTGGCGGGAAGTGTTCAATAATGTCAGGTCTATACAGAATCTCGATATTACGAATCTGGTTCTCTGTACCCTCTCATATATGCTAATGGCTTGAGATTTGTTTTGATCGAATGTGACTAATGTTTACTATATGTATAACTCTTCCGATTCAGCTTCGTCATCAGAGATGGGAAGTTGTTGTGGAAAAGAAAAAAAGGACAATAAAGAAAGACAAGTTGTCAGTGCAAGTTACGATAATGGTAAAAATAAACCAAGCACCAATAAAGGGAACACCAGTGGAGCCGGTGGAGCGGGTGGTGATGGTGGTAAAGTAAATGGAAAGAACCAACGAGGTAATTGTATTCTCTATTGTATTTGATTATATTTTAGTTAATCTCATGGTTTGGGAAGATCGTTCTGGGTCGATTTAATTGAAACGAAAAACATAATCAATCTGAATCAACCTATTTTGGAGAGGAAGGTGTTGTTACAACTTTGCCTTTAACTCACGGTTGGAGTTGCAGTCGGAGTTACAGATTTTGGAGTTACAGTCGATTACCTATAATCTTCCCTACTTTTTAGTATTTTCTTTTTAATACTTTCGACTTTTGATGGAGGAATGAAAAAGTATCGATGGTAGTTTTTGTCACTATGATATTATATCTGGAGCAAAAAGAAATTAATGAAGTTATTCCAAAGACAAACAGGTTTCAGAAAACAAACTCGTTCATATGTTGAAAATGCACCGATTAAAACCTCCCTATTTTGCAATCAACCTTATACATTTTGAATGAAAGTATTTTATTGACTAGAAACGTACGTAAGTTGTGTTCGAAATATCAAAAATGAAGTCCAGATGAGATAAAGTTTGAGAAAGAAACAAAACGTAAAACATTTCCATATAATATGAAAAAAATTAAAAAAATAATGAAAAAATATAGCCCAAAAGTTTATCCAATCAATGATAGGATTAGGTTTTAGGGTTTTACCTGTATTTCAACTTGTTTAATTGTTTTAACCTCATTTGCAGTTCATTCAAACCTTCACATTGAGGTTGCTTGTTTAATTCTACAAGTTGAATCGTTTTTTCAGTAAATTGAATGGATTCCGGTATAACACTGAATCCGCCACTAAAATAACCGGCAGCTTAACTGGTGTTAAAATCAGTATGGTATATCTTAGGTGCAATTGGCAAGAAAAGAGAAAGCGTGAGTGACGACGACGATGCCTATGGTGAAGATGACAACAGGAAAGAATGTAAACAAGATTCCGATCAAAATGGCCACAGTAATTCGGATTCACATACGACACATACTCAGTCAGGACACGATGACCATCACCTCACTTCTACAAGTCATCATACAACTTCATACGGTAGTGGTGATGGTGGAGGCAGCTCGTCGCGTCACGACTATGGAAGTAGCCATCACAATTCATCACACGATTATAGCAATCATCATTCTTCGTCGCATGGTTACAGTGACAGCCATCAAACGTCATCACACAGTTATAGTTCGCATGATTATGGTGGTAGTAGTGGGGGAGGAGGCGGAGGTGGAGGTGGAGGGAGGTGGAGGTGGGGGCGGTGGTGGATGTAGTAGTGATGATTAAAAAGAAAGAATATTGTAGACTCTGTGTCATTGCTTCTGATTTGTAGGACAGTCCTGCATCAACAGCCAATATAACAAAACAAGATTGCGCTATTTATTATATTTTTTGTATAAATGATTATTACGAATTCTTTTATTGTCGCTATACCGTTTATGTTATTAACACGTTGCGTGGCGAGGAGGAGTATACTCGTCATGACTGGCCAGTTTTAGAGTGTTGAATTTGTCGGCGTATGTCTCGAAATATAAACCTTCATCGCAGCGATTTTCATGAAAGAAAATAATTGTTTGTAGATTTTGAAATTTCCGTCGGCAGTCGGCAGTTTTTATATAAAACCTTATTGATGATGCCATTAGATACCCAACCTTGATGGATTCTTATTTTGTATTGCTTATCATACATACAGTCAAACCTCCCTAAAGCGAACGCAAACGGGACCAAAACAATGTGTCTGCAAAAAGGAGGCTCTTCTACACCGGGGCGAAGGGAGAGGCTAGTAGGCCCGCTCTCTATAAAATCCATTCTACTCAACCTATGACAATGAAACTTATTAGGAATGTTAGGATAACCTTTTGTTCATTTATTCCACTACTAAGTGTTACCATGGTTATCAAGTAGTGTTGCTTAATTCGTTGCTAAGCATTAATCAAAAATATAGATGTGTCCCGTCTTGAAAACCTTTGTTCACATTTTAGTTGTTTAATTAAAGTATCTAGGCATAAAGTCTAGGACATTCAAATCATTTCATACAGCGCACAACCTAGTGCTGCAACATTATCTTTTGAATTCCATTGTTGAAAAGACCAGTTTTTCTTGAGACACCCCATGCTTAAAAAATGTGTTGTTTAAAAAAATGTGTTGTAGTGCTGCATCATTTCAAAATTTCATGTTGCTAATTTATCTAAGATCCTAGTAGTACTGTTGCTTAACTTTTGGGAAAATTTACTAGTGTTGCTTATAAACTTGTTGCTTATAAAAAAAAACGTGTAAGCGTCTGTCAACATTTCGCTCGATAACATACTCAATGAGTATTCCCTGTTAGTAAAGTCATTGAATTGCACCTATGGTGGTGTGAAGTTCCATGTGAACACTTCACATCTGAACACTGCACAAAAATTTAAGAAAGGGAACTTCACACAAAACATCTACTTTGTGTTAATCCCTAAGTAAGTCAAAAGTTACGGTTCTTCATTCAAACAAGCCTTCCTTTTCCAAAATATTTCTTAGCGAACCAATGTCCCGTTCATTTTTGCTTTAATAATTATTTGAGAGTAATAAATCCTCATAGTATTGCTATACCCATCACAGCCACCACCAAACGATATTCATAAAAATCTCTAGATACATCACTGCCTATGCCAAATTACTTCTCTCTGTGTCTTCTCTTATTTAATACATCATCATCATCATCATCATTATAATTATTATCTATTACACCCTTATTAATATTTTCAATCTTTTACTTATTTACAACAATTCAATAACAAAAGTTCATATTTATCACTTGTCAAGTTACTTACCACCACTATTGGCATTAGATTGACTTGAAAAGGTCACATAATTTGGAACTTTATCACTAGATTGATGGTTTCCTTCGCTATAGGCAGCTTTATCAACTGCTCTCCATGATTTCACCTCATTGCTACTTCCTAAAAGAAAACAGTCAATAATCTTCTACACAAAACTTACTCACAACCAAGCAACAACTAACTCTTGTGTTCAATTAATTCTTTCTTTGATTCTCTTTTTATGGATATCTCTATGTGACAAAGTTTACAAGGATTTTTAACTGTTTTATTGAAGAAAGAATTTGAGTCAACGTTGTTTGTGGTGCTTTACTTGAGCTTTGCCAAGGGTAGCACAGCTTCTTCCAGAGGATTATACATTTTGCATATAAGTAGTTCTTATTATTTAACATAAATTTGTTTCCCAAATATTTCCAACTGGTTCATAATTTATTATACTCAATTTTTTTGAAAATTATATTATCTTTATTCCAATAGCTAAAAATTTGTGTTGTGATTTAAGAAACTAATAAACTTCATCAACATCGCAGAAAATAACGTCTTCCTTCATGGTGTTAAAAAATAAATATGCATGTTTTATAAAACACTATAAAAATAAGCTTTTTCGAAAGTTGTTTTGGTGTTTAAAAGTTGTTTCATTTCCTTTTTATATTTTTATGATTTATGATTTTTATGACTTTCTGAAAAGATTTTTTTAGTTCGTTATTTTACGACTTATTAAAATTCACGAAAGTGAGAACTCCCTTCAATTTATTCTTAACTTCGGAAACTCTATGATAGAGAGTGTTTCGGATTATTTTCGAGTCGTTTAATAGGTGAATAGGTATATTTAAATGTTCCATCAGAATGCATATTTGCAATTGTGCTGTTTAAAATAAATATAATAATAGACATTTATGTTCACAAAACATGTGATAGTTGAAAATGTCATTACGAGCATACAATTTAATAATGAAAAGTATCACCAGAAGCTTAAACATTTTTTTATTTTTTTTTAGAAAACAAAGATAACGAATATGTTTTTCTAAAAAATGTGATAGTTATGTTTTCTGTTCTTTTCTGTTTATTATATAATATACTTTTACACTTTACGAAAAGCTTGTTTTATTTTTTAGAAATAACAGGACTAACTTAAGTAAATTTTCATGCTTGGTTATATATTTCTTTTATTTGCATCATCTTCTTTTAATTCTTTCTATGCCGATAGTGATATTACGCTACATATGTTTCCAAATTTGATAATATCCTTCACCATAGGAAACCTTTTAACTTGTTCATATAACTTAAGATAATACAATTTTTCAAAATCTCTTTACCAAAAGAATTATCTGTTATGTTTTCATTTTTATGTTTGTCAACATCATTTAACTATATGAGTATTTTGTGCTAATAATTTAACATCATGAATACTTGCTTGATTTATAGCCACACAATCCGCTGGTATAAGCAGAAATCCTTTTGCCAATATGTGCATCTAGTTTATACTCACTATCTATATTATTCCTATTTTTATCAGGAAACTTTTGTTTTGTTAATTCTTCACTAGATGCAGAAACATCTCGCCATGATAATAAAGTTGACTTCGCTGAGTTTACTCGTTGAGGGATCACATAATGTCCAACTTTTGCATCTTCTTAAAAATATCAAAATTAAATTGACAACAAAGGCTGTCATGACAACAACAACAACATAATAATCATAATAATTGATTCTCACCCTTGTCAAATTATGAATATCTAAAATTTACAATGGAGGACAGGAGCCATATTCAGAATAAAAATACAACAAGGATGTTTTGTTCGACATATCAAATAGAGGCTTTCATTGCTTATAATATTATTTCAAAATTGCTCAAAAGGTATAAGTAGCTGTTCCATTGCAATATCAATACTCTTTGAAAGCTATAATTTTGATATTTCCTTCATGGTAGAATGCTGGATACTATCCACCTCATTCTTAATATAGGCTTGAATTTTTATAAACAAAGAAAAACACTGATTGAATGTGTTGGATCAGTCATATATATGCCACTACTAATTACCTATGCTGTATGAATCAATAATTTCCTGTTATAACTAAATTTTATTTGAGTACTGCTTACCAAATCAAATAAGAGAATGAAAATTAAGGGATTTCTTTTAGTCGCTAAAATATACTTACAATATGAATTGAAAATGTACCAAAGTAGATAAAGTAAACAAACATGTTTTTACTAATTTACAACAAATCATCTTTAGTTGTGGAAGAATTTGTTGATAGAAAACAAGTCAAACTCGTATAAACTATTTGTTATTACTTGTTAAGTCTGTTTTCTAATAAACGCCGCTTTTCAAGACGCAGCGTTTATTAGAGGGCGTCGTTTATTACAAATGCTTGGATATAAGTGCAGCATTTAATAGAGGGAGGCATTTATCAGAGGGCGGTGTTTATTAGAGGAAATACGGTAGATGATTTCTGTATAACAGGTTAATCAAATTATAACAATGAAAATAATAATTTAAAAACATACCAATATTTTTTAGCCAATCAATAATATCAATATGCATGTGGTGACTAAGCACATGAATATCTTTGCTTGAAGCAAATAAAGATTTTTTTAACCAACAGAAAAAACAATTACGCGTTTAAAAGTTGTGTCATTAGACAAGAAACACAACACTATTATAGGTATATTCAATAAGAGTAGTCAGTGATATGATCATCACGTATGTAGCCTATTTAAAAAATCTAAACGTTTCTAGGTCATGAAAATCAAATTTATCATCAGCATATTGTTGATAATAGCAATTATTTTTATCCCTACAATGTAGAGTCTTCCTTATATAGAGTTTATTGGTAAAACCACCGATAACAAAAAGTTATACCAGTAAAAATCGATATTTCTTTTGAATAACCAATATTTGAGGTAACCTCCCGATAACTTATCCGTATTGTGTCGTTCTTAGATTTGTAACCTCTAATTTGTACCGATAAATTCATTTTACTTCTTTTCCCTTGGACAGTCACCTATTATATAATAAACAGAAAAAAGGGGAAACATAAATTGGAAACGTTGAGAGAAAAAAGATTTATGTTAAATAATAAGAACTACTTATGTGTCAAATGTATGAAACTCTAGAAGAAGCTGTGCTACCCGTAGCTGAGCTCAAGTAAAGCAGCATTCTAACACCACACACAATGTTGACACAATTCTTTCTTCAATTTAACAGTTAAAAAACCTTGTAAACTTTTGAAAATTAATGATTTACCTTATCGAAGTGTTTTACTTTCTTTGAGAATGCATTTTATCGACATTTTTGAAGTGATTTTTAACAGAAACGGTTCTTTCTTCATCTTTGAATCCAAGTAAACAGTGTAATTGAAGGAATGGAATATATGAAAAATAGTTTTGTCAAGGTTTGGACAGTGAAATGAAGAGAAAAATGAAAACAAAGCTGGTTGTAATGTCTTTCTTCCTTTTGCAGAAATCCAATAAGTTACACAGGGTTTTTCTATAAGTCATTATAATATACTTACAATATTAGCGGAAATTGTACGAAAGTAAATAAATGAAACAAACATGTTTTTAATAATTTATAACAATTCAATAACAAATGTTCATTTTTATCACTTGTCAAGTTACTTGCCACCACTATTGGCATTAGATTGACTTGAAAATGTCACATAATTTGAAACTTTATCACTAGATTGACGTTTTTTTTCCCTGCAGCCAGTTTTGTCAACTGCTCTCCATGATTTCACATCATTGATACTTCCTAAAACAAAATACCTAATTTGATGTTTTAGAAGAAATGGAATACATGTTTATACCGCTTAGACCACTCTTTTTTATTTAGCTGAGCAATACTTGACAATAAAAATAAAAGAGTGGTCTTTGAAAAAATAATGATCAATATAATAGCTCAGAATATAGAATTGTATACATCGTAGACAATTGCTTTCCCACGTTTAGAAACAGAAATTGTTATAATTGCAAAAATTATCTGCAGGATCATTGACCACCCAATAATAAAGTTCAATGCCTGCTTGTTTATTAAGGAGGGATATCTCAAAATTATCAGGTCAGCTAACACGAACAAGCATTTAAAAAAAAAAGCCGTTCATCGATCAGGGCATTTAAAGGGACCCTCCACTTAAAACACAAATCTCCCTAACACCTTGTTTTTCTTTTTCTTAAAATAGATTTGTTGATTACAAGAACTAATATTTTCATTTCAAATAGAATGTTTTTGTTTTTTCAACCAAAAATGCAATGAAAAAAGGTCTTTGTATGAACAACAGAGGTGTTTCACGCTTGCGGAGATTGTAGGGTACCTTACGAGTGATTACTGTTTAAAATGCCTCCAGCTATGGTGTACTACATACACCTTCAAATCATGTGCTTTTTGCTGTGTAAATAGTTTTATCCAATCAACACGTTTAAACAACCGATGTGATATGAAAGTGGGAAATAAAGGCCAACTTTGATTAGGACAATTCGCGCAAAACTGGTGCTGATACTTCACTTTCATGCGATTTAATAGCGGCATCCTCAGTCTATTTGGAGCCATCAACAAGACCGTTTGCTGGTCAGCAGGAGAGTTAAAGCAATGCTCAATGTTTCTCTTAGCATGTAGTACGTTAACTGTCTTAGAAATCAAAGGGCCATTGAAATAAATGGATATGGCCTCATAAGCATTAAAAATCCCTCGTAATTATTTATTTATGTTTTCAATTCTTTGATATTCCTGTCACATCAACAACTTGTTGAGACAATGGTGAACAACCTCATCAGATGGACAGGTGGCAGAGGATGTGACAGTTAGGAGGGTAGTGTGAAGGTGATTTTGAGGGCACTGCAAAAGCATGTGCGAAACAGAATTGACTAGAGATTTTAGCATCTAAGATTTTGTTAGAAAACTTTCACAATTTAATTTACAACATTGGCTGTCCTTTTGTGGAATCCCACAAAAATTATCTACGTTAACATTTTTTGAAGGAATAACACAAACATGATATTTCCAAAGGAAGTGGAAGTACCTGCTTTCATACATCGTAATAAGAGATTATCATTGATTGAATCGTCCTTTTACATAAGATAATTTTTTTGTGAATATTTATCTTTTCTTTGGGTATATACGCTTAAATCAAAGTAAGTAGAAGAGTACATTTCATCTTTAGAATAGATTGAGAAAAAGATTTCTGAGCGTCCCTTTAAAATTTTGGTGATTATACCATAAAACATTTATTAAGAAAATATAATTTCATAAACAAAACGCTTTGTGATTATCCTATAAATACACATAAAGGCAACAATCTTATAAAAAAAAGGGAAGAAAAAAAAAAATTAACTCTTGAAAGTAGACAATTTAACAAGATTTCGTTCTTGAGATTACACTGTAAGATAACATTTTGAAAACAGTAAGGTTGATGAACAATCAAGGAAAGCCTTAGAAAAGCAATATGACAAAACACTATTGTTCATTGAGCACTCTTTTAAACGTTAATATCTACTGTTAAATGAATATTAAGAATGTTAAATTGAACACTAAAAACAATGTATCACTTTTTCTTTGAAATGTCACATAAAACAATGGTGCATAAATCAATTTCTTTAACTAATACTATTACGCTCAGTGATATTTTCTTCCAAAATTTTATTTTTAAGAAACTTTACGTGTCCGCGTAAGATAATTAGCTTTTACAAAGGATAGATGTCTTTTGAACATGCATTTTCATGTTCAGTTCTATCACATGTCTAAACAAACTACGTAGAATACAGAAGAATTTTAATAATTACTTCATATAACATAAATCTGTACACAAAAATCTTTTATATAATTTTGTAATTCATTCCTTTGCAGACCTGTGAAGTTTGTTTCTGGCTGTACTTTATCCGGACATATTAGAAAAAGAACTTGTGTATGAAAAACTCTCCTCTACATGCAACTTCTTCTGCAATAAACTCATTTGTCTGTATCATATAGACAATCTTTGATTGTGATGTTCCAGGAGATTTTGATAACAAACAATAAAATGTTGCAACGTTATAAACGTTTCACATCGTTTGCTAAACGTTGATTCAGTAAAGAAATAACGTTTTATCATTGCTCACATAATGTGTAAACGTTTAACGTAACATTTACTTCTTTACAACATGAAACGTTATTATTCAGTTGAAGAAAAAAGATCAAACGGTTACCTCGAAAGTTACATCAAAATAGAAACCGTCCCCATTCTTTTTTATATAAGTTTGACAGTGTTTCTATTTTTGGAAACACCTCAGGAAGATGGTTACGTTTATTTTAGTATAAAGCTTCCATTTCCACTAGGGGAAGGTCGTAGAAAATGGAAAAATTTAACAAACATTTCACACAATTAGAACATTTTCTTCACTTTTCTCTGTTCAAATTAAAAGACAAAAAATTTATTTCTGACACTCCAGGGGGGTTTTGATAACAAACGGTATTACGTTATTAAAATTGCTAACGATATAATGTTACATTGCTTATTCTATGTTATGTATTTTGGTAACATTACAGAGTAACTGTAATGGAACTTTAATAATGTATTACAATATAAGGTTACAATGTTAACGTTGTGTACAAAAATGATATGAAAGTTATAAGATACCTAAATCTATTAATAAATTTCAAAAAAATTAGAAAATTAGCAAAACAAATTGCATGTGCTAGGGCATTTTGAAAATAATTCGAAAATGTTAAAGCATAATAATTGCAGCTCAGTTTTTCATAAGGTTGTGTGAGGAAAATTCAGGTCAGTTGCAGTACTTCATGCTAAGACTCTTATGCTCAACTGTTGTAATCAATGAGACTCAAACAGACAGCGGTACTACCATTTGAAATCATGCCACAAGCTTACCAACTGGCCATCGTCAACACTGAAACCTGCAAGAACTGTGCAAGAACTGTGCGCTTTACAGCCAGAACATGGGAGAGATTTGGAGCCCTGTCACAGCTTTCAGACATTTTCCCCAGGGCTCTCCTGTAATAAAAGAAGGCACAAGCATCGAATCACTTGTCTAAATTATGGTGCACGTGCAATCATGCATGGTGGTTATAAATGAAAATAATGAATGAAATAAGGGAATTTCAAGAAGACAAAATAAATAGTTATTATCTTAAGGACTTATTATCAAACACTAAAAAAACTTTTTAAAAGTGATCTTAAAAATTGTCTTCATGGCCAGACTGATTTATCTTACATCGTAATTCTAAACGAGGAAGGATCAGTAAGAAACAGTAAGGTAATAGTTCTCCTGCAAATTGATTTTAATTTGATTCCATTCATTCATAGATTTTCTTTAACTTACAAGTCTTTATTTATAATGTAGGGAGGAGAGTATCTCGGTTTTTTTTGTCTGATTAGCTGGCTCATGGCACTGACGAAAACAATTAACAATTTTTTGTATGATGTACATAGAAAATGGTATCCATATATCGCACATTTTATGTATACAGAATATTTCCTGTCTCGTCGTTTTTACATCAAGTATACATCAAGAACGGTATTATTTTGATTTAACGGAAGATGAGTAATTTAAAAAAAGTAGTTTTGCGACTCGTCAAGGTTACGTTAAAATATTTTCATTTGTTTCTTCCTTTTATCCCATATGTTCAAGAATTTCCTTCCCTAGCAGAGTTTACAGAATTCAATGAAAAATCACTGAAAACGTTGCAATAACTAAGCGTTAATTAAGGGTACATTTCTATTTAGTGAAATGTCTGTTGAAAAAGAAAAATTCAACAAAAAAAACACATTTTTACTACCTAAAAGTTATTCGTCTTTAAATAAAAACCAAGAAATTGGAGAAACTGACTAATAATGAAATTTTTGTCATTGTTATGGGCTAATGTTAAAATGTAAAAATTTAACATAACCGTTACTATAGTTCCTATAGAAGATCCTATAATGTTATGGAACTTAAAAATAACGTTAGGTAGATACATAGAAGAACCTTAATTTACATTTCTTTTGTTCTTTATAGCATTATTACGTTATTCAAATAACGTTATATCGTTTGTTATCAAAATCCCCTGGAACATCACATATTTTAAACTGTAAACAAAACTACTGTGTCTGTTCTGTAGATATTTCATTTCCGTCAAAAATGATAAGCCAATAACTGATCACTGAAATACCAAAAAAAACAGTATTCTTTCTAAAAAACAGACGTGATTGATCTTAACTTTCAACTTTAACCAGTTTTTTTTTTTTTTTTCGTTTTTGTGTGCAGTTTCTGTTTTCGAAATTTCATTCATATAAACTTTATTTCCTGTCTTCTACATAGATTAAGCATTGAAATCTAAAAAGTAAATAAAGATTTTAATATTTTCACATTTAACCTTAAATCTTGCTGGTAAATATGCAACAAATACTTTTTCTTTCTGGATAACATGGGAATTAAAAGCTTCAAAACCTAAAGCTTTGTGAGGCTTCTCTAATTTTCCATTCAGCAAATAAAAAATTAAGTGGAGGCAGCCCCTTAATTCTGAGCATCACCCTACAATTATCGGTGCTATTAACGTGAAAAGTTAATGTTAGTATTAACGTAAAAAGTTAACGTTGTTATTAATGTAAAATGTTATCGTTATCAAACTTGTTCAGAACAATATTCTTTGAATATATTAACATTATAAACTTTCAAAATTAACGTTAACGAATTTTTATGAAGACGCTAATTAACTTTAATTCTTTTGGGTTTTTTTACGTTACTTACATTCAGAAATAACATAAATATCGTTGTTATCAAAATCCCCTGGAGTAAACAAAAACCCTGAAATTAGCATAAGGGAACTCCTTTTAATCTCCTTCTTTTAATAGTTTCATAAAGTGTGAATGTTTCCCTAACACGATTAAGCATCTCCAGAGGAGAATTTTAAACTAAATTGGATGTAGCAACCATTGAAATTCATTGAAAGAGGCGCTTCAAAAAGGAAGATGTTTGTTTACAGTTTTGATACACAATGAAATAACCATAAGAAGTAAGACAGTGACTGATAGTAAAAGAAACTATAGAAGAAGAATGAAAAGTCAATTATTTGTATTGTGCTCTAACGTGGTAATTCTTTTGCTTTCATGAAAAAGATCTAATGAATAAATACATGAAATAGAGTACAGCTTTCATCAGCAGCATTTTCATCGATATTCGTGTTCATGACACCATCAAAAATGTCCACATCTGAATCATTATTCAATTCGCTATCAGAAATCTAAATGCCAGCGTGACACTCAAAGTACATTCCTAATAATTCAAACTATCGGTAACCGGTAACTGGAACTGTCTTAGAACCAGCCATGATTACTTGGACATTCGGTTGGAGGTTCGAGTTATCGCAAAATAATTGTTTCTTTCTTTGTGAAACAAGTATTTACTGATTTGACCGATAACGTATTATTGTAGTCATCAGGTCTTCCATCATCATTATCAGAAGCAGCGACATCATAGCTATTATCGTCATCATCACATTCTTCCAAAAAATCATTATAATCAGTATATTAAATAGACATGTCTTAACTTTCTTTTATAACATCTTTGTAACAACTATTTGACGAAACAAACTCACCAACGCTTGATTCATTTTCTGGAGGAAGTTGTGTGTTATCAACTAAATCAAACAAAAAACAACTCACTTCACACCGAATAAAATTATAAAAAAATGGCCTGGAAGTTACATCTTTTTTTTCGAAGTTGGAATTTTCATACATGTGTGCATGTCTTACGCTTTACGAAACTCAAAATGCTACATAGGTTTTGTAGTTTTTATTATAATAAGCGATCATCTTTTTCAGTTCAAAATTATCATGTATTTTGACTGTGTATTAACTCGAAAGTTAATGTTGTTTTCACATAAAATGATAATGTATTCTCTACATAAAACTTCGACATAATTAAAATAAATGAAATTAAAATACAATCAATGCTGAAGAAAAGTCAAATTTTTGAAAAAATAAGATATTTCAATCGAGGAGGGCTAACGTCAACCCGGGCGCTCCTTCGATATTCAAAATTTGGGTGACCTTCCACCACATGTCGGTTACTATAATGGTTGCGCTGAATGTCCATGTTATTTAGGATGACTTCTGCTCAGTTTCTGTTGTCTTTATTAACTGTAGCCCAGTTGATGTATAATTTAGTTTTAAGATTTATAATTTATTTAGAAATTCTAGTTGTTAAAGAAATTAAAGATATTTGAATATTTTTTTCCCTGTCTCAGATCTGAGCTATATGGTTTGATCGAGTGTAAGGCGAGGAGGGGAACTAAATATATATAGCTAGCGTATATATTTTTTTATTATTTATTGAATATTTGTTTACGACAGGATTACAATTATAAACTTCAGTTATAAACTGCTATTAATATTGGTCCTGTTTCAAAAAATTCCAAATATGTTAAAGTACCGTCTGGCAAACACTTCTCCAAAAATGTTAAAAAATATGTTGAGCTGGTTATAGTGGTGCCTCTACATTCACAAACAGTAAACACAAGAAAATAAATAATATACAAAATTAAATAGTTGATTCAGTCATAACATAGTATGTAACGCTAGAGTATGTAGACTTTGTGTAGTTATTATGCGAAAAATAAGAATAATAAGCGACCTGATGTTATGACTAAATACGACGTGTTCTTAAATGTTAAAATTAAATCTTTTGACCTGTTATTTGAATTTCCCGAATGTCTTGATCGATTTTATTTCAATGGGCAGTGAATCGTATATCCTTGCACCTATGTAATAAAGTCCATTTATCGCTGTTTTCAAGTTTTACTGTCGGCAGTTTTACAAGTTTGTTGTTGTTCTTTGTATTTACTGACTGGTCGTTGATTTTGTAGCACTCACGATATACTTCATTCACGTAGTGGTTCAGTAGACACTTCTTTATAAAGCAACAAGCATGACTGGAAAGTGCTGTCGATTTGTACGTTGTGGGTATTGACTATTTTTCTGGTACATTCGTTCAGCGAATACATTCGTTTTATCTGTGTTGGGGAAATATTTAGGTCGGTATTTAGGTTTTGAAGTTATACGTAGGTACTGGGCGAGCCTTACTTTTGAAGATCAACTCAGAGACATTTGGTCTTGTTAATGCAAGGAGTATAAGACGTGATACAGCTCTCTTGAAATTGATGTCGAAGTTTTCCTATAATCGTATTGTGGGGTCAATGATGGTTTCAAGATTTTTATACTTTTTGGTGTTGTTTTTAGCACTATCTCCGAACTTAAGGGATAGTGACTTTACTGTCGAAAGTTTCCTGTTTTTTGAAAAAAGCAGAGATTCTGTTTTGCTCTTCTTCAAGTTGACTATTAATTCGCTATCTTCAAAGAAGGTCTTGATGTTCTCGATTTCTTCGTTCATTATCTTTTCGATTTATTCTGTCGATCGACCGAAGGTGTACACTACTGTATCATCGGAAAACATCGTAACATTACAGTTTTTAGACAGGTTTCAAAGACATTAAAGAATATCATGAGAGTAGAGGACCGAATATATTTCCATACGGTACGCCACATACAACAGACGTTGGCTCGGAAGTTCGAACCACACAAATTGTTGTCTGTTGAAAAGGAAACTTAGAACCAGTGCAATACATTATCGATGACGACATAGGTAGAAAGCTTGTTCATTAGGCTACGGTGACGTATGGTGTCAAACAGTGCACCTACAAGTCTATATTTATCGATATGTTTTCTGGTGTTTGTCTATTAGCAGATTTGCCGTCATTTCTCTTGAACAGTTTTTACCCATATTGTTGTGCATAGAAGAGATTATTATTTTCCATGTAGGTCGTCAATTGTCTGTGCACTATCCGTTTAGCTATCTTAAAGATAACAGACAAGATTGAGATGGGTCGGTAGTTCTCAACTGACTTTGTCTTACCAGATTTGAATGTCGGCGTGATTCTTGCGTTTTTCCAATCTTCTGAAAAGTAGCATTGGTCAGGGATAAATTGATGATGAAAGCCAGCAGTGATGCAGTTGCGCTTGCAGAGCCTTTAAGTAGATTGGATGGAAAGTTTGTTAATACCAGTAGCTTTTCTGTTCTTTAACATATACAATATATATATGTATACATATATAAATGATTTTATAAACATGGAAACATTCAATATTGAATACTCCACAAAGAATATCCCTTTACCTAAAAAGGATGAATTTAAATTACAACTGATACAGAAAACAGAAAACTTATTAAAACGAATGAGATGGAAATGTCTTCAATTTATGGGAAAACTAGAAAGCAGTACAAATACAACTTATGGTTTTCCTTCGAGAAAGTGTCCACCACTTGTCGAACAGCTATCAAACTTTGAATACGATACGATGATGATGGTGAAAAATCTTGAATTTAGAAAAGTAAAGAACGAGTTCCAACAAAAGTTAGAAGATGATCTAAAAGAAATTCGAAACACTTCAGATTTATTTATAAATGCTGATAAGTCACGTAACATTTACAGACTCACTTCAACTGAATACAATAAATTACTTCAAGAAAACGTCACGAAAACATACCGTAAAAGCACAAACGACAAAGTAAAAGTAATTAATGGCGAAACAAAAAGTATTGTTACTAAATTGAAAATCCTGGATAGAGTTGAAAAATTACAGGAATCAGAAACTTACTTCACAATCAAAGACCACAAAGAAGGATTCCCTAACACAATATCTTGCCGATTGATCAATCCATCAAAAACTGATATTGGAAAAATTAGCAAAGAAATATTAGACATCATAAACAAGAAAATTTTATATAAATTTAAAATAAACCAATGGAAGAATACAACATCGGTATTAGAATGGTTTAAAGCCATTGAAAGAAAAGACGAATGCTCGTTTATAATGTTTGATATTGAAAGTTTCTACCCTTCAATTTCAGAAAAACCTTTCAAAGACTCGTTAAACTTTGCAAAATCAGTCTGCGAGATCTCTAACGATGACATATCTATTATCATGCAAGCAAGAAAGACTCTCCTTTTCTTGAACAGCGAACCGTGGGTAAAAAAATCTGGCAATGAGAATTTTGACATTCCAATGGGATGCTTTGACGGCGCTGAAGTCTGCGAGTTAGTCGGTTCCTATATTTTAAAGAAACTTTCTAGTATTATCAATAAAGAAGACATCGGTTTGTATAGAGACGATGGGTTAGGTTTATTTCGAAATTTATCTGGACCCCAAAAAAAACGGAAGAAAAAACAGATAGTTAAACTATTTAAAGAATGCAATCTAACGATTACTATTGATATCAACCTTAACACAGTAAACTATCTAGATGTACAACTTAACATCAAAGACGGTACGTATAAACCTTACCGCAAACCTAACAACGAACCAATTTATATCAACCGTTTATCCAACCATCCTCCAAACATTATTAAAGATATACCTAAATCTATCAACAAACGTATTTCTGATATTTTTTTAAATGAAAACATCTTTAACAACGCCATTCCGACCTATGAAAAGGCATTAAAAGCCAGTGGTTTCAATGAAGTACTTACTTACAATATACATGTAGCTCGAAACGAAGATGAAAAAGAAGAAAGACAACGCAAACGTAAAATAATCTGGTTCAATCCTCCTTACTCAGCAAATGTGAAAACCAACATTGGTAGAATATTTTTTAAATTGTTAAATAAACATTTTCCAAAGCAAAATTCACTGCACAAAATATTCAATCGTAATACAGTTAAGATCAGTTATAGTTGTATGAGAAACATCTCTTCTATAATATCATCTCATAACAAAGCGTTACTAAGCAAAAAAGATGAAGAAGTATACGGTTGTAATTGCAGAAAAAAGATTACATGTCCTCTTGAAAACAAATGCCTAACGCCAAAAATAGTTTACAGAGCAGATATATCGAACGACAAAGATCAGGAAAAGAAAGTTTATATCGGATTAGCGGAAACACCTTTAAAGGACCGGTATCGAAACCATGTCAAATCTTTTAAAAATAGAAAATATTCCAAAGAAACAGAACTTTCTAAATACATTTGGGAGTTGAAAGACGATAGTAAAGAGCCATTATTAAAATGGAGCATATTGAAAACAATTAAAAGTCCATTACGATCAAAGTCATGTATATTGTGTTTAAGCGAGAAGTTATTTATAATTAATAAATTTACTGATGGTGATTTATTGAATAAAAGAAATGAACTTGTATCTAAATGTAGACATCAAAACAAATATTTATGAAGCAATGTGAAATCAGATAGCATGGATTGAACTTTTCAAAAATTTGTTTGCGATTTTTTTTCTGTATGTATGTATTAAATTTGTTATTTATATTGTATCATTTTAGTTAAAAATGTATACCTGAAGATTGATTAATACCATGAAACACAGTGTCGTGTACAAATGAGTATTTAATTTGTCAACCTCCAAACAACTATATATTTGTATATGTATTTTTATGCTTTTAGTAGTAGTAGTGGTAGTAGTAGTAGATATGTAAGTAGGACAATTAAATGACTAACCAAACACCACGGTTTATTCATAGTTGTTAATTTATGATGAGGTCATCGTGAAATTGATGGCATCAGCACAAACTTTTATTCCATTCAATAATAAGGGAAAGAGTTTTTATTAATTTGACAAATTTTCTACCAGTTTTTTTCTATTTCTATTTCAATATTATATTTCTATAGCATTGCTGGTCAAACATTCTTAATCGGGTGAATTAACGAAGAAACTTTTTTGATTCACGAATGTCAATAAGGAAGATTTAGATGTAAACAATCGAATATTGAGCTTTCATTACTACATTCGATTATTGAACACTCATGAATTTTTTTGTTGAATATTCAGAACGTACAAACATTCTGACAAAAACATTTGGATGGTGCATTTTCGTACACAAAGACCCTTTGAACCCTCTGAAAAGGTAACCTAAAATGACTACCATGATGGTGAATTATTTTACGTTAACTAGTATTTTGGAAAATTCTGCTTCTTCTCCATCATTTGTAATGTTGTAATGTGACAATGTTTGATTTTTGTATTCAATGAAACCATCATCCTCAAAACCATGTTTTGTTTAATACTTTGAGCTTATATTTTTTAGATACGTATTTGAGAATGATAGAGTAATATAAAATGTTTGCAACTGTGGAAATCATCAAAATATTATGGTAGTTAATAATGTTGACATAGATGCCCAAACAGAAGCAGTTTGTGTCCAAGATGCATGCAAAAACCGTATTCTTAGTCCTAAAGAATAACTCATGGACATGTTACTTATATCTCTCAACATGTAAAGGTTCATCTTGAATACTGCTGTCATTTACATTCCTCATAAACAATGCAGAAGCATCAGCAGTGTTCGTAACCATACTTAATGAAAGTGGAATTATACGTCATCATGTCGAGACTGTCCTTTCTAATATCTTTCAAGTCAAGATGATGATTTTTCTCACCTTAGAAGCTTAGCAAAAATTAATTTTTTTAAACACATTTGTTTTTTGTTTTTCTTTTCATATGAAATAAACAAGGCATAAACATGACTCCCTTTCTCACCTTAATTTTTCAATAAATATAAATCTTTTAAGTCTTATAATTTTGTCTGTTGTAACAACGATATTCATTAGGTGAGCAATGAACTTTATTTATTTTTTGATAAATTTTCTCTTCGAGTATTGTTGAAGCATTCATATTGTAGTGTTTTTTTCCCCTAAAGATATATTTCATTGGGTAGAATGTCAAGTCATATGACTTTCTGACTTACATTACTTGATATATTTTTGACCCTATTGTACTAAAAGACGTTGGGAAATATATTTGTATATACATATTAGTTTTCATTAGTTTATTTATATATATGATACCATCTTGATAAACTGTGAAGTGAATCAAACTTGATTGTCATTCCGCCTCCCTTCTTGTTATTTGCCTCACTTACTACCACTGTATAAATCTTATCTGCCCCAGAACTTTAAGCTTATAGATATGGAGGTTCAGTCATGATCAGTAGTGGCTTGGAAACTACATGTTACAAATGAAAACTACTCTACAAACTATTACTACATTTAACCAGAAAAAGCACCATCATTCTCTCTCCCTCTACCCCAAGATATTTGGAGAATCTTTATCCAGAATACTTTTGCAGTTATCTGCATATATTTGTATTGTAAAAGATCTAAAAATTATTGTTCCGTAGTCTAATTTGCTTTTATTCCATCGCCCCCTTTAACACTTTGAATTCATTAATCTTTGCTCAATACTACAAATCGATTTAGATTTTTTTTTTCTCCCAATTTTTGACTGATTACGTTCTGATAATTAAGTAAGAAGTGCGAATATTTTAGATTCTTGCCGAAAGATGTACATTTTACGTACATCATTTCGTTATCAATATCATGTTCACTTTTCAAAATATATGTCAATAACGCGAAAATAAATTCTGCGAAATTCACAGCTTTTTTTTTACCGCACAACTACGAAAATTTCTGTATTTCAATTTCAATTTTGACGCATTCTTGATTTTCGCTGGCGAACTGGGTGATTCGAAAGTAATGATATAGGCCTACAGGGTCACATAGAAATTAGAAACCTAGGATAAGAAAAGATAGACAGGATGACTCATGAGGTTCTTATAGGGTTTCCTTTAACAGCAGAAGCAAACGAGAGAAACAATTTACAGATCACATTGCATGGTTAATCTTCCTATTTAAATTTTTATTCTATGAAGTATTTTTACACGGCACGTGCAAACACGGTTAAAATGTTGTAATGTCCATATTGATTAAAGAACTCCGTCAAGCATCCGAAACTCCGTATTATCCAGATCAGATCAGTTACGCCTATTGCATTAAGCAAATAAGAAAATCACGCAAATTCACCTTAATTGCGTCGAGAATACAACTTATGATTTCCTCTCCAACATTTGACAAGGAATTAAAGAAATGAGAGATGATATTTGTTTATATAATTACTTGGAAGATCTGTTTATTAATCTTCTTCTGTGTTATGTTAGTTAATCTTCTTAATTAAAGAGAGGCATGCAGCTCAATTTTATGCAACGTACTAAATTATGTAAGGTAGAAATGTAAAATCAAATCTATAGATTTACTTATATTACCGTTAATTTCTATTAATATCCTATGTCAATAATATTGAATGTCCATTAGCACTGTTTAACATCCTTAACAGTACTTAATGAGCAGCTTAATATATATCTGACTTCTTTCCATACATTGCCTGATATATCAACTTCCTTCTGTTCAATTATTAAAGCATGGTTTGAATGATGATTGTATATCCAACCCCTCCCTCTTCCACCCCACACCACCAAACAATATTTTACTGAATTTTAAAAACATCCAATGTTTTTTTAGCTTTTCATTTTCGTAAAATATTCATGTATTTTTAAGTAAATGCTATCTATATTTTCATGTGTGTTGTTTCTTTTGCTTAAGTGGGGCAGTAGGTTCTTTAGGGGAGGTTGTGGAAGGGAGACCACTGAATATATTTCCATTTTATTCTTTACATTGATCACATCTACCTATTTATGATGGTTCTTTTAGTCATTGCTGTATTTATGTCAGTTTTCTTACAATTTAACGCTGTTTGCTGTATGTTTTTGTATGTGGGAGGGCAGAAATCATGCAATCTATGATATCTTTCCAAGATGCGGTTTTGCTTCATCATGTGCATTTTAGAGGATCCTATTGATTATTAATACTGGTTTAAAGTATATTGTTTAAGAATCCCCAGTTTGAATTAAAGGCAATGTACTCATCTTTATTCTAAAGTGGAAAAGTCAGGGCACGCTATATTTACTTATTTAGTGCTAAAAGATTTTTTTGATTGATGATCATGTCCAAGTACATTTACAAGTACAAGGTCTGTTCTATACGATTTATGTCTTTTTAGTTTGTGCCAATCATGGGTTTATATCAAGGTAAAGAGATTGGGAAATTATTTGATAAAGTGGTATCTTGAGCATGTATAGTCTTTTTATCAATCACATTTTAAATCACATCTGATTTAAGCCTCCCGGGCAAAGACTTAATTTTATGGTTTCACTCAATAGTTTGAAAATATAAAAAAAAAGTTTTAGGATCCATTTTTATATTTTTTTATCTTGATACTTGATAGTGGATGCGTAAAACGTTTTTACCGATACCACCTTTAAACATCTATAAAAATACCTTATGAGCAGCTTAATTATTACAGTTCAATACCAAGCTATTTCTTATAACTCACGTTCTTTTCGGGGTAAGCCATCATGTTTATCCATTAAGAATATGTTCGAATCCCTAAGAGATGATAGGATGATAACTTTTTCCAATGTTTCAATTTTTGAAGCAGCAACGGGATCTGTATAAAAAAATAGAAACTTTCTATTTGACGTTTTTTCCATCTTTCATTTCTTTAATTCTACATAAAGAAATGAGAGATGAGAGAAGAAAGAATATGTTTGTTACTATAATTACATAGATTATATGTATATATTACGCATATATTATTTGTTAAATAACTCAACTTCTACACTACTTTCCTTTTCTGAAATCCGTTCTATGTACCGGAATAGTAGCAGTTTCCTTCTATTAACTAACATTATAATTTGCCATAACATTTACATACCTATAGTTCCATTTGAAGATATTTTATTGTTATGGAACATCAAATATAATGTTAGTTAGATATACAGAATAGCTATAATTAACGTTATTACTTTTTTTTAACGTTGTAAATAGCATTACAGTCACTTCTTATTAAAATCATCTGGAATATACGCGAAATATGCTTGAAATCCATGTTTTGTGACAACAAATACACGGAAAGAAATCAACACAGACAAAAGAGTTTTATTTTATTTTGCGTTTTGTAAAAAATAACCAATTATATTTGTTTCTCCGACATTGATAGTGTTGCATAAACCATCAAAGGAACCCATGATCATACCCATGATATTTATGATCATGAAAGTAGTCAGTTATACGAAGACTATTTTTTATGCCAATTACGTTATCGCCGAATTAAATAGTCTAATGTTGTTAGTGGAATCAGTTTTACTCAATTGGGCCGAAGTTTGGTAACTATCCAGAGGTTTCGTCAGTGGATATAGCAGCAAATTTGCGTACTATATGCGGACATTTGTTAATATTGGACAAGATCTAACAGAAGTAGACAATCTCATACTTACAGAATTTATTCCGACTATAACTGGTAGAATCAAATGCTCAGATTTATAACGTAAAGTGCTATCTTTACCTCCTTAATTGGGTGGCTTAGGTATCGCAATATTTACTGAGATCTCCAATATTGAATACTCAAACTCCATCATGTTGACTTCAACCGTTGACAGAAGAATCTTTCGAGAAAGTGACAAGAAATAATTGTGATAATGCGAGATGTGGTGTAAGTGCTCGTGGGTTTTGGTGTGCTGTTCAAACAGAATTTCTTGATATAAGGGTGTTCAACCCAAACGCTCATAGATACGTGCACCAAGATATATCAAAATCTTATGAATTAAACGAAAAGGAGAAAAAACGTGAACGAAAGAGTCATGTCTGTTGAACACAGAAGTTTTACAACCGTAGTTATGACTAGAACTGGTGGTATGGGTGAAAACAAGAGTTAAGTGAAATGATTGCTGAAAAGAGAAAACAACGGTATAACATGATAACTTGCTGGATACGAAGGAAAATTTACTTTTACCTTATCATCTCAGTTGAAATTTGTGTTAAAGGCAGTAGAGCGTTTTACCATTAAGTCCCTAGTAAATTCAATCGGGAGTAGTGCGAAGTAAGTGACGAAAGGGCCAAGATGTCAACCTGAAGTGGTTTACTGATGTTTTACTGTAAAATCGATATTTAGGTGTAATGTTTGTGTCGTAATGTAACGTCAACTGTTTTATGTTTCATGTTATCCTTTCCACGCATAATGTCGTTTATTGGTGTTATTTATTGTAACGTTTATTACTTGATTTATCACACTAAATTGATTTGTCGTCTTGTTGGTCTAACTACAAATGTTTCCAAAATGTCCTTTGAACAATGTAATACCTTTTCTTTTTTTTCACTTTTTCTCTTCGAAACTAAGGCCGAAGTTTTGCCATACTCTCCCCGTATATGTCTGCAATTTTTTCATGGGAATGAAATGCGGACAATTCAGTAATCAAGCTAGGTTTCGACGCGAAATATGATTTGAAAAAAAAAGAACAAGAAGAACAAAAAAACATAGGGCTGGTTGTAATGTCTGTCATGCTCACGCAGAAAGCCAAAAATGTGACAGGCGATTGTTCTGAATATTAGTGGATCATGAGGATCTAATTATTTTTTCGGCACCATCGTTACTTCTGAGACAGGAGCTGGTTATTGGTTGAGTTTTGAAATAAATTTTGCCACTAAGAAAAACACGGGTTTTTTTCTTCTTCTTCTATTACTGTTCTATTCTATTCTATAGGATAATGAAACAGTATTCTAAAGGGAAGTGAATGTAAACAATAAATATGATTGATATGATTGACACTAAAAATTCCAATCAGTCATATGACGGTTTATGGTTGAGCCCCTATAAATTCCATACTGATTACCATTTTCCTAGTTATCTATATCATAAATATAACGAGATCAGTTATTATTTTCTTCTACTACAAAAATGTAAATTCTTGAGATTCACGCTAATTTTCTGCGTTTTTGTTTTCTTACTTGTTAATAAAATGGTTAGTTTACTTACCACAAAAAGATATCTACCAGTAAAAATTACATTATTTCATTTCTTTTACATGAATAAATTATAAGCCAATTCGGTGATTAACATTTTCTCATACAACACGCACTTGTACATTTGAATTTGAGATACCGACTACAGTAGAATCCTGTTAACTCGGACCCTCAAGGGGGACAGGAAGTTCGTCCGACTTAACGAATGTCCGAGATATCTGAAGTCTCGATAACTCGGACTTTCTTGAAACGTACGACTTATCAGGATTTTATTAAAGATTTTTGGGGAAAACTAAAAAGAGTCGTCTCTGTTTAGGTTTCCTGTAGGTGAGTGCTAAAAGAAAGAACGGGATACTAATTAATCATTCTGTATATCATCTAACAATCATCAAATAGAAAAAGCTACACATGTATACAACTTTTAAATAGCTACTGTTTCTTGAAGAAGTCTGTTATTGTCACTTGTTTTAAGAAGAGAGTGAGCTCTGATTCTACAACATTGTATTTTACGTTTCTCTCCGCTGCGTGAAGCCATGTTGAAATTGAGGAATGAACGCTCTCAGGAAATCGTGTCATTTTAATGAAATTTGCAAGAATTCGATTTCCAATTCGAATCATTTGACATACGGTTTTCAGAAAGTCCGAGTTACATTAGGTTTTTTCGCTAAAGGGACCGAGAAAAATGGTACGACTTAGCGAATATCCGAGTTTTCCGGGGTACGACTTAAGCGGAGTATTTTGACTTGATTAGGGTCGTCAAATCCAAGGGAGACAGGGAATCCGTACGACTAAACGAATGTCCGAGTTACCCAGGGTACGACTAAACGGGATTTTACTGTATCAGGTTCTTCCCAATGAAAATTAAAATAATTCTAAATAAACAGAAAACTAATTAAGATTAGATTTTATTAAATTATTAAAAAGCATTTAATCCTGAATACTAAAGAATTTCTGAATTCAACTAATAATCAAAAAATTACAATTTCTTTTAATTGTAAAGCAGCATGCAAATCTTTGAATACCTTTTCTTATATGTTTTCTTATATGTATTTAGGAAGAGTAGGAGCTGTCATACCGATACCTATCACAGGTTGACCGATTGCGCTATATAAAGAACGCTGATATTGCTGGGTTACAGGATTTTGTACACCACCGCCTGAACTAGACCAATTTGAAGTGGCTGTTGGATTGACCGATTGCGCTATATAAGAAGGCTGATATTGCTGGGTTACAGGATTTTGTACACCACCGCCTGAACTAGACCAATTTGAAGTGGCTGTTGGATTGACCGATTGCGCTATATAAGAAGGCTGATATTGCTGGGTTACAGGATTTTGTACACCACCGCCTGAACTAGACCAATTTGAAGTGGTACTAGCAACACGATAGTCTGCCGACGTAACATGATCCATTTCTTTGTACTTGATCAAATAGCGAGGATAACATTGATCTCTTTCAAAAATGATATACATTAAAGGATTATCCACATTATTCACACAACTATCGTACAACTCGTGTGTTGATGCGTTTATTTGAGGAGGCCTCTTCAAAGTTGAATTTCCCTGTGAAAGAAATAGTCTAATTTTCAAATAGTCAAGTTTTTCTTACAACAATTAAACCTCCATTTCTTATGTCCCATAAAAATCGTAAAGATGGCTTCACCTGTCTCAAACACAAAATCATCGGATGATCATCTCAAATCCTCGTTTTTTTGTTTGTTTTTTCATGATACCATAACATTTTTTTCATGATACTCAAAATCATGATCAAGGGCAAAAGAATAAAACTTTAATGTTTTACGCACTGAATGACTTACCACTGTAAAACGCCCAGCCAAAACGGAAGCAACAAACATATAGCGAACATTGTTGGAATCTGCCGTTGTGTACCCGTGACTATATGAAGCAGATGTTGAGAAGTAACTCCCATGACCAAATGCAGTCGCGTTTTTACCACATAACCTCCAATCAAAGTTCTGGACACAGATCGGGTCGACAACAGTATAATCAGTTCCGTGATAAAGAAATTTTTCATTGACGTCTCCAAGTTTTACCAGCAGGATAGCCTTCTTTCTATAATTCACAAAATATCATATCCTAAATTTGAGGAACAACAAAAGAAGGGTGGTTCACGATAATATCTCTCTGTGGAAGATAACTCGAACAACCGTTTGAAAGCTTCGGAATAAACCATAGTCTTTATCTCGAACATTCTCTTTGAGATGTATCAGTTGAATGTCCAAAGCAATGCTTAATTCATAAGAGGGAAAATTCGCAAAATAATATTTCGCAGTGAGGAACCTGATCAGAATTTCGCCAGGAATACACAGGTTTCCCATTAGATATGATATTGAGATTGTGTAGATTAACAGCATTTTATTTCACGTTTTTTGTTGTATTTTTCCTTTGATATTTCCACTTCCGCTATTGTACTATAGGCATTTTTAATAAGGACGCCCCTCCTCAAACGTTTGCTGTAACTCATTCCATCCAGTTTCTTTATTCTCGTCAATACAGAAAAAGAATTTTGTATGAAATATTTTAAGTGAAACTAATATATACGTTTTTTATAAGAACGTCTGAATTTCAGTTGAGGCTGGATGTGCTTATTTATGGACAGCGTGAAAAGCAGCGAAGTTTTATTTCACATACGTACGTTCGTCCCATGTCCCCTGTTGTAGCCTGATACCGCCGCAGTAAGCCTGGAATGGAGGCTGCTTGTCTAGTTTAGATTAATTATCTGCATAGAAGTTGAAGCTATTTTATCACAGTAACGGTAACGCATACTGTCTGTTCTGAAGAGTCCTGCAAAAACCTATTCAATTCAAGTCAACCCCACGTTGGTCGAGCAAGTAAAATATATACATAAATATCGATCACATCAAACTTTCTTTGTGGAAACCAATATTGTATTACCAGAAATTTATCAGTTAGAGCTAATTTCCAACGATTAATAAAGGTAAAAAGATATTCTTATTTTTATTTTTATATAAAGACCTACCTCCGAATGATGATAGCAATTTTGCATTTTGTAATCAGAAAAATTTGGGCTAAGTTTTGGATTGTTTGTGTTGGAAGGGAAGAGGGAAGTAGTGGTGTTCATACTTTTGATGGAATAAGATTTTAGAGCAAAACATGCATCATATATGCATCCATACTCAACAAAATCGCTAAGAATACTAAAATGTTTATGAAGCATGGAAGACGTTCAACACCAATTAGCAGAGTGAGAATCACTTGTTTGTGCGGTAATAAGGACCTACACCATTTTTTGACATCTCTGAAAAACGTGTTCTCCTGCGGTATTTATAAAAACACAAGCATGTGTAATGATGAAAGTTATCACTATCAAAATTTAGAAAGATTAATCACACATCAGATAATTGCATCGCATAGCATGTAAAATTATACGTGCGAGTCTCAAGGGGACAGTCGATTTATTGAAGGCAGATGTTTTGTGTTTGTTAAGTTTTGAATTTAGTTTGATTGACAACGCCGTATGCATTATTAATGATGTGGATTGTATATTACAGACTGTATTTTTTGGCGTTCGAAATTAGGAAGGCTGTTAGGAAGGCACATTGACAGTAGTTGTGTTAAGGAGGGAGCTTAGCTATCCATGCCCAAAGCATACGTGCCAACCGTCCCGCATCTCACGGTAAAAATACGCATGCTTGTTTTATTTTAAATAAACAACAAAAACAATTGGATGGTAAAGAAGACAATTTTTATGATGCTCAATTAATTGGAAAATAGTGTTAGGAATATGACAGGAAATGAAAAAAAAACAAAAAAAAAAACAAGAGGCGGTGGTGCCAGAAGGTCTGCGCGGTTGGGCATACCAGAAAAGTGGTACACAGGACTCTTTACGAAGGACCCTTATATCTAGAGCATTTCAAATAACATTCCATCTTACGCCAAAGTTTCTTCGTGAATATAAAGTTAATAAACCTTTAACGGTTTCAAAGAACGACTCATTATGACTCAATTTCGCAGGGCAAGATGATCGTTCCAGGAGTGAACTACAAGAAAGCTGAATATTTCTACGCTTCCTTTTGACCTCAATTTGTCAATTGTTGCCTTTAATTAATTCATCACTAGTGGACTTGAGATTGTATAACAGTTATATAATTTATTGTTTTGGTCCTATGTTGGTGGCATCATCTCTGGTATTACCTCGTATCTGCTGCCAGAACTCATTTGTTTCATCAGACCACAAAACCTATCAGACCTTGTCAGACTTATCTAGACTTGTCCGAAGTCTTTGAATTTTCCGGCCTCGTTTGAACTTGACCAGATTTTATTTTACAGATTTTAAAAAAATGATTTCCATTGCTCAATTTTGCATAGCTATGCCATGTCAGAAGTATCATATGTAATCTTCACTTTTTATTTTGACACAGATTTTCCTAAATTTAACTATTATTAACATTTTTACAATAGATTGAGTTCATAATATAGATGAATAAAAATTTTATTCAATACTTCAATATAAATACTTAGGCCTTCATGCTAAAAGTCGGTAATCACAAACTAGAAACCGCTGATTTTGAAATGGAAAGGACAGTTATGAAGGATATCAGATTCAGAATAAAATTCTTTAGGCTGAATTTTCTTTCTATAATGTACTTCCTGCCCCCGCAATAGAAATGCAATGAAATTTGTTAAATACACAAGGAATGTTATCTGAACTTTCCAATTTCTGGTATGGCCAACTGCGCTGACTTTCAGGACCCATGACGTCTTGTTTTTTGTAATAAAAATGTTTCTTAGTGACTAAGGGTAAGAAAATTCATGCTCAAATTTTAACCTGAATGTTCTTATAAACGAAGTTAAAATTTTCAAAGTTTCGACGTTGTTAATTTTGCTTCAATGAGAATGATTTCTTCCATCTTTCTAATAAGGTAAAATAAATTGTTCAGAAATAATCGTGTAGCCTAAGACAGTAATAGGGAAATATCTGAGTATCTTATTAGTGCTGCAAAAGCTCTCATAATCGTAAACATAGAACTTGCTAACGACTTAAAGTAAATTGTTGCTTCAAATACTTTGCAATAACTGTAGTGCATTGCCATCCATTTATGTATTTGGATTTCGGCCTGAATATTATTCACATAAATACTTTTTGGAAAAAGTAAATAATTTCTTTATTTATGAATAAAAAATAAAAAAATCGAATAAAGTCCTATCAATAACCTGAACTAATCTGAACGTTTTTTTAAATCTCATTTTGACTTGGGCTAATATTAAAGATAATTTTTTCCGAACAAGCGCACACAATCATGCAGGAGATTTTAAGCCCTTTTTACATTTAAAAGCATCTAATTCAGGTTTATTTGCTAAAAGGACAGAACAAGAAAAACATCACCCAACCGGTACACCTTATATAATTATGCGATAAAGAAAAGAAATTAAGTCGGATCACCTTTCATAGCAACCATAAAGTTCTTTGTTGCAGATCTCTTTTACGTCCAGCACCAATACGTTTCGGTTTATAGAACCTTCAAAGTCTTTCTTCAGCTTTTGATACTTGATCGTTATCAAGTTGATTTTTTCACCAGTTTTATGACTCTCTGGCCAATGTGACGGCGTTTCAAGTCCAGATACATATTTATACCTACAATATTTAACATAACTATGATTTATGAGCTACTACTCCTCATTGTTGACGATAACAATGCAATGCATATAGATTTTATAGATAATATAGTTATTAAACTCGATATTAATTGACCTTTACATTCTCGGATCTATGGCTATAGGGCAATGTGAAATTTGAACACAATTAAATCTAGAGATCGAAATTTACTCGGAGTACGTGAAAAAAATTATACATTGCGATGAACTTATCAAGTTACATTTATTGGCATAAGTAAAAAGAAAACATCAGATGTTTCCCTTCCGCATCTCTCCAAAAACACACTATATCAAAAATTAATTAGTATTTTTTCTATAATAGTAATACTTTAGATAAAACACAGATTTAATATACTTAAAACAAAAACACTTTCAGCATTTTTCCTTGAAAAAAAATAGGAAGTAGGCATTTTTGTCAGCTTTACATCCTGAAAATTGAATTCTGCGATGATTTGTAAAATTTTCACAAGGGAAACGTCTAACGCCATTTTTTCTTTCTACTGTTAATCAAATGGTCCAGAAAATCACAAAACAATACCAAGAAATGTAACTCAATGTATGCTTCTCAATATATTTTTTTTGATGTTGTACACCCAGTTGTCCTGATCAAACAGCACATTCCCAACCTTTCATAAAATTGCAATGAAAATTAATTTATCTGTGTAAGTTTACGAAATGGCCAAAAGTAAGTGACTATAAAACCAAAAGTGTTACCGTTTCATATCTTCCATAATTTTAAAAACAGGTCTTCGGCGAACTTTTCTCTTTGTCATGTATTGAGGATCTTGATTCTGTTGCTCCATCTTGTCAAACGATATGATGTAATTGTATTCACCAGTGTTGAATTTAAATGATGACTCGCCATTGAGAAATGCCTTTTCTATCTCTTGACTGGTTGTCTAAATTTCAAAGCATTATTGAATTATTGATTTTATAGTCTGATGTATTAGCGATGAATGCCTTCATTGAGGGTACAACATTCTGATTCATCCGATTGAAGGCAGGTACAGCGTCTATAATGGTTGTTTCGCATGGAATTTTAGACTTTGGAGTTCTAATTCTGCGAGACTATTTTAGATTTGGTGCCTAATACTCACTTGATAAAAAGACAAAAATCTTTTTAAAAGATCATTGCAACAATGCTTTAAAATGAAAATCCTGAGTTTTTTTTATAAACACCTCCCTCTTTTTAACGCCTCTCTTCAAAAAAAACGTCGGTAAATTATGCAAAACATAATTGGTATTTTTACTATAATAGTAAAACTTTACATAGAACACGGATTTGATATACTTAAAACAAAATCACTTTATAGCTTCAAAATGTAAACTTTAAGTACATTCTTAAAAAAGAAAATTGATTGGTGGTGGATGGGAGTGAAGGCATATATCAAATTGCATGTTAGAAATTATATAAAAAATGTTTGTCCACAATTGTCTCATGGTTTTAAGAAGACCTGAATAAAAGTTTTGCCATGTTTCCCTTCCTGCATGCAAAGATAAAATTACAAATCAAGCAGAAGGTGAAAAACAAAATTGCAGTTCGTTTTAAAGTCTTGGGGACGGCAAAAAAATCATTATGTTTAGACAATTTTGACTATTCCTTTCCGATTAATTACAAAAAGAAAATTTGATCTTCAATTTGGGTTGCGCTTATGTATTATAAAAACTCTTTTAAAACATTTTGCCAACTTTCAGGATTACTAAAGCAATAACCATCCGTGACGTCACGAATGAAAAAACCTGCGTTATAGGAAAAGGTTATAGTGAAATATCGTAAAAAGGAAGTTATATTTTAAAACAATTTCCAAGTAATTCAAAGTAGAACTGAGCAATTCAAAGTTTCCCTGCCAGAGAAAGAGAGATAAACGTCGTTTATTTATTTGCTTAATTAATAGCTTATTTCTTCAGTACAATCCAATAACATGCTGGAATGATAGGCTTTCCAAAAGCTATTATAAACAATCTTATCAACAATGTGGATAGAAGACTAGCTGTTTGTCTTATGTTTGTTGTATCACAGAGATTGTTTCGGTGATAGAAAGTCAGACTCGACTGATTCGCGCACACAGTCCAGTTTTTTAATTACCTACTTACCCATTGTCCATATTCAGTCCAATCAGATCCTCCTTTCTCCCAATACCAACACCAGTCAGTCAGCCCAATACCCTCATCATCTACAGGTTCTTTAACTGATGATACTGTTGAAAGTCGACGAATTTGAACATTAACTTTGTAAGAATTTGCGTAAAGCTCACCAAACTTTGAAAATGACGAAGAAGAGACTCCAAGATCACTAAACCGAGTGAAACAACAACAGTTAACAGTTCATAGAAAATACATCGAAGAACATTAGACATGATGTTTCTTTACTGTACTTTAATACAGACTACATACATTCCAGGAAACTTAATTTTGTGGGTGCCTCATTTTTAAATTTGCCAATGGTTAGCATCTAAAATCTTTTCAAGAATAATTTTCAATGTTTGAAGTTACCATGGTGGAAAGAATATTTGGAATGAGATAAACTGAAAGAATCTGAGTAGAATGGTGGTTTGGTGGTAGAACCAATTGTACTAATACTTATTTTATAAAAGAGCAGTTTCTGTTAGTGCAAATGTGTTGAAGCGCTATTTTAGATAGATTTAATGATTCAAGAAAAATTTAAGGATAAATATATGGTTTTGCAGCAAGTTTTTTAAAACACTCTAATATCATTAAAATCATTTCTTTTGTACTTGAAACCAAATATGAATAGAAAGATAAATGATTTTACTATATTTATTCGAAATCAAAATAAAACTAGATGCCCCTAGGCTTTAAAAATTTCCCTATTTACCCTGAAGGAAACCAACTGAGTTCAAACCACTGTTGGAACAAACTTTCACGAAAAATGTATTATCAGCAGTTATAAAGACAAGCTCAGACTATAAGCTAAAAATGGACCAAAATGAGTTATAGGGAGTTACCTAAAACACATTTAATAATAGTACACTTTGACTTTGTTAGAGTTCACTAGTTAGAGTGAAATGATTTTCTTTATAATCAATTATAATCAATTCAGACCATATGGTATTTCCAACACTTCCATGTTTCAAAAGTTCAATATATGCTAATTCTACAGGCTTTGAGTGTTGCCTTTCATTAAAGTCATTGGTAGATTGTCCTCGTAAGCCTTGTGCTTTTAAAATAAATTTTTGTTAATAGATGACTTTCAAGTTGTACACGTATTGTTGGATGTAAAGGTCATTGTCCTTTCTTTGATACGCCATGGATATTTCAACATAATGATAAAGTCAATTTCTGACCGTTAAATAAGATTTCTTGCGACAGACATTAAACACTGTGTGTGCATTTTAATCATGTACTTGTTTGCAAAATATATAAAAATTTTAATGAAATATACTGTAAAGACCATTTTATCTAAATATAAATCCAGCTATACAGCACAGATTTTTGAGTCCTCAGTTTTATGATTTAGATATCCAAAACCATTAAAAAACTGTTAGTTCAAGAGATAAACAGATAGACAGAATGTGTAAACCAAAAACTTTCCTTCGCTTACGCATGCAGAAATAGAAGAAACTACTTTCTGAAAAGAAGTCATCATTTTTCAAAAAAACAAAATCCATTTTTCTTGTTTTTAGTTCTTGTCTCAAAATTTCTTATATTTTTGAAACACTAAATGTGTAGTCAAAATCTGCACATATTGAAGAAAAAAAGTCTTCTCTGTTTTGTTTTTTAATTTCCTTTTTGCGGAGTAATAGTATAATATATTTTTGTCATAAAAAATAGGATAGTTTGTTGGAAACAGGGGTTTTTAAAGCAAAAATTAAATGATTAAATTGAAGAAACATTTTTTAGGCACGTTTAATAGATGAAAAATGCAAAGTGATTAAGTAACAACTTTTGAGACACTTGCTAAAAATGTGAAGTCACCCTCCTTGAAAAATTGATCGTAGGGGTCCATTACACATACCCAAAGTGGAACTCACACCAACGTGAAGTTTCACCCAGGATTCAATTTTTTTAAGCTCCAACATTTACGCAATGAGCCAGTCATGTCAAGAAATATTGCATTGTCTAGATATCGTTTGGCAAGGCAGAGGTTCGTTACAATGTTAATTAACACTAGTCCAAAGTAATAAAAGAGTTTCATGCAACGAAACATGTGTCGTTAACTACATCAGTGTAAAAACGTTCTGTATGTATTCCACAATTTGTTTCATTCAAAATACAGATAATACTCCTTGAATGCACCCTACATGCAATCTGTATTAATTCCACGCCAGCGTGAAATATATTTGTATCTCACATTGATCTATGAGAACTTCACTCCGGAGTGAAATTCGCGATGTAACGTACCCCTTAGAAAATCAAAGTTATTTTCGTGATACAATTACTTCTGCACACTGATGAAACAAAGAGTTAATTTCCTATTCAATGTTCACATAAAGGAAATTAAATTTTTTTTAAAACTTTCAGCTCAATTGCCATGATAAAAAGATAGTTGCTGATTGCTATGTTTTTTGTACAAATTGTAATAAATATATGTATCCAAAAAGAAAAGCCCCAGTTTTTTTAAAATTTGAAGTTAAAAAATGTTGGTACTTATATCATATGAAAACCCATAAAATTTTCAATAGAACCATGGAAAAAAAGTAAAATCATTTTTTTTTTTCAAAAAGAATAATCCTTTATTCTCCGAAACACTGTGTTATATCAAAGTCATCAAATATAAATTCATTTTTAATATTCAAATTGCTTTTAATCATTCTGCATAGAATTGGAATAATAGGGACTATAAAATATCGTTAAATCTATCAGTGAAACAATGAATTGCACCCAAATGAGGTTAAACAAGACCATAATAAACGAAATACTCAAACATTAGTTCTCACGATATTTACTGAAATATAAGAACTGGTTTATCATCATTGGTTACAATTCTTTGTTTCATATATGGAAAAAGACCAAACTGTGCCACACCAATTAGAAAGAACTATTCTATGAGAAAACAAACATCACATTAGCCTTTAATTTGACTTTCGATTTCTTTTAAAGTTTTTGAACACTTAATTTTTAGTGACTTGAGAAAAGTTTTCATTTTATCAGCTGGTATAGCAGAGCAGATTGGGCACACAAATTAAAAATTGAATTTCATTGGCTTTTCTATGACATTTCGCAGATTTTCCATGACCGTCAGTCATGAAAAAATTCCTTTGGCATGCATAAAAGATAAAAATTGTAATTCAGTAACTGATTAGGTTACCTAAAACTGAAAACTTCTATGATTTTATTTTGCAAAATTTTATTTAAACAAGTTCCACCACTTTTCCGTGTAATTTCCATGACTAGTGGCTTTAGAGACATATTTTCATTGAAAGTTATAATGACAAGGAAGAAAAGGTCTAAAAAGGCAAATTATAACATAAAAATGTTTCATTTAAATGCCACCAATCACAAGTATGAATTCTATATATATCATGAGGAAAACTTCTACATTAACTGTTTGAAAGTTCAAGAAGTAAAGGTTCAATGGATTAATAACATCTAACAGACAACACACCTGCTCCATGTATCATTTGCTGGTTTACAAAATTCCTTCTCCATATTCATATTTAAATTTGATGGAAAATCATTCCAACATTCATCGTCAAGTCTGTTATACTGCCACAAATAGGGAAGTTTTCCTTTAGGATGCAGTAGAGGGCAAGATGTGGCATCTTCACACTCTCCAGAAATATAATTATGACATATCGCTTCTTGTTTCCAAGGATCAAAATTATCTACAAAGTAAAACAACCAAAACATCAGCGAATGTGAGCTGAAGCTAGATAATACTTTCCACCAAAATATATCATTGACTTAATGAGAAAACTTGAAGAATGATGAAATCCCTATAATCTGGTATAATACAAGCTGCTTTTAATATTTAGGTGAACTATATAACTCATATAACTCATTTGTATAAATTCTTTATACATACTAATTTTTGGTGCAACATAAATTCAGCATGATCATGTTTTGGCCCAAAGGCATTTTAGCTGTTAATTTTGGAAAACAAGGAAGGGAAGCCAATTTATGCCGGTTGCTCAGAAAGCATGGACTGATGCAGACCTCCACCAGGTATGAATATAACAGATTCTTAAGTGACAATCTCCACATACCAAGATGGACAGAAGATTGTGGTCTCAATTACATGATTTTAGGGACAGTTTCAAGAGTCAGGTTGCAATTGAATCAGGTTACAAAAACAAATCACAGACCAACAACAAATGTCACATTTACAAAGTATGTTGCAGCCATACCAATGAGCAGCAACGCATGTCACAAATTTGTGGCTCTATTTTATACCTATCTCATGGATTTGACATGATTAATGGCATTGACGTCTTCACGTCCTGGTGATCCTAATGCCACATAACCACTAAACCCTTGTTGGCAGGAGATTCCAAGAATTTTCCAAAGGAGAAATTTAATTTCAGGTAAAATTTATAGGTAATGTTTGCTTTGCAGTATGTTTTGTGTAAACATTTAATGTAAATGAAAAAAAATATTTTTTTTATTGTTGAAAAATTCATTAGTGTAACAGCAATTATGAATACTTGTATCAAACCAATATTTACATACCTGTGTTTGCCACTTTAAAAATTGCATTTGCATTAAGCTTTCTTTTTGGTAGAATAATGCAGGAACGGAACTCTTCAGGTTTGATATGATAGCTTTCCATCATCTCTAGAGCTTTCTGACCATTCAATGCACTCTCATGTCTGAATCTACAAATACTCCCCACTTTCTTACAATTACCATTCAGGTAATCATAACATATGTGAAGTTTTGCACAAGTTTGGTCATTCAATAAACATTTACCATCATTATAATCCATGCAAACAAAAGGATAACGAACTTTTAATAAATCTATTACATGATCTCCTGATAATCTGGTAAACTGCAGTTTAGAAAACACCTTTCGATTGTGCGAATCTTGCAGGCTGTGGTTGAACTTACAAGTTCTTTTGTTGTGCGTTTCATGGAATAAAAAATCATGACACACATGAAACATGTCACAGTAAGATTCGATGCAACTGCTATTTTCCATTTTGCACCAGTAATAGGGGCATGGTCTTATTTCTTCAACACATATTTGATATTTGTTACTTCCTAATCTGCTGCTTTTATGAGTGACACGAAATGCATCTCTATGTTTATCAAGCCAATCTTCTGCACTTCTAATTTCGCCAAAATAGCCACGTAAACATAAAAGTTGGCTGCTAAAACTGGTGCAACGTGCTTTTTCAATGATGCCATAAATTATATCTTTTTCTGTTGGTTCAGTTAAGTTCGGACAACCAATTAAGTCTATGGAATAAAAACTAATTTAATCACCTTGATGGTAAAATTTAATTTTCTCTGATATTTAAAAACTAAATACAAATACATAATAAAGAGGAAACACAGAATTACCGAATGAATCAGGCAATTATTAATAAAATTTCAATTTGAAGGGTACTGATCATGAATTCAAGTACAAAAATCAAACATCATAATTCTAATCAAATATTGCAGGAAGTACATAAGTAAACCAATTGAAATATAAATGCTAACTAAATCTTGTTTGTAATAACATAATAAATACAAGCTAATGCTAACAAAAAATTTAAAAACCAATAATAACAAGAGCCTTACGGCTTCAAGGTCAGCACCACTTAGACCTTGTTCCTAAGCAGTGTGCTAACATAATTCACAACACTATCACAGACCAATAGCATAACGGTTCCGCCACTTCTTTGAGGGACAAAAGTAATACTATCATCTGGATGGGATGTAATTTCAGAGGAGCTAAAAGGAGGCAGTGGTGCTACATAAGCGAAATAAAGTATTTCTGGATATCAATTCCATATTTTCATCTACCTATCAAATTAAAAAGCCAAAAAAAAATATTGAAAAATAGAAAATTTTCTTATTTCCTTGTGTGCATTCTGGTCCTCCATAAAAGGCAATAGGCAACTATGCTTCAAAGTGAGAGGCATTTTTCATTTTGGGAACATGAAAATGTAACCGCAGTATTGTGAAATCTTTCATTTATTTTTCATATACCATTGTTAATTTTAGGCCAAAAAGGTCATAGGCTAACATCCGGGAAGGTTTTTCACATAAAAAAAATTGAAATAGACTGCACTTTGACGCGGCTTAGTTTATTTCAATTGGTTTAGCTATTTTGCATGCTGCAGGTGGCGAGATAGGTCCTGTGGGTCATTAAGGAGGACCTGCGGGTCACAAAGGAGGTCCTGCAGTTAACCGAGGAGGTTGGGCTGGTCGTAAAAGAGGCCGTGCGAGTTATTAAGTTTATTGAAATTAGATGAATTCTATTATGACATATATTGTTTTGCTAATTTTCCTTTTTGAAGTATTCTATTGCATGAAGAATATAACAATCTTTTTAATAAAGAAACTGGGGAATCTGCAAAAGCAAAATTTTCTGATGTATGGTTTAAAAGCAAATGTAAACATGAGATTCTGTTTGCAAACCTCGCAGAAAAACAATATAACAAAATGGTGGCTGGGAGTTTCAGTGACAATAAAAATAAACCATGACATACAAGGAATATTACTACCAGACCCAGAATTAAACAGCGCAGAAAGTGATAACTTTTCATCCCTCAAAATTATAGAAAATTATATGGTAGGAATTTGTTCAACCAATAGTCACTCACATACTATTTATTGAAACCTGCAGTCGTAAAAATAGAGACACGCACAACCTTTATATAAGATTTTATAAGATTTTTTCTAAGTTTGCTTTAGGTTTCATTCATAAAAAAATTAAATTACAGTAAAAATGCATTTTTACACACATTTTTGCAATTTCGCATAGGCCTATATAAACTACAGATATATTTTTTTCCATAAAACAACAGGGAAAATAATGAAAAAATCATTAGTTTATTAGTTTAATTAGTTCACACCAGAAAATCCAAAGAAAAAGACAATTAAATATCGGCTGGGAGGAAGAGGTCATGCGTAAACTGTTAATAAAAATCTATTTAAAAATTTCAAAATAAAAATTGATTTGAAACAGAAGTGGTTAGTAAATAAATTATCATTAGTTTCAAATTAAACATTCCTTACAATTTACATCAGTTCTAGATACAGGAATTGGAACAGTTGTCTTAAAGGATAGGAAACTTGAGTAACTTGTCCAGACAACGGTAGATCATGTTTTACATCAAGACCATCACCTTCGATTATAAACACAAACATGCCCATATATATTCAGCAGTATAATGGTAAGTGTGATGTTTCAGAAGATAAGGAATTAATCTTTTCGACATTCAATTTAACATTTTTAATGTTAATTGAACAATGGAATACCCAAAAGAACACTCGAGGAATGATTGGTAAAACTCTTAAACAGCGAATTATAGCATATCATACATTAAAAGGGCACTGGCATCATTCAGCAACTCATAGAACACTATTTAATGTAATAATTTGAAATCAGTAATGCTCAGAACTTAATAATCAATAATCAACAATGTAAGGAGACAGGGAAAAAGAGGCAGTGGAAATGACAAGGAATATGATTTCCAAAGGAAGGAGGGAAGTACACTATTATTAATTTAATGAAAATGACAAGAAACAAATGGGCAGTATTAAGCCAGGATTAAGTGGATGTGAATAGTGAATAACAAGTACCATAATTAACAATAAACAGAGCTAGCGAAATGTCAATGCAACCAGGGTAAAAATATTATCACAACACATTCGTGATACTAAATACATTAACTATTCATTTGGGACAAATGCAATGTGCAAAATTTTTCCGACTACATTTGAATTTTGACCGAATTTTGTCACTCAACTTTTTGCTAGTTTTTTCCAATATTTTTGTAAATGTTGTTAGATTCATGTAAAATCAAAATCATTCAACCTCAGTTACCAAAAATCTTTAAACAGTCAAGACTAAGCTTTAAAGGTCAGTTAGCTGAAGTAAAATATATTTTATCCTTAAGAGCAGAGAATGCTACTAATACAAGTGTCAACAAAGTGTAGTGATACTTAAAAGAATAACATAAACTTCCACATAACCAGACATGAAATAGAAAGGATAGTTGAATAAATAGATTTATAAACAAGTTCACTTCTATTATTATAATAGACAAATGTAAATATCATGCCAAAAAGTGAGAAGGAAATCTCCTAAAACAAGTTTTTTCTTATTGGTTACTGCAGAGGTACCTTGAAATAGATTCAAAAGATTGTTCAAATGGTCTACTCTCACAAGCTTATTTTTTGTGAATTTATGATTCGCAAACATCAACTGTCAAATAAAATGTTTCCAAGATAAAATATCATACTTGATAAGTACTGTAAACTTAAATTGAGAACAAAAAAGTATGTGTGCAAAATCTTTTTCTGCTAATTTTATGGGAAAATTTATGAAATTCCATTCTAGCTGTAACTTTTATTCTGTAAGTAAGTACATTGTGTAATAAAAAAAAGTTCAAGTTTGCATTTAGTTTTCTACCGTAAAAGTTTACCTTAATAACTGACCACAATATTTGACACGTCGTAGGAAAAGGGGACCATTCCCTTTTTCAGTATTTTAGGCATTTCACCTCATTTAAAGAAATCAACATATGTTTAAACCTTTTTACTTAAGATTACTTTTTTCAACATTTTTAGCAGAAAGAAGATATAAAAAATTTATAAACAAAAGTCAATGAATTTTCAACATCCTTTTCGGATAGACAATGGTTCCTTAGTCCACTCCACTGATTGATTCAGAAAAAATTATAAAAATACCAAAATATGTTTCGGACAAAAGCCACAAAATTCAATCAAATATTTACTAGCAAAAATTACCCTTAAATAAAATAATAATGAAGACACTGTTCATACGCTATTTAGATAATAAATCAAAAATATATTCTAATATAATTTTTGTTTGCGATTTGTGCAGATTTTGGTCCAATCCACAAAATTAAATTCATTAAAAAATCTATTAAACCTGATAAAGGAAGTAAGCGTAAAATTTCCTAATTTTAATCTTTTTAATTTCCTTATTTATTGATTTTATCAATCCATATAAATAACTTGCTTATTGAGCGCTGATCTCAATCTTACTAAAATAAATTCCTGGTAAATGTGTGCAAAGTTATCATCAACTAACATAAATTCCAACAAAAATTAATTTCCTTAAAGTGATCAATCCAGGTTATAGTATCTATGTGGGAAAGTAAGGAGCAACTCCTTTCACAACATTTAACTAAATTTAAAGAAATTGGACTACAAAAAATATAAATGTTTTTTTGTTATTGTTATTGCATATTGAAACTGTGTAAAGTATGAAGTTCTACATCATTTTCTTGTTTTTTTAGGGTTTTTTTTTTAAAAACAACAGGCATTTGACTTCAACATTTTTTTCTATCAGTTTTCTATTTCATTTATTCAGAATGCATAAGTAGCCCACCAAAAAAAGCTTATACTACTTTTGTTTATACCCTTTACTTAAAATCATCTCCTTTATTATTCAATACACAAAAGGTTATGCATCAAATAATTATGCAATAAAATTTGATCAGAAGATTTAGATTGAAAGCAACATAACTATTAATGTGACTACCCTAGATACAAAACTTAAATAAAATTGATAGATTTATCTATATTGCTGATAATTTCTTACAAAAATCTTTCCCAAAAATCTCATATTAGAGTGTTCATTACCCCATTAATCATCCTTAAAAATACATTAAGAAAAGCATAGTTACTTCAAGATAATGTCAAGCTATTACTAATAACTCACGTTTTCTTCGATCAAAGGCATTATCTGGATCAATTCCAGATACTGGAATGGTAGAAGTTGGCTTTGCAAGAGAAGAAACTTTAAAGATTCTGACAGGCTTCTCAAGGCCATGGTCTACATTATGGCCACCATCACCAAAAATAAACCCATGCACATTTTGTATGCAAAATAATAACTAATGTGACTGCCTTATTCTGTGACAATTTTATCAGTGTTACTGATTATTTATCACAACTAGATACACTCTCATAAATTATTAAGAAATAAATGATAATTTCATTATCAATAATACAACTTCTCCAACATCACAGGCAGAATTAAAGAAATGAAAGATGATATATATTTCTAAAATTACTGTTGAGGTTTACATTATCCTTTTAAAGCCTCTTTAATAGGATATTAATATTATGTAAGTTAATTCAACTTTTACATTTCTTACCATTGCTGACATCAGTTCTAGCTACTGGAATGGGAACAATTGGCTTAACAGAAACTCCAGAAACTTTGCCAAGACCATGGTTTACATTATGGCCATCATCTCCTAAAATAAACACAAACATACACATACTGTACACAACATAATAAGTAACGTGACTCTACTATAGAAAATGAAAATTATAGACTTATCTATGTTACTATATCTAATATATAGAGATGATATTTGAAAATTTGGAATATATCTAAGTTAATTCAACTTCTACATTTATTACCATTTCTGAAATCAGTTCTAGCTACTGGAATGGGAACAATTGGCTTAACAGAAACTCCAGAAACTTTGCCAAGACCATGGTTTACACTATGGTCATCATCTCCTAAAATAAACACAAACATACACATACTGTACACAACATAATAATTAACGTGACTCTACTATAGAAAATGAAAATTATAGACTTATCTATGTTACTATATCTAATATATAGAGATGATATTTGAAAATTTGGAATATATCTAAGTTAATTCAACTTCTACATTTATTACCATTTCTGAAATCAGTTCTAGCTACTGGAATGGGAACAATTGGCTTAACAGAAACTCCAGAAACATTGCCAAGACCATGGTTTACACTATGGCCATCATCTCCTAAAATAAACACAAACATACACATACTGTACACAACATAATAAGTAACGTGACTCTACTATAGAAAATGAAAATTATAGACTTATCTATGTTACTATATCTAATATATAGAGATGATATTTGAAAATTTGGAATATATGTAAGTTAATTCAACATCTACATTTCTTACTATTTCTGAAATCAGATCTAGCTACTGGAATGGGAACAATTGGCTTAACAGAAACTCCAGAAACTTTGCCAAGACCATGGTTTACATTATGGCCATCATCTCCTAAAATAAACACAAACATACACATACTGTACACAACATAATAAGTAACGTGACTCTACTATAGAAAATGAAAATTATAGACTTATCTATGTTACTATATCTAATATATAGAGATGATATTTGAAAATTTGGAATATATCTAAGTTAATTCAACTTCTACATTTATTACCATTTCTGAAATCAGTTCTAGCTACTGGAATGGGAACAATTGGCTTAACAGAAACTCCAGAAACTTTGCCAAGACCATGGTTTACACTATGGCCATCATCTCCTAAAATAAACACAAACATACACATACTGTACACAACATAATAAGTAACGTGACTCTACTATAGAAAATGAAAATTATAGACTTATCTATGTTACTATATCTAATATATAGAGATGATATTTGAAAATTTGGAATATATCTAAGTTAATTCAACTTCTACATTTCTTACCATTTCTGAAATCAGTTCTTGCTACTGGAATGGGAACAATTGGCTTAACAGAAACTCCAGAAACTTTGCCAAGACCATGGTTTACATTATGGCCATCATCTCCTAAAATAAACACAAACATACACATACTATACACAACATAATAATTAACGTGACTCTACTATAGAAAATGAAAATTATAGACTTATCTATGTTACTATATCTAATATATAGAGATGATATTTGAAAATTTGGAATATATGTAAGTTAATTCAACTTCTACATTTCTTACTATTTCTGAAATCAGATCTAGCTACTGGAATGGGAACAGTTGGCTTAACAGAAACTCCAGAAACTTTGCCAAGACCATGGTTTACATTATGGCCATCATCTCCTAAAATAAACACAAACATACACAAACTGTACACAACATAATAATTAACGTGACTGTACTATGGAAAATAAAAATTATAGACTTATCTATGTTACTATATCTAATATATAGAGATGATATTTGAAAATTTGGAATATATGTAAGTTAATTCAACTTCTACATTTCTTACCATTTCTGAAATCAGTTCTAGCTACTGGAATGGGAACAATTGGCTTAACTGAAACTCCAGAAACTTTGCCAAGACCATGGTTTACATTATGGCCATCATCTCCTAAAATAAACACAAACATACACATACTGTACACAACATAATAATTAATGTGACTGTACTATAGAAAATGAAAATTATAGATTTATCTATGTTACCTATAATTTTTATTGATAATCTACGCCAATAATCTTACATTAGAGTGTCCATTACCATCGTTAAACATCCTTTAAAATACTTTATGACCGGCTTAATTACCGTAATGCATCGAATAAACGCCCCCTTCTTTTAAACGCCCCCTCGAATAAACGCGAGGTCCAATCCACAAAATTAAATTCATCAAAAAATCTATTAAACCTGATAAAGGAAGTGCGCAAAATTTCCTAATTTTAATCTTTTTAATTTCCTTATTTATTGATTTTATCAATCCACATCAATAACTTGATTATTGAGCGCTGATCTCATGTTATCTCAATCTTACCAAACTAAATTCCTGGTAAATGTGTGCAAAGTTATCATCGACTAACATAAATTCCAACAAAAATTAATTTCCTTAAAGTGATCAATATAGGTTATAATATATATGTAGGAAAGTAAGGAGCAACTCCTTTGACCACATTTAAATAATTTAAAGAAGTTGGACTACAAAAAATATAAATGTTTTTTGTTATTGTTATTGCATATTGAAACTGTGTAAAGTATGAAGTTCTACATCATTTTCTTGTTTTTTAGGGTTTTTTTTTAAAAAAAAAACAGGCATTTGACTTCAACATTTTTTTCTATCAGTTTTCTATTTCATTTATTCAGAATGCATAAGTAGCCTACTAAAAAAAGCTGATACTATACTTGTTTATACCCTTTACTTAAAATCATCTCCTTTATTATTCAATACACAAAAGGTTATGCATCAAATAATTATGCAATAAAAATTGATCAGAAGATTTAGATTTTATGCAACATAATTATTAATGTGACTACCCTAGATACAAAACTTAAATAAAATTTATAAATTTATCTATATTGCTGATAATTTCTTACAAAAATCTATCCCAATAATCTCATATTAGAGTGCTCATTACTCCGTTAATCATCCTTAAAAATACTTTAAGAAAAGCATAGTTACTTCAAGTTAATGTCAAGCTATTACTAATAACTCAAGTTTTCTTCAATCAAAGGCATTATCTGGACCAATTCTAGATACTGGAATGCTAGAAGTTGGCTTTACAAGAGAAGAAACTTTAGTGATTCTGACAGGCTTCTGAAACCCATGCACATTTTGTATGCAAAATAATAACTAATGTGAATGCCTTATTCTGTGACAATTTTATCAGTGTTACCGATTATTTATCACAATTAGATACACCCTCATATATTATTAAGAAATAAATGATAATTTCATTATCAATAATACAACTTCTCCAACATCACAGGCAGAATTAAAGAAATGAAAGATGATATTTGTTTCTAAAATTACTGTTGATGTTTACATTATCCTTTCAAAACCTCTTTAATAGGACGTTAATATTATGTAAGTTAATTCAACTTCTACATTTCTTACCATTTCTGAAATCAGATCTAGCCACTGGAATGGGAACAATTGGCTTAACAGAAACTCCAGAAACTTTGCCAAGACCATGGTTTACATTATGGCCATCATCTCCTAAAATAAACACAAACATACACATACTGTACACAACATAATAATTAATGTGACTGTACTATAGAAAATGAAAATTATAGATTTATCTATGTTACCTATAATTTTTATTGATAATCTACGCCAATAATCTTACAATAGAGTGTCCATTACCAATCGTTAAACATCCTTTAAAATACTTTATGAGCAGCTTAATTATTTCAATTACTAATAACTCACGTTTTATTCCATGTAAACCATCAAATTTATCCACTAAATTCATGACTGAATCTTTAAATGATAGGTCTGCCCCTAATGTCACACCTCCTCTTTTACCAAATAGTCCACGAACTTCTGACTTCTTTCCAATTTTTGAAGCAGCAACAAGATCTGTATAAAAACAATAAATTTCCCTGTTGTTTATTCCAGTACTCGTTACAATTTCCCCTCCAACATCTGATGGAGAATTAAAGAAATGAGAGATGATATTTGACAATTTGGAATATATGTAAGTTAATTCAACTTCTACATTTCTTACCATTTCTGAAATCAGTTCTAGCTACTGGAATGGGAACAATTGGCTTAACTGAAACTCCAGAAACTTTGCCAAGACCATGGTTTACATTATGGCCATCATCTCCTAAAATAAACACAAACATACACATACTGTACACAACATAATAATTATCGTGACTGTACTATAGAAAATAAAATTATAGATTTATCTATGTTACCTATAATTTTTATTGATAATCTACGCCAATAATCTTACATTAGAGTGTCCATTACCATCGTTAAACATCCTTTAAAATATTTTATGACCAGCTTAATTACCGTAATGCATCAAATAAACGCCCCCTTCTTTTAAACGCCCCCTCGAATAAACGCCCCCTAAAAAACTGAAATTATTTAATAAACGTCCCCTTCTATTAAACGCCCCCCTCGAATAAACGCCCCTCCTAAAAGGAGGCGTCTATTTGAAACATTAATAACGAAAAGAGGTGTTTATTTGAGACAAGTTATGACGTATATTTCTTCATTTTTTAAATACAGGAAATTTTCTGTACAATCCTTTCTTTTTAAATTTTAGAGTTAATGTTGAAAAAGTTTATTCCGCTTGAGGAGTTCCTTTTCAAACACTTCTGCACAGGACTTTTGTTGAGTTTCGAAACTGAGTTTCGCAGGAACGACTAAACCAACTTCTCTGTGTCTTTTACCAGGGACAACAACGTTTATCTGGTTGTCTTTATTATGAGAAAGAAAATGATAACAAAGACTTCATATTTCGGCAGGCAAATGTCCAACAAGAATTTTCTTTTTGAAGTCTTTGTACACACCGATTGGAAACTTATCATATTGAATAGCTTCTTCTCTTGTTTCGGGAGCTATTGTTAGAGTTTCTCCAATTGTCGATGTCCAAACAGACATATATATATGATGACCTCGCATAACAGTAACAACATCTGCTTTAAAACAAACTTTAAATGGGAAATAACCATCAACTCGAGCCATGTTTCAGAAAATATTACGAATGTTAAAAAGCTCAAGGACGCAAAAACTGTTTGCGAGAATATGTTGTGAAATCTTCAGTAATTTTCGATTTTCTAAATTATGTGTTCTGCAACCTAAACACGGCATTCCAATTCACAGGTTTATAACAGAATCATGCATTAAATGTATCACTTATTAGCATCATCTCAGGAGGAGGTCCATGCCGCATTGTCTCACAAAATTGTAAAGAAAATTGAATATAATAGAATATAATAGAATCATGCACTAAATGTGTCACTTATTAGCATCATCTCAGGAGGAGATCCATACCGCTTTGTTTTGCAAAAATGTGAGGGAAATTGATTCATTCTTACAGCTTTCTTTGTAGCAAGGATAAAAGAAAGATGGATGCAAATTAACTCACTTCGCATAAAAATGAAAATAGAAAGGCTTATTCTATGCAGTTCAAACAAGAAGTAATTGTCTACGCACTCGGCAATAGTAACAGATCAGCTGCGAGAAGATTCAGTATAGATCCAAAGAGAGTAAGAGAGTGGAGAAGTAAAGCGGAAGCAATAAAAACTTCAAAACCAAGAAAAAACTAGAAGGCAGGGGCAGAAAATGTATAGACGAGCAATTAGAGGAAGATCTTGTCTTATGGATTTACGAACAGCGCAGAAAGATGCTTCACGTTCGCCGAAAAATGATTATGTTCAAGGCTAAAAAGATGTTTGATGAATAGAATTCAGACCCTGCAGTTCAGGATTCCTTTGCTGCAAGCCGAGGTTGGTGTGAAAAGTTTATGAGGAGGCATGGGTTTTCCTTAAGACGAAAAACCACAACAGCTCAAAAGGACCCCTCATATTTGATTGATCGCTTAGTTGCTTATGTCATTCATGTTCGAAAATTACAACAACAACATTCCTTTATGGACAGTGACATTGTAGCAATGGATGAAACTCCGTTATTTAATGATATGGTATCCAATACAACTGTTAAAGCTACTGGTTCAAAAGACGTCCCAATGAAAACGACTGAACATGAGAAAGTCTGTGTCTCTGTTTGCTTGGCAGCTAAACAGAACGGCGCTAAGTGTAAACCATTCATTGTTTGTTGGAGCTAAAAGAGAATCAAGGTCACTGCATGAACAGTTTAAGCAAAAGTGTGCAGTAGCTAGTAGTGCCAACGGCTGGATGAACGAAAATCTAACAATGCGATGGTGCGATGAGATTCTAGGAAAGTTTTCATTTCGTAAAAGACTATTAGCGTGGGACTCATTTGAAGCCCATATGACAGACAATGTGAAAAAGAAGCTCCAGACATTAACATTTGAATCTGTTATTGTTCCTGGTGTTTGCACTAAATACATTCAAGCTCCTGATGTTGTATGGAATAAACCTTTCAAAGGAAAGATACAGCAGCTTTACAACGAATGGCTTGCAAACGGGAAACACAATTTCACAGAAGCGGATAACATGAAACCAGTACCTCGTCGATTTGTTGCTCAATGGGTAATAAAAGCGTAGAATGAGTTGCCCACGGAAATGATAGCTTCCTCAATGAAAGCTTGTGCATTGGGACTTCCTGTTGATGGATCCCAAGACACTAATTTCCTGCTTCAAAAAGGGCAAGAAATGTGAAGAAGAAGCCGATCTTCTAAAAAGTCAAACTCTCCTACTACAAAATGGAGAGATCGACAATAATCCTTTTGTCATTTCAGAACTTGATAAGGCAGATGCTGTGCCCGAGTTCAACGTTATTGAAGAAGATGACATTGACGATGAAATTTTTGTAGATTATATATTTTAACCTCTTTTGCTATTTTTGGATAATATATCATTTCGCTTTACTTGAAGTTTTCTTAAAATTTAATAGACACCTCCCTCTTGTTAACGCCCCCTCTTGTTAACGCCCCCTCGAATAAACGCCCCCTCAAATTTTTCAAAAATTTAATAAACGGCCCGGGCGTTTATTCGCTGCATTACGGTACTTCAATTACCAATAACTCACGTTTTATTCCATGTAAGCCTTCAAGTTCATCCATTAAATTCCTGAATGAATCTTGAAATGATAGGTCTGCCCCTAATGTCACACCTCCTCTTTTACCAAATAGTCCACGAACTTCTGACTTCTTTCCAATTTTTGAAGCAGCAACAACATCTGTATAAAAACAATAAATTTCCCTGTTGTTTATTCCAGTACTCGTTACAATTTCCCCTCCAACATCTGATGGAGAATTAAAGAAATGAGAGATGATATTTGAAAATTTGGAATATATGTAAGTTAATTCAACTTCTACATTACTTACCATTTCTGACATCACTTCTTGGTGCAGAAACGGAAACAGTTGTCTTAGAAGCTCTAGTAGCTCTACCAAGTGTCTGAAGACCATAGTTTACATTATCTCCTAAAATAAACACAAAAATGTATGCAACTAATAATGACTTTTAATGAATAATGTTGTAATGTCCACATTGATTAAAGAACTCCGATCAAGCATCCGAAACTCCGTATTGTCCCGATAGAAACCTCAGGTTCGACTATGGCATTAAGGAAATAAGAAAATCACGCAAATTCACCTTAATTGCGTCAAGAATACAACTTATGATTTCCTCTCCAACATTTGACAAGGAATTAAAGAAATGAGAGATGATATTTGTTTATATAATTACTTGGAAGATCTGTTTATTAATCTTCTTCTGTGTTATGTTAGTTAATCTTCTTAATTAAAGAGAGACATGCACAATTTTATGCAACGTACTAAATAATGTAACGTAGAAAAGTAAAATCAAATCTGTAGGTTTATTTATATTACCGTTAATTTCTATCAATATCCTATGTCAATAATATTAAAAGTCCATTAGCACCGTTAAACATCCTTAACAGTACTTAATGAGCAGCTTAATATTTATCTGAATTCTTTGCATACATTGCCACAGAAGCATCTGATATATCAACTTCCTTCTGTTCAATTATTAAAGCATGGTTTGAATGATTGTATATCCAACCCCTCCTTTTTCCACCCCACACCACCAAACAAGATTTTACTGAATTTTTAAAACATCCAATGTTTTTTTAGCTTTTCATTTTCATAAAATATTCTTTTATTGCTACATGTATTTTTAAGTAAATTCTATCTATATTTTCATGTGTGTTGTTTCTTTTGTTTAAGTGGGGCAGTAGGTTCTTCAGGAGAGGTTGTGGAAGGGAGACCACTGAATATATTTCCATTTTATTCTTTACATTGATCACATCTACCTATTTATGATGGTTCTCTTATTATTGCGGTATTTATGTCTTTTTTCTTACAATTTAACGCTGTTTGTTGTTTGTTTAATTTTGTCTGTGAGAGGGTAGGAATCATGCAATCTATGATATCTTTCCAAGATGCGGTTTTGCTTCATCATGTGCATTTTAGAGGATCCTACTGATTATTGATACTGGTTTAAAGTATATTGTTTAAGAATCCCTAGTTTGAATTAAAGGCAATGTACTCATCTTCATTCTAAAGTGGAAAAGTCAGGGCACGCTATATTTACTTATTTAGTGCTAAAAGATTTTTTTGATTGATGATCATGTCCAAGTACATTTACAAGTGCAAGGTCTGTTCTATACGATTTATGTCTTTTTAGTTTGTGCCAATCATGGGTTTATATCAAGGTAAAGTGATTGGGAAATTATTTGATAAAGTGGTATCCTGAGCATGTATAGTCTTTTTATCACTCACATTTTAAATCACATCTGATTTAGGCATCCCGGGCAAAGACTTAATTTTATGGTTTCACTCAATAGTTTGAAAATATAAAAAAAAAGTTTTAGGATCCATTTTTATATTTTTTATCTTGATACTTGACAGTTTTTACCGATAATTTCTGTGGATAATATATGCAAATGAACTTATATAAGAGAGTCCATTAGCTCCTTTAAACATCTATAAAAATACCTTATGAGCAGCTTAATTATTACAATTCGATACCAAGCTATTACTTATAACTCACGTTCTTTTCGTGGTAAGCTATCATGTTTATCCATTAAGAATATGTTCGAATCCCTAAGAGATGATAGGATGATAACTTTTTCCAATGTTTCAATTTTTGAAGCAGCAACGGGATCTGTAAAAAAAAAATTAGAAACTTTCTATTTGACATTTTTTCAACCTTTTATTTCTTTAATTCTACATAAAGAAATGAGAGATGAGAGAAGAAAGAATATATTTATTACTATAATTACATAGATTATATGTATATATTAGGTATATATTATTTGTTAAATAACTCAACTTCTACACTGCTTTCCTTTTCTGAAATCCGTTCTCGGTACCGGAATAGTAACAGTTTCCTTCTTTTAACTAACATTATAATTTGCCATAACATTTACATACCTATAGTTCCATTTGAAGATATTTTATTGTTATGGAACATCAAACATAATGTTAGTTAGATATACAGAATAGCTATAATTAACGTTATTTCTTTCTTTTTTAACATTGTAAATAGCATTACAGTCATTTCTTATTAAAATCATCTGGAATATACTCGAAGTATGCTTGAAATCCATGGTTTGTGACAACAAATACACAGAAAGAAATCAACACAGACAAAAGAGTTTTATTTTATTTTGTGTTTTGTAAAAACTAACCAATTATAATTGTTGCTTCGACATTGATAGTGTTGCATAAACCATCAATGGAACCCATGATCATACCGATGATATTTATGATCATGAAAGTAGTCAGTTATACGAAGACTATTTCTTATGCCAATTACGTTACCGCCGAATTAAATAGTCTAATGTTGTTAGTGGAATCAGTTTTACTCAATTTGGCCGAAGTTTGGTAACTATCCAGAGGTTTCGTCAGTGGATATAGCAGCAAATTTGCGTACTATATGCGGACATTTGTTAATATTGGACAAGATCTAACAGAAGTAGACAATCTCATACTTACAGAATTTATTCCGGCTACAACTGGTGGAATCAAATGCTCAGATGTAGAACGTAAAGTGCTATCTTTACCTCCTTAATTGGGCGGCTTAGGTATCGCAATATTTACTGAGATCTCCGATATTGAATACTCAAACTCCATGATGTTGACTTCAACCGCTGACAGAAGAATCTTTCGAGAAAGTGAAAACAAATAATTGTGATGATGCGAGATGTGGTGTAAGTGGTCGTGGGTTTTGGTGTGCTGGTCAAACAGAATTTCTTTATATAAGGGTGTTCAACCCAAACGCTCATAGATACGTGCACCAAGATATATGAAAATATTATGAATTGAACAAAAGGGAGAAAAAACGCGCACGAAGGAGTCATGTCTGTTGAACACAGAAGTTTTACACCTGTAGTTATGACTACAACTGGTGGTGTGGGTGAAAGCAAGAGTTAAGTGAAATGATTGAAACGGTATAACATGATAACTTGCTGGATACGAAGAAAAATATACTTTTCCCTTATCAGCTCAGTTGAAATTTGTGTTAAAGGCAGTAGATCCTTTTACCATTATGTCCCTAGTAAATTCAATCGGGAGTAGTGCGAAGTAAGTGACGAAAGGGCCAAGATATCAACCTGAAGTGATTTACTAATGTTGAATTGTAAAATCGATATTTAGGTGTAATGTTTGTGTCGTAATGTAACGTCAACTTTTTTATGTTTCATGTTATCCTTTCCACGCATAATGTCGTTTATTGATGTTATTTATTGTAACGTTTATTACTTTGTTTACCACACTAACTTGATTTGTCATCTTGTTGGTCTAACCACCAATGTTTCCAGAATGTCCTTTTTTTTCATTTTTAGCACCTCGAAGCGGAGGTCCAAGTTTTCCCATACTCTCCCCTTATATGTCCGCAATATTTTCATGGGAATGAAATGCGGACAATTTAGTAATCAAGCTAGGTTTCGACGCGAAATTTGATTTGAAAAAAGAAAGAACAAGAAGAACAAAAAAACACAGGGCTGGTTGTAATGTCTGTCATGCTCACGCAGAAAGCCAAAAATGTGACAGGCGATTGTTCTGAATATTTGTGGATCATGTGGACCTAATTATTTTTTCGTCACCATCGTTACTTCTGAGACAGGAGCTGGTTATTGGTTGAGTTTTGAAATAAATTTTGTCACTAAGAAAAACACGGGTTTTTTTCTTCTTCTTCTATTACTATTCTATTCTATTCTATAGGAGAATGAAACAGTATTCTAAAGGGAAGTGAATGTAAACAATAAATATGATTGATACTAGTATACTGGGTAAAAACATTTTACCGGTTCACTTTCCCCATGAGTTACCGCCATCCCGTGATTTTCCTATTAATATAGGGGTGACCGAAAATAAAATCACACAATCCAAAAGTGTAAGTAGTACCAGCTATAGAGCTCGAAATGCTGGTCAAAAACATTTTACAGGTTCATTTTTCCAATTATTTGCCGCCCACACCTCCCGTGCTCTTCCTCTTTCAAAATATAGGGGTGTATATATAGTATAGCGTGTAAAATGTTTTTACAGGTTTACTTTCCCCATGATTTACCGCTATCCCGTGTTCATCTTCTTAATATGGTGGTGGCGAATAAGGGATAAGTAGTACCACGCTATAGAGCTCAAAATGCTGATCAAAGCTATTACATAAAAAAAAATGAACAATATGAAAGCTTGTTTTTTGTCCAGATTTAGTAACGGTTATATCTATCTATTGAATATTTTTTTTAATATATATATAGATAAATCATAAAACGTATATTTCATTTGAAACAGACGCATTTTAATGATGATAGCTCAAAATGTAGAGTTGACAAAAGAGATTAATAAATCAGACAAAAAAAAATAGGTATGCAAATGAAATTAATACATTCCAATCTATTGTCTCGTTTTTCAGACAATAACTTAATGGATTTTCAAGATTTAATCCAGGTTTCAGACTTTCAGCATCTCATTTTAATTACAATCGCAGTTGCGTCAAGTTTAATACTCAATTCCATTGTCTGATTTTTTCAATCTCATAAATTTTTACGTGTAAACAATGGAAAATTGAAAGATTAAATTTCTATTTCTTTCTGTTTTTGCACGAAAAGCGCGGCACTACATTTTGAGCAGCCCCCGCTATCATCATCAGGCATATTAAAAAAAGATGCCGAAAATAAAATCACATAATTGCTAAGAATAAGTACCACTAAGTTGTAGAGCTCGAAAAGATGATCAAAAAAATGTATGGGATCGTCTGTGAACGATGTGCCGTTACCGAGATATCGTCGATCAAAGATTTTGATGACGTCACACCCGTCCCCAAAAAGTTTTAGACCCAATTTTTTTTTCGTCACCCATCGCCAATATTGCAGAGCCCCAAAAACGTCAGTTATCCCCATCGGTTCTCAAGATATTTGACCCTTGAAATCGCATTCTATTTAGGGTGCAATGCAATGTCCCCTGTGCCAAAAAATTCATTTGGTAATATACTAATACTGAAAAAACGCTTCTCGCAGCAGCGTGGTTTTACGCGCTCCTCGTGAGAAAATGACCGTGAAATTCTGCTATTCTCCTGATGGGAGATTCTCCCTATACTAATACGGAAAAACATACATCCATTGACGAACTTCCCGGGAAATTTTACCTAACGTTCTTTCTTTAAAAGTTAGGTAAGAAAAAAGCAAGATTTAGTATTAGTATAAGAAGATGATTGACACTAGAAATTCCAATCAGTCATGTGACGGTTCATGGTTGAGCGCCTATAAATTCCATACTGATTACCATTGTCCTAGTTATCTCTATGATAAATACAACGAGATCTGTTATTAATTTTTTCTACTACAAAAATGTAAATTCTTGAGATTCAAGCTAATTTTCTGCGTTTTTGTTTTCTGATTTGTTAATAAAATGGTTAGTTTACTTACCACAAAAAGATATGTATCAGTAAAAATTACATTATTTCATTTCTTTTACATGAATAAATTATAATCCAACTCGGTGATTAACATTTTCTCATACAACACGCACTTGTACATTTGAATTTGAGATACCAACTATCAGGTTTTTCCCAATAAAAATTAAAATAATCCTAAATAAACAGAAAACTAATTAAGATTAATTTTTATTAAGTAATAACTTGAAAAAGCATTTAATCCTGAATACTAAAGAATTTCTGAATTCAACTAATACCATCAAAAAATTACCATTTTTTTTATTGGAAAGCAGCATGCAAATCTTTTAATGCCTTTTCTTATTTGTTTATTTATTTAAAGTTGCCATACCTATATAGTGGCTAATGACAATGAGTATTAAAATAGACGTGTTATGTACACTTTTTTCGCCCACGCAATTTTAAAATTTCTTTTGTTCTGTAACTTTTGATATTTCTTTTGTTTGAACAGTTCTATTCAATTATAAATTAATGAAATACATAATTTTATTTGTTTTTGATCACTTTGTTCTTTTCAAGAAAACCTTCAGTTTATCTGGGGATATTGAAATGAATCCTGGCCCAGCTGTTCAAGACATTTATCGCAAAGAACTACCAGATTTATTGAAAGGTAAAGGAATACACATATGTCATCAAAACATGAGAGGACTTTTCTCAAATTTCAATTACTTGTACGAGCTTATTACTTCAACGAAAAAAATTGATATTGTAACGTTATCAGAAACTCATCTCACTCCAGACGAAATTAATATTTATGAAATTCCTGGCTACACATTTGTGAACAGACCCAGAAATCAAGGAAGGGGTGGTGGTGTAGCAATGTATATAAAGGATAGTATAAACTGGAAAAGACGACCGGATTTAGAACAGGAAGACACAGAAAATATTGCGATAGAAATTGTTTTTAAAAACTCGCGCAATATTATTGTCACAGGTTTCTACAAACCACCAGAAACTTCAAAATATAATAAAAATACGTTTATTGAGAGATTAAGTGACATTTTAATTAGTTGTACAACCGAAAAATAAAGAGGTTGGGGATTTCAACGTTAATTACCTCAATGAGAATGACGGTAAAGTGTTTAAATCAATAATAGCAGCTAATGGACTTTCACAACTTATAAAAAAGCCAACAAGAATTACAGACTCTACAAAAACATTAATTAACATCATAATGACAAACTGTCCGTCAAATATCTCAGCAGCAGAGGTTGTATCGACATCAATTAGCGATCATAACATGGTAATCTGTACTTGTAAATTAAACAACAAGAAATATTCTCCAAAGGTAATTAAGAGCAGAAACTTTAAACACTATCAACCCGAAGCTATGTGCGAAGACATGAACAACATTAACTGGGAACCGTTGTATACAACCACAGATGTAAACAAAGCAGTAGAATATTTCAACGAGTCTGTTGGGGTAGTTTTCGATCGACATGCACCACATGTTGAAAGAAAACTTAAGGGAAAACCATGTCCGTGGCTAACACTTGACGCAAAAAGAATTATGAACAGAAAGGATCAAATGCATCGCAGAGCAAAGAAAAGTAACAAGGCTGACGACTGGAAACTCTACAAAAGACTACGTAATCGTGTTAACAACCAAATGAAACGTAATAAATCATCTTACTACCATGACTTACTAGAGGAAAACAAACTCAATCCAACAAAATTCTGGAAAGTTATAAAGAACTTATTTCCCACGAAAGGAGCAAGTATGTCAACATCCTCAATATCTACAGATAATCAATCAAACGCCAACGTTTTCTGTGAATACTTCTCCAACATTGTAAAAACTCTGAAACAAAAGGCTATACCATTGACCAACTGCACATGGCAAATACCAAAGTTCATTTCACTCAGAACAGTAAGATAATTTTGGTTTAAATATGTTTCTAAAACCTTTATTGAGAAACAATTAAAGAGGCCACTGGTGTAGACGACCTCCCCACAGCTCTACTGAAAGATTGTGCATCTTTGATCAGCAACCCGATATGTCACATCATAAACTTATCAGTAGCAACAGGAACGGTACCACTTATTTGGAAAACTGCAAAAATCACACCTGTTTTTAAGTCAGGAGATCCAGATAAACCAGAAAGCTACTGCCCCATTTCGGTCCTGCCAGCGCTATCCAAAATACTCGAACGAACAGTACATAGTCAGTTGAGCGGATACTTGGAAGATAACAAACTTTTGTCCAATGTACAGTTTGGATATAGGAGCAAGAGATCAACTTCGTCTGCCGCTACCATCTTCGTAGATGACATTCGTAGAGAAATGGACAATGGAAAGCTTACCGGGGCTGTTTTTTTGGGCCTAAAAAAGGCGTTTGACACCATTAGCCACTCTGTGTTAATTGAGAAAATCCGATCTTATTGAGTATATGACAAAGAACTATTCTGGTTTGCAGACTATCTGTTTCAAAGGTCTCAATGCGTCCTTATAAAGAACAGCTCTTTAGACCAGAAGCCTATTCTCAATGGAGTACCACAAGGGTCCATCATGGGACCTTTATTGTTTATATTGTTTTTTAATGACTTCCCTGATATTCTGCGGAAATGTAACATCATACAATATGCTGACGATACTGTAATATACTTTGCACACCCAGATAAGTCAACGATCATGAAAATCCTGACAGAAGAACTCGCCAACATTGCTACGTATCTAGATGAGAACGAGCTCATAATAAATCTCAAGAAAAGAAAAACTGAGGTGCTGGTTTTGGGAACGGCAAAGCGACTGGGGCGGGATGATGGTGATGAGGATAATGTAAAGTACAGAGACACGAACGTAACTAGAGTATCCTGCTACAAGTATCTTGGATTATTGATTGATAGTACATTAACTTATCAAGAGCATTTTCAAAAAACTTACAAAAGAGCAAGCACAAGACTTAGATTATTGGAACGTATTCGTTTAAGTCTAACTCCATCTGCACGTCGTATGATCTACCAAATGATGATACTGCCACTTTTCACATACAGCTCATTCGTAAACCTGGAAATTACTGCTACCAACATCAACCTACTATATTCAATTGCCAAAAGAGCTGAAGACATCATCAGCGATGGAAAGCCAGTGAATAGCATACAGAATGAAATCCAGACACAATCCTGCAAGTATGTGAGAAAGTGTCTTGATGGGACAGCTTGCAGTAATTTTGATAATTACTTTGAACTAATTAATCATAATATGAACACAAGAAATAACACTACATCAATTAAATTGCCAAAAGTCAAGCTGTCTTGTGCAAAGAAAGCATTTTATTTTACTGGAGCTAAAATTTATAACAGCTTACCTATTGTGATTCGTAGGGAAGAAAATTTTACTACGTATATAAAAATGTTGAAGAATCACTTTTCTGATTAGTGGGTTTTATTTTTAGCGATTTCGTTCTTCAGCATGAATCTTATTAGTCCTCATCTGATTTTGAGCTTTTATTTTAGTTTCTACTTACACTTGATACTGTTGGTATTCTAGATCCTAATTCTCTTGAAACTCAGAATATGAGACTTAGCAATCTGTAATTATATACTCTTGAATTTCTTGAAATTCTAGATTTTCAAATTTTGTCGCGGTCCTAAGTTTCTGACACGATTTTATCAATCTTTTATTATTTATTCTAATATTTTACTAACACTCCATGCACATACACTAACACAGGACAAACATTTATAGCAGTTTTTAACTGAAGTTTTTATCCTGTATAAACATTTTTAATAATAATAAAATAATAATAATTAGTCTTGTATTTTAATTCTATTGAAAAGAACTCTTCTGTTAACATACTTTCTCTACTAAAAATGCAGCGATGGTGTGAGGGAAAGTATTAAAGTAGTGGTGGATAGTATTGTTCAAGTCTCAATCATGTCCTACCTCGATAATTCACTCCGATGCGCTTTAAAAGCAGCGTATCATCCCATTTGGAGCGGTCGACTCACTGACCTTTGAGCAACTTAGGGCAATGTTACACCTATCTCTGGTGGTAATGATGTAAATCATTTCCCTGAAAAGGAGTGTGTATAATCGGTGAGTCTCGTGAGTTGTTCTATTTTATAGCGACGAACTAACGATTTTATGCATCATCGGTAAATTGGTTTTAAAGCTCTCCAACTCAAAACTTACAGATTACTTTGACTCCCTGAAAAGGCGGTTCCCAACTCAGTATTTGCCTGGTCTATAATTTATTTCCTAGTTGCAAGTCGGTGGAATCAAAACTTTGGGTTACTGACTTAAGCCGGGCTTCCATTCCGAAACGTTTTTGCCTAATATTCCGCGCAGAATGTACGTGTTCTTCAAAAAAAAGGTGAGCTGAAAAATATTATCATCTGAACAAAAAGTTTCATCCCCGAAATGTCAATGTTTTCGGTTTTGAATTGACAGTTCTCTGTTGTAATGTTTTTGTCATTGCTTTATTTTATGGCACAGCCAAACCAACTTCTGTCGAAGAGTTGAAGAGTTAGAAAATTGAATTAGGTATTAAATAATAATAATGATGGAAAGGAATGTGTTAATCATGGTTTTATAACGTGGCAATTGGAGAATTGGAGAACTAAGAACAAAGGAATGAACAATCGTAACCTTCGTAGTGGGTTCGTTATATAATTGGCAGATCAGTGGAACTTATATTCAATGTCCTGAGTAGGTAACATCTCTTTTTATGATTAATTCACGGTAGCAATGCTATCCGTGTTTAAAATAAGCAGCGATTACTCCTCCTCCGAGATTTGTCAGTTTGAAATCGGCTACCGTCAATTTTAAAGCTTTGGCTAAAGCCTCCGTTACATCAAGAAAATATGTAAGTTTTTATAAATTAAAGAATGGAGGAATTTTGGTGAAAGAAATGATTTATTGATATGTAATACATTTAAGTTATATCTTTTTCATTTAATGATATGTACTTCTTCCCAATTTTTGAGGAATAAAGAGCCTAATGACATCTCCACTAATGTGCCTTCAATGAAAACGAAGCTTAAGATACTGTGCATGCGCGTTAGAAGAAATTTAGAACACATGTGTAGCAAAATTGAAGAAGTGAAGAAGAAGCCGTCGAAAGTGATAAAAAAGATTACTGAGGTACATCTTCTACTATATTTCTTGATTTTTTTTTATTTGATAGATAAAGCGAATTGCAAATTGAAATACCTTGCCATAAACAAAAAAATGCTACAGACTAGTGCTATGTTAGGTATAAAGTATCTCTACTACAGACTAGTGGAGTGTTTCACCTCTGCTATTGACTAGTTGAGAGTTAATTAGATATTCTTGAAGTTTACTAAAGGATTATAAAAGTTACCAAAAGTTCATATAGAAGGATGTCAAAAGTTGTCCAGGGCTCCTTTAATCAAGGACATGAAATGTTTGGGGAAAGTGCTGGAAAACAATGCACATGTTGTTGTATCTACTCCATTCTTTTTACTAAATGTAAATCACCTGGTAACTGGACTTCAAAGGACCTAGATTTTATATTAAAAGAAGGAGATAAACTATTTAAAAGTATAGGGAAGGATAATTTTTTAATGATGTGGTAAATCATGATTTACCACATCAGTTATCTATCTTTGAAAAAGCTAATAATGTAACGTACTTGGAAAATAGTTTTGGATTAATTAGCTACGGTGATCCTCCAAAATTACTCCTTATTAATCAATGTGAAAATAGCGTTGGGCTTTTATTTCTAATAAAAGGATTCTGTGTTGCTATTCTTTGGACTAAAAGGAATTATTTCCTTTTTGATTCACATAGTCGAAATGAATTTGGCCAGCCTTCATCTAATGGTTTTTCAATTGTGTTAAAGTTCACAAAAAAACGGGACTTGAAATTGTATCTGATGGACACATATATTGCAGAAAATGAGATAAATGTTCAATATGAGGTGCAAAATATTTCGATCAACTCAGTAGATGACGATGTAAATTATTCTCGTCTTTATACACAACAGATTGATAGGAAACGTAAATCTACTGATATTGAAAAGATGAATTGTCGATTAAGAAAGTCCTCAAAAATTGAAATGGCAAAATGTCGTGCGCGAAAATCAACAGATAAAGAAAAGATAAAATGTCTTATAAGAAATAAGTCAGAAACTGCTAAGGCAAGACAAAGGATCCGTCGAGCAAACTTCAAGCATCTTAAAAAGGATAAGATAAAGGTTTTCAAAAATGCAATTCAGGAAGGTCCCTATTACATTTGCATTGTTTGCAACAGGGCTCTTTATCGAAAGGCTGTAAACATATTTTGCAGGGATAATTATAAGCAAAATATGTATCATATTTTGACGGATATAAGAAGTTTTGATTCTAAGTTTTACATATGTTTGACTTGTGACAAACACTTAAGAAAATCAGCTGTTCCATGTCAAGCTGTTTGGAACAAAATGGAATTAGTACATGTGCCTGCTGCATTACAGGTTTTGAATCGGTTGGAACTGTATCATTGCAAAAAGAATTCTATTCAAAAAAATTTCAATTATGTCCAAAGGTCAGCAACCAAAACTTAAAGGATCAATCTGTAATATTCCTGTTCGTGCGGATTTAGTTACTGAATGTCTACCTCGAGGGATAGATAGTAGTGGTATTGTTTTCATAAAACTAAAAAGAAAATTGAACTTTCGTGGTCATGTTTTGTTTGAAAGTGTACGTCCTGATGTTGTGGAAGAAGCCTTAAACTACCTTAAAAACCACAACCCATTTTATTCAAATACCTTAATAAAAATGGATAACATTTCTACTGAATTGCTCAGCTTAGAGGATACAGATGCCATTGTGGATCATGATGCCTTTCCAATGACTGTAGAATCTGAAAAAAATGAATTGCTAGAAGAAGAAAATCCCTTGTTTGAAGAAAGTGTGAACAGTGATGAGTTATGTGTCATACCTAATTTTTACAGCCCCGATGATGGTATATTAGACATTGCACCTGGTGAGAATAAGAAACCTGAAAGTTTCTTCACTGATGAATTTTGTGAGGAGCTTGCATTCCCATTTTTGTTTCCTACAGGAAAGTTTGGTTATAAGGTTTCTAGACCAATATATTTGTCCCCAACAAAGTACTTCAATCAGAGATTGCTCAATTACACCCAACGATTTGCATCACATGCTGATTACATATTTTTTTGCTAATTATGTTATGCAGCAAATAAATCTTTTTAATCAAATTAGTATTGCTACGCGAAAAGTTAAAGGGGATGTAAAAGCAGCACAGTTGCAAAATAACTATAAGAACACTGTACGATCATTTGTTTGTGAAGATCAAGCTTATCTGTTCATGAACTCTGTTAAAGGAACACCAGCTTACTGGAAAACATTCCTTTATGATGTGCTGGCCATGGTGAAACAGTTAGGTTTGCCAACTTTTTTCCTGACATTATCATGTGCTGATTTAAGATGGAGTGAATTAGTTTCTATAATTTGTAAATTAAATAAAGTTGAGTTGGATGAAGGAGGTGATTTGGACTACTTCAAGAAATGTGAGATTTTAAATAATAACCCTGTACTAACTGCCAGACATTTTCAATTTAGGGTGGAAACGTTTTTTAAACAGTTACTTCTTCATCCTCAGTCTTCTATTGGACAAGTGAAATTTTATGTAACAAAAGTTGAATTTCAATTCAGATGTTCACCACATGTACATGCATTTCTTTGGGTCCCAGATGCTCCTGTGTTAACTTCTGAAACTAAGGAAACTTATTGTAATTTTGTTGACAGTTGTATAAGGACTGATGTGCCCAATCAGGTTACAGAACCAGAGCTACACTCGCTTGTAACTCACTATCAAACACATACACATTCAAAGTCTTGCAGAAAATATAAAAATGTTTCTTGTCGATTCAATTATGGCCGCTTTTTCTCAAAAAGGACAATTATTGCTGAACCTTTACCTAAGGATATGGCAGATGTGGAGCGGTCCTCAATTTTATCAATGAGGTCAAATTTGTTGAAAAAAGTCAAAGCATTTATAGACGATTATCTTGATTCTCGTAAGGTAACATATGTAGAGTACAAATCTGTTTCAGATGTTTTGAAGGAATTAGATATATCAGAAGATGAATATTATTCAGCACTTTCTATTTCACCTGATCAAGATTTTGAAATATACTATCGTAGGCCACCTAATTCATGTTTTGTTAATAATTATTTTGAGGAAGGTTTGCTAGCATGGGAAGCAAATTTGGATATACAGCCAGTATTTAACTATTACAAAGCTGTGTCATACATGTGCTCTTACTGTTCAAAAAATGAGACAGAATCCTCATTAGCAATGAAACAAGCAGTTGAAGAGGCTCAAAGCATGGATTTAAATTTCCAAGAGAGGATGAAACAATTGGCTCTTACGTTTTTATCACACAGACAATGCTCTTTACAGGAAGCAGTATATCAACTAATGCCGGAGTTATGGCTAAGGAAGTGTTTTCCAGGTATAGTTTTTGCAAACACTAACTTACCTGAAAAAAGATATAGAGTTTGTAAATCCAAAGAAGAAATAGGCGAGCTTCCAGGTGATAGTACTGATGTTTTTAAACGTAACAATTTAGATCGTTACATGGCTCGTCCCAATGGAACTTATAAAAATGGAAAATACAGTATTGTTAATGATCTTTGTTATGCAGAATTTCTCTCATATTATGTGTTAGACACAAAACCAAAACCTGACCAGGAAAATGATAGTCAACCAGAGGTTCTTCAAGATGATGATGACAGTACAGACCTGATTTGTTTCCCTAAAACTTTACCTCTGATGAACTCAAAAGAAAAGATGAAGCGAAGAAATGTTAAACGTGTTGTACGGTATCACACACCAAATCGCTTAGATTCTGAAGCTTATGCTCATCATTTGCTAATGTTATTTTATCCATTCAGAAAAGAATGTGACTTATGCTCTGCAGATTCATATTTATTACAGTTACACACGCCTGACATTCTTGCTATTGTAAATGAAAATAAGAAAAAGTTTGAGCCTTGGGGAGATGTTGTTGATAATGTTCTTATGAACTGTACATTTAATGCTCGTACAGATGATTTTGCTCAGCAGGAAAATGATGATACACAGGAAAATTTCAATGAGTTAAATGATGAGCCAGAAGAACAGGAATCTCCAAAAACTTCATCACAAAGTAAAAGTAATATTGTTTCCACTATACATCTCTTGCCTGATGGAGAAATCAATGAATTAATAAACTCTTTAAACATGAAGCAAAGGGAGGTCTTTGAAATGATTTTAAAATGGGCCAAGACTAAAGTTAAAAATTTATCAGCTTCCAGTAAGACTTACAACCCTCCATTGAATTTATTTATTACAGGTGGAGCAGGGACACGGAAATCACACGTTATTAAAACAATTTATGCAGCTGTTTCAAAAATATTTTCATACCAATCAACAATTGAAAAATCAAGTGTGCTCCTTTTAGCACCAACAGGTGTTGCAGCTGTTAATATAAATGGTACCACAATTCATTCTGCTTTGTCTATTCCAGTTGAATGTTACGGGTTAACAGTGCCTAGACTATCAGATAAAGCAAGATGTAAGCTAAGAGTGGAGTGGGAATATTTAAAAATGATCATCATAGATGAAATATCAATGGTATCAAATAAACTACTTCTTTATATTCATCAAAGACTCATTGAAATATTTGGATGTTCTTCAGATTGTAGTAAACCATTTGCAGGATTGACAGTAGTATTAGTGGGAGATTTGTATCAACTTGGACCTGTACTCCAAAGACCTATTTTTGCAGAATATAGTGATGAAATATACAACTTATTTCCTCTTTGGAAGAATTTTAAAATGTGTGAGCTGACTGAAATCATGAGACAACGTGGTGACTCTGTTCTTGTTGACTTATTAAACAATGTTCGCACAGGAACTTTGACTGATGATGATAAAAAGTTATTACAGTCACGTTTTACTACTCAAGAGAATTTCTTACCAGATGCTTTATTTATTTTTGCAGAAAATGAACCTGTCCGACGTCATAACTGCTTAATGTTGAATACTATTACCACACCACTGATTCAACTGAAAGCAATAGACCAAGTTCCAAAAGGAGTTCCTGATCATATATATGACAAAGTGTTAAAATTAAGCCAAAGTAAAACAGGTGGTTTAGCTTTTAGTTTAGATATCAAAATTCAAGCAAGAGTTATGCTTACCTCTAACATTGACATAGCTGATAGATTGATAAATGGACAACTTGGTACAGTTGTGGGTGTGTCACTTTTAGGTGGAGTTAAAAAAATTTACATTAAATTTGATGATAACAAAGCTGGTCTAAAAGTGATGAGTTCAGAAAAAGATGCACAACGATTAAATGATGTGCCTATTACACAAATAACTGTTGATATCAAAACAAAAACCAATAAATCATCTGCACCAATCATAAAAAGAACTCAGTTCCCTTTAATGTTAGCATGAGCATGTACTGTTCATAAAGTTCAAGGTCTTACTTTAGATGAAATAGTTATTAGTTTTGATTTACTTAAACAAAAGTCATTCAATCATGGTCAAATGTATGTAGCCTTAAGTCGTGTCAAATCTATGAAAGGTGTTCATTTAACTGGCACTTTCAATGCTAATGCAATTATTGCAGATAAAAGAGTAACAACTGAATATCAGTATCTGAGGGAAAGACAGTGCATTTCTTTTTCAGAAGATGTAATTGGAAGTAGATCATCCAATACCTGCATAATAACGCTATGCAATGTCAGATCATTGCGTAAGCATTTTCCTGAAATATGCACAAATGATGTATTTACATCTAGTGATGTAATTCTTTGCACAGAGACACAATTAACAGAGAATGATGAAAATGATCTACACCTTCCAGGCTTTTCATTTCATTGTAATAGCTGTAATCAGCACAGGTTTTCTAGTTTGGCTATATATTTTACTGAACAAACGTACTTCAAACCAATATTTGAAATAAATGCTTTCTCAATTTTTCAGGTGACTGTTGGAAAAGAAAATGTGAACATGAGCGTCTACATACTTTTGCTATATAGGCCAAAAAACAATCCAGTGCACCAATTCTTAGAAACATTGTCTTATCTCATTTCAGCTAATGAAGTTCACCTCATTGCTGGTGACTTTAATATGCAGCCAAATGAACAACTGCATAGTGTTTTAAAAGAATATACACAGCATGTTACTGAGGCCACTCACATTGGTGGAAATATTCTTGATCATGTATATGTTAAAAGTTCTTTGCATCTCTGTGTTGTAACCGAAGTTCGGAGCTTATTTTTTACTGATCATGAAGCAGTAGTAATTGCACTCCAGTAACTGTTTATGGCTATTTTTACGACATTTCTCAGAATTTAAAGTTTAATCCAAGTTTATAACCGCCTATAACCACATTTATGATAAACCAAATCAGATCATGTAATTGATTTTAATCTTTTTTTTTGTTGTTGTTATCTTTTCATAGCAAAATGTCAACAAAAAAATCTGTGAAACGTGAGAAAAAGACATTGAAATTCGCAAGCCCACCATCGACACCAACGAAAGATTTCTCACCTCCATCAGCAGATGGTTTTGTTGGTGCGACACCACCTAAACGCTTTATGCCATCACCAGGAGCATCTCCATTGTCTCCTAAGTCTCCCTCATCTGGGGAACCCAGAGGTAAGATTTTATTATTATTATTATTATTATTATTATTATTATTATTATTATTATTATTATTATTATTATTATTATTATTATTATTATTATTATTATTATTATTATTATTATTATTATTATTATTATTATTATTATTATTATTATTATTATTATTATTATTATTATTATTATTATTATTATTATTTCGGTTTTGTTTGATTTTATTTTTAATTTATTTTAATTTAATTTGAATTGTAGATTTTCTTGGATTCGTTACTGGTATATGGAATAATGAAAGCAAATCTGGTAACGTCTATATGGATATTAAATTGAAAACAGCTAAAGACGAATTTAATACTATACGCTTTATGAAAGCACAGAATCCAAATGTCAAGGAAGAATACTTAAAATCACTTCAAGCTGGTTCTATACCAATAAAAATGTGCAAAGTTTATGTCAGCGCAAGTGGTACAGCGTTCTTCAACAGTTTTAGAGGTAGCCGTATTGAGGAAGGTGCTATTCTTCCTTTCAAAGTTGCAGACCATACGTTGTTATCAATAGCTGAACTTAAAACCAAACTTTCTGGGACATTTTCTGTCATCGGATGTTTGAAATGGTTGGGTGAGGAGAAAACGTATGAAAATAAGTTCGGAATTTCGAAGCGGCTAAGAGAGTGCATATTGTATGATGGATGTGATGATATCGTTCTGACGGTGTGGGAAAAGCTTTTGGATGAAAAGTTAATCGAAGTTTCGCAATGGTATACATTCTCGTGTGTGAACATAAAGAATTATTTCGGGATTAAATTAACAACAACTGCTCTCACCCAGGTGACAAGAGCTGAAAACCAACCTGTTGATTGGGAGCAAGTCGATGTCAATTTGTACAGACAGAAGTTTAAGGAAGTTCATGATATTACTCATCCCACACTGATTTGTCCCGAAATTAATAATGTGGTTCTTGATATTTTTAAAGCATGTTCAAATAAATCTTGTCGTGAAAAAGTTACCGTTGTTCCTGGAAACAAAGTGGTGCGGTGCAATAAATGTTGTAGATACATGAAACCGAGCACCTGCAATCAGTCGTTTGAGGGGTTGTTAGAGTTCGATTCAGTTTCATTGTCTCTACCAATAGAAGTATTAAACGAATTTCTTGGAGAAGATGTTATGAAAACTTATGGAAATGACTCTGATGCTCTCATTGAACTAATTCTTTATTTAGAAAACATAGATTTTGATTATAATACTCGTAACGTTATCACCAAAATGTATAAACATATAGATGATAGTGGCTGAATATTCCATGCTTTTAGCGAATTTTCGTGTTTTAGTATTATACGGTTCCTACATTTGTAGGCATTTTTTAAAATCTTCTGTGTAACTAAATACTCAGTTATTTCAAGTTTTGAACGACCGTAACTTCCACAGAACGTAGCTAAATAGAATGAATGCTTGTTATAGAACTAGCCCTCATTTCTTATTGCATAATGTGCTGTTTTTAGTTTTTCGATTCTTTTGATAGTCTCCAAAAGATTTTGATTGTAACATGCTCTTTTGTTTTGTTAAAAGGCAATGACTCGAAACACTCGATGTTGATGTGATTACCGTGTTGTAACCTCTTATTTCTAGAAGAGTTTTCTTTTTAAAAAAAATCGTTTTATTTATTTGTCTCGATTCCTACATACTCACGTTTGACTGATAAATGGCGTTATGTAAACAAATTTATTCTTTGAAGCAAAAAAAAGGCACAATTCCAATCAGAATGTGACACCTTCACAAACGATCAAGTTCTTTCATTGCTACCGTGCTGATGCCGTTCGGCTTCTTGTTTTATTTAAGGAAATTAAGCAATTAAATGGGTTCCCGGGTAAAAACATAATTCTACTGTTTTACTTGAAACACTACACTAAACTTGAAACTTTTGAGGAATAAATTTTTGCGAATAAACTCCAATAATTTCTGATGCAACGTAAATACTGATGGGCGGCGAGCGACGCCGCCTTGGAGTCTAGTTCCTTTATTATTAAGGTTACGTTTACAAAATACTATGATTTACCTATAATATATGTACTTTCCCAGCTTCATCGTCAACTTGAACTTACAAAAACTAATTTCATTTCGTAACCATTACATATTTAAACTTATTATTACGGTAGCAGAGAAAGCAGAGAAAGAAACATTCATGAATTCCTCTTACTCCGGCCGAAATGGCAATTAGCCTGCGCTTTAGAGCCTGCAAAACTCTCTCATGAAACTATATAGATTCTTATGAACGAACACAGGCTAGGAATTTTCAAAGGCGTATCTACACATTCAATAAGTATTTTTTGGTGTTTTACCAGTTATTCACAAAAAAATGGCTCTTGTTCCCATGAAATACAAAAAAGAGGATTCTAATGCGAAGTATCACTTGAAAGTAAGTAAATTGGGCTTCGAAGTTCACTTACAATTAATAACAAGGAGTTTCATCAGAAGCGGTTCTTACTTAACAATAACGATAACAGTATTAAAACCCAGTATTTCGGATGGATTTTTCGTTGTTTTTTTTAATAATATTTCTTTCGATGAAGACGTTTTTTTTTTGTTTTTGTTTTTGTTTTGTTGTTTATTCTTATACGTTTTTAAAAATAATATATTTTGAAATAAGAGAAGTATCCATGGCTGCAGCTCACACATGTATATTTCTTTTCTTTTAAGCAACGCTGTTTCTTAACTAAACCTTATTTACAATTACGAATCTGTTTTAAACATAAAATGGCGTCAGTCTAACTTAAAACTCGGATGAATGGGTTTGTATATATTTTTTTCGTATTTTAAAATGCTGCTACCGTTTTGCACCACATGGTTCTTGTTTGAAAATTAAAAACGAACGAGAAAAAAATCACTTTTAGCTCACAACAGAGATCAGCCTTTATGTATCGTTTTTAATATCTTGAGAGAACACATTCCATAACACAAAAACAAATAAAAATACGCCTATAATAATCCGTTCATGAAAAATATCAAAAATATAATAATTTTATTTAGTGGGTACCCCGAAATTCAGAATTAAAGTCAGACAATGTACAAACTGAAAGTACTAATCTGTTTTCACATTTAAGTGTAAATTCCCAAACACCACAATAATGTTGATACTGTACAATAATGGTTAACCATTTAGCAAAAAAATATCTGGTTTAAACGAGTCTGTGAGATTTGCTCAAAAAACATTTGATAGAACCAAGAAAAGTTTTAAAAACTTGTATATGACATAACTAGAAATATTAAAGAATACATTTTTATTATCTTCGTTGCACTTAACTTACACTAAATACTAAATTGATGAATAAGTTTAACTCTGGTTCGCATAATTCATCAGCATGTTATTTGCCCCGAGTGTACGAACTCAAGATGTGTGATATCATGGGCAGTTCGCCGGTATGCCTTTAAAAAGAAAAAATTATAGTCATCAAAAATTTCGTCACTTCAGACGAATTGTTACTTGCAGGTTTTCCTTCTTTCAAAAATAAATCACTATAAAAAAAGACGTAATGCATTAAAAAAAGGAGCAAACTAAGCAAAAAATCGAGATATTTAAGAAATGATGCAGGATTTTTTTCGAGGTGATTGTGAACCCGTAGTCGCGTTGGCGCCAAATGTTGAAGTGCTTGTTGGATTGACCGATTGTGCTGTATAAGAAGACGGATATTGCCGGTTTGCAGGATTTCGCACACCACCGCCTGAACTAGACGAATTTGAAGTGGCTGTTGGATAGACCGATTGTGCTCTATAAGAAGGCTGGTATTGCTGGGCTCCAGGATTCGGCACACCACTACTTGAGCCAGACGAATTTGCAACAGGCGAGTTTGTAACATTAGCTTTTCTTTTCGTGGCATGAACCACTGACTTTGTAGCGCTTAAGGCAATACTAGCAACACGATAGTCTGCCGACGTAACATGATCCATTTCTTTGTACTTGATCAAATAGCGAGGATAACATTGATCTCTTTCAAAAATGATATACATTGAAGGATTATCCAAATTATTCACACAACTATCGTACAAGTCGTGTGTTGATGCGTTTATTTGAGGAGGCCTCTTCAAAGTTGAATTTCCCTGTGAAAGAAATAGTCCAATTTTCAAATAGTCAAGTTTTTCTTACTACAATTAAGCCTCCATTTCTTATGTCCCATAAAAATCGTAAAGATGGCTTCACCTGTCTCAAACACAAAATCATCGGATGAGCTTCTCAAATGCTCGTTTTTTGTGTTTGTTTTTTCATGATACCATAACATCTCAAAATCATGATAAAGGGCAAACGAATAAAACTTTAATGTTTTACGCACTGAATGACTTACCACTGTAAAACGCCCAGCCAAAACTGAAGCAACAAACATATAGCGAACATTGTTGGAATCTGCTGTTGTGTACCCGTGACTAAATGAAGCAGATGTTGAGAAGTAACTTCCATGACCAAATGCAGTCGCGTTTTTACCACATAACCTCCAATCAAAGTTCTGGACACAGATCGGGTCGACAACAGTATAATCAGTTCCGTGATAAAGAAATTTTTCATTGACGTCTCCAAGTTTTTCCAGCAGGATAGCCTTCTTTCTATAATTCACAAAAAATCATATCCTAAATTTGAGGAACAACAAAAGAAGGGTGGTTCACGATAATATCTCTCTGTGGAAGATAACTCGAACAATCGTTTGAAAGCTTCGGAATAAACCATATTCTTTATCTCGAATATTCTCATTGAGACGTATCAGTTGAATGTCCAAAGCAATGCTTAATTCATAAGACGGAAAATTCGCAAAATAATATTTCGCAGTGATAGCGATTAGCTATGATATTGAGATTGTGTAGATTAACAGCATTTTATTTCACGTTTTTTGTTGTATTTTTCCTTTGATATTTCCACTTCCGCTATTGTACTATACGCATTTTTAATAAGGACGCCCCTCCTCAAACGTTTGCTGTAACTCATTTCATCCAGTTTCTTTATTCTCGTCAATACAAAAAAAGGATTTTATATGAAATATTTTAAGTCAAACTAATATACACGTTTTTTATAAGAACGTCTGAATTTCAGTTGAGGCTGGATGTGCTTATTTTTGGTCAGCGTGAAAAGCAGCTAAGCTTTATTTCACATACATACGTTCGTCCCATGTCCCCTGTTGTAGCCTGATACCGCCGCAGTAAGCCTGGAATGGAGGCTGCTTGTCTAGTTTAGATTAATTATCTGCATAGAAGTTGAAGCTATTTTATCACAGTAACAGTAACGCATACTGTCTGTTCTGAAGAGTCCTGCAAAAACCTATTCAATTCAAGTCAACCCCACGTTGGTCGAGCAAGTAAAATATATACATAAATATCGATCACATCAAACTTTCTTTGTGGAAACCAATATTGTATTACCAGAAATTTATCAGTTAGAGCTAATTTCCAACGATTAATAAAGGTAAAAAGATATTCTTATTTTTATTTTTATATAAAGACCTACCTCCCAATGATGATAGCAATTTTGCATGTTGTAATCAGAAAAATTTGGGCTAAGTTTTGGATTGTTTGTGTTGGAAGGGAAGAGGGAAGTAGTGGTGTTCATACTTTTGATGGAATAAGATTTTTGAGCAAAATATGCATCATATATGCATCCATACTCAACAAAATCGCTACGAATACTAAAATGTTTATGAAGCAGGGAAGACGTTGAACACCAATTAGCAGCGTGAGAATCACTTATAAGGAGCATCCCACGGTAAAAATACGCATGCTTGTTTTATTTTAAATAAACAACAAAAACAATTGGATGGTAAAGAAGACAATTTTTATTGTGCTCAATTAATTGGAAAATAATGTTAGGGATATGACAGGAAATGAAAAAAAAAAAAATAAACAAGAGGCGGTGGTGCTAGAAGAAGGTCTGTGCGGTTGGGCATACCAGAAAAGTGGTACACAGGACTCTTTACGAAGGACCCTTATATCTAGAGCATTTCAAATAACATTCCATCTTACGCCAAAGTTTCTTCGTGAATATAAAGTTAATAAACCTTTAACGGTTTCAAAGAACGACTCATTATGACTCAATTTCGCAGGGCAAGATGATCGTTCCAGGAGTGAACTACAACTAAGCTGAATATTTCTACGCTTCCTTTTGACCTCAATTTGTCAATTGTTGCCTTTAATTTTTGGGAGATTAAAGATGAAATATTGCAGATTTTTTTATTAATCAATTTTCTTGGTTTATTTTCCAGGTTAAATATTGAAATTCATCAGTAGTGGACTTGAGATTGTATAACAGTTATATAATATATTGTTTTGGTCCTATGTTGGTGGCATCATCTCTGGTATTACCTCGTATCTGCTGCCAGAACTCATTTGTTTCATCAGACCACAAAACCTATCAGACCTTGTCAGACTTATCTAGACTTGTCCGAAGTCTTTGAATTTGCCGGCCTTTTCTGAAGTTGACCAGATTTTATTTTACAAATTTTAAAAAAAATGATTTCCATTGCTCAATTTTGCATAGCTATGCCATGTCAAAAGTATCATATGTAATCTTCACTTTTTATTTTGACACAGATTTTCCTAAATTTAACTATTATTAACATTTTTACAATAGATTGACTTCATAATATAGATGAATAAAAATTTTATTCAATACTTCAATATAAATACTTAGGACTTCAGGCTGAAAGTCGGTAATCACAAACTAGAAACCGCTGATTTTGAAATGGAAAGGACAGTTATAAAGGATATCAGATTCAGAATAGAATTCTTTAGGCCGAATTTTCTTTCTATAATGTACTTCCTGCCGCCGCAGTAGAAATGCAATGAAATTTAGTAAATACACAAGGAATGTTATCTGAACTTTTCAATTTCTGGTATGGCCAACTGCGCTGACTTTCAGGACCCATGACCTCTTGGTTTTTGTAATAAAAATGTTTCTTAGCGACTAAGGGTAAGAAAATTCATTCTCAAATTTCAACCTGAATGTTATTATAAAATTTTCAACCTTTCGACGTTGTTAATTTTGCTTCAATGAGAATGATTTCTTCCATCCTTCTAAGAAGGTAAAATAAATTGTTCAGAAATAATCGTGTAGCCTAAGACAGTAATAGGGAAATATCTGAGTATCTTATTAGTGCTGCAAAAGCTCTCATAATCGTAAACATAGAACTTGCTAACGACTTAAAGTAAATTGTTGCTTCAAACACTTTGCAATAACTGTAGTGCATTGCCATCCATTTATGTATTTGGATTTCGGCCTGAATATTATTCACATAAATACTTTTTGGAAAAAGTAAATAATTTCTTTATTTATGAATAAAAAATAAAAAAATCGAATAAAGTTCTATCAATAACCTGAACTAATCTGAACGGTTTTTTTTAATCTCAATGCGCACAATCATGCAGGAAATTTAAAGCCCTTTTTACATTTAAAAGCATCTAATTCAGGTTTATTTGCTAAAAGGACAGATAAAGAAAAACATCACCCAACCGGTACACCTTATATAATTATGCGATAAAGAAAAGAAATCAAGTCGGATCACCTTTCATAGCAACCATAAACTTCTTTGTTGCAGATCTCTTTTACGTCCAGCACCAATACCTTTCGGTTTATAGAACCTTCAAAGTCTTTCTTCAGCTTTTGATACTTGATTGTTGTCAAGTTGATTTTTTCACCAGTTTTATGACTGTCTTGCCAATGTGACGGCGTTTCAAGTCCAGATACATATTTATACCTACAATATTCAACATAACTATGATTTATGAGCTACTACATTGTTGACGATAACAATACAATGCATATAGATTTTATAGATAATATAGTTATTAAACTCGATATTAATTGACCTTTACATTCTCGGATCTATGGCTATAGGGCAATGTGAAATTTGAACACAATTAAATCTAGAGATCGAAATTTACTCGGAGTACGTGAAAAAAATTATACATTGCGATGAACTTATCGAGTTACATTTATTGGCATAAGTAAAAAGAAAACATCAGATGTTTCCCTTCCGCATCTCTCCAAAAACACACTGTATCAAAAATTAATTGGTATTTTTTCTATAATAGTAATACTTTAGATAAAACACAGATTTAATATACTTAAAACAAAAACACTTTCAGCATTTTTCCTTGAAAAAAATAGGAAGTAGGCATTTTTGTATTTTTGTCAGTTTTACATCCTAAAAATTGAATTCTGCGATGATTTGTAAAATTTTCACAAGGGAAACGTCTAACGCCATTTTTTCTTTCTACTGTTAATCAAATGGTCCAGAAAATCACAAAACAATACCAAGAAATGTAACTCAATGTATGCTTCTCAATGTATATTTTTTCATGTTGTACACCCAGTTGTCCTGATCAAACAGCACATTCCCAACCTTTCATAAAATTGCAATGAAAATTAATTTATCTCTGACAAGTTTACGAAATGGCCAAAAGTAAGTGACTATAAAACCAAAAGTGTTACCGTTTCATATCTGCTATGCTTTTAAAAATAGGTCTTCGGCGAACTTTTCTCTTTGTCATGTATTGAGGATCTTGATTCTGTTGCTCCATCTTGTCAAACGATATGATGTAATTGTATTCACCAGTTTTGAATTTAAATGAGGACTCGCCATTGAGAAATGCCTTTTCTATCTCTTGACTGGTTGTCTAAATTTCAAAGCATTATTGAATTATTGATTTTATAGTCTGATGTATTAGCGATGAATGCCTTCATTGAGGGTACAACATTCTGATTCATCCGATTGATGGCAGGCGCAGCGTCTATAATGGTTGTTTCGCATGGAATTTTAGACTTTGGAGTCCTAATTCTGCGAGACTATTTTAGATTTGGTGCCTAATACTCACTTGATAAAAAGACAAAAATCTTTTTAAATGATCATTGCAACAATGCTTTAAAATGAAAATCCTGAGTTTTTTTTATAAACACCTCCCTCTTTTTAACGCCTCTCTTCAAAAAAAACGTCGGTAAATTATGCAAAACATAAATTGGTATTTTTACCATAATAGTAAAACTTTACATAGAACACAGATTTGATATACTTAAAACAAAATCATTTTATAGCTTCAAAATGTAAACTTTAAGTACATTCTTAAAACAGAAAATTGATTGGTGGTGGATGGGAGTGAAGGCATATATCAAATTGCGTGTTAGAAAATATATAAATAATGTTTGTCCACAATTGTCTCATTGTTTTAAAAAGAACTGAATAAAAGTTTTGCCATGTTTCCCTTCGTGCATCCAAAGATGAAATTACAAATCAAGCAAAGGGTGAAAAACAAAATTGCAGTTCGTTTTAAAGTCTTGGGGACGGCAAAAAAATCATTATTTTTAGACAATTTTGACTATTCCTTTCCGATAAATTACACACAAAAAATGGGATCTTCTATTTGGGCTGCGCTTATGTATTATAGAAACTCTTTTAAAACATTTTGTCAACTTTCAGGATTACTAAAGCAATATCTATCCGTGACGTCACGAATGAAAAAACCTGCGTTATAGTAAAATGTTATAGTGAAATGTCGTAAAAAGGAAGTTATATTTTAAAACAATTTCCAAGTAATTCAAAGTAGAACTGAGCAATTCAAAGTTTCCCTGCAAGAGAAAGAGAGATAAACATTGTTTATTTATTTGCTTAATTAATAGCTTATTTCTTCACTACAATCCAATAACATGCTGGAATGATAGGCTTTCCAAAAGCTAATATAAACAATCTTATCAACAATATGAATGGAAGACTAGCTGTTTGTCATATGTATGTTGTATCACGCAGATTGTTTCTGTGATAGAAAGTCAGACTCGACTGATTCGCGTACACAGTCCAGCTTTTTAATTACCTACTTACCCATTGTCCATATTCAGTCCAATCTAATCTGCCTTTCTCCCAATACCAACACCAGTCAGTTAGCCCAATACCCTCATCATCTACAGGTTCTTTAACTGATGATACTGTTGAAAGTCGACGAATTTGAACATAAAATTTTATGTAAGAATTTGCGTAAAGCTCACCAAACTTTGAAAATGACGAAGAAGAGACTCCAAGATCACTAAACAGAGTGAAACAACAACAGTTAACAGTTCATGGAAAATACATCGAAGAACATAAGACATGGTGTTTCTTTCCTGTACTTTAATACAGACTACATACATTCCCAGAAACTTAATTTTGTGGGTGCCTCATTTTTAAATTTGCCAATGGTTAGCATCTAAAATCTTTTCAAGAATAATTTTCAATGTTTGAAGTTACCATGGTGGAAAGAATATTTAGAATGAGATAAACTGACAGAAACTGAGTAAAATGGTGGTTTGGTGGTAGAACCAATTGTACTAATATTTATTTTATAAAAGAGCAGTTTCTGTTAGTGCAAATGTGTTGAAGCGCTATTTTAGATAGATTTAATGATTCAAGAAAAATTTAAGGATAAGTATATGGTTTTGCAGCAAGTGTTTTAAAACACTCTAATATCATTAAAATCATTTCTTTTGTGCTTGAAACCAAATATGAATCGAAAGATAAATGATTTTAATATATTTATTCGAAATCAAAATAAAACTAGATGCCCCTAGACTTTAAAAATTTCCCCATTAACCCTGAAGGAAACCAACTGAGTTCAAACTACTGTTGGAACAAACTTTCACGAAAAAAGTATTATCAGCAGTTATAAAGACAAGCTCAGACTATAAGCTAAAAATGGACCAAAATGAGTTATAGGGAGTTACCTAAAACACATTTAATAATAGTACACTTTGACTTTGTTAGAGTTCACTAGTTAGAGTGAAACGATTTTCTTTATAATCAATTATAATCAATTCAGACCATATGGTATTTCCAACACTTCCATGTTTCAAAAGTTCAATATATGCTAATTCCACAAACTTTGAGTGTTGTCTTTCATTAAAGTCATTGATAGATGTCCTCGTGAGCCTTGTGCTTTTATAATAAATTTTTGTTAATAGATGACTTTCAAGTTGTACAAATATTGTTGGATGTAAATGTCATTGTCCTTCCCTTGATACCTCATTGATATTTCAACATAATGATAAAGTCAATTTCTGACAGTTAAATAAGATTTCTTCCGACAGACATTAAACACTGTGTGTGTATTTTAATCATGTACTTGTTTGCAAAATATATAAAAAATTTAATGAAATATACTATAAAGACCATTTTTTCTAAATATAAATCCAGCAATACAGCACAGATTTTTGAGTCCACAGTTTTATGATTTAGATATCGAAAATCATTAAAAAAACTGTTAGTTCAAGAGATAAACAGATAGATAGAATGTGTAAACGAAAAACTTTCCTTCGCTTACGCATGCAGAAATAGAAAAAACTATTTAATGAAAAGAAGTCATCATTTTTCAAAAAAAAAAATCCATTTTTCTTGTTTTTAGTTCTTGTCACAAAATTTCTTATATTTTTGAAATACTAAAAGTGTAGTCAAAATCTACACATATTGAAAAAAAAGAAGTGTTCTCTGTTTTGTTTTTTAATTTCCTTTTTGGCGAGTAATAGTATAATATATTTTTGTCATTAAAAAATAGGATAGTTTGTTGGAAACAGCGGTTTTTAAAGTATAAAATTAAATGTTTAAAATGAAGAAATATTTTTTAGGCACGTTTAATTGATGAAAAATGCAAAGTGGTTAAGTAACAACTTTTGAGACACTTGCTAAAAATGTGCAGTCACCCTCCCTGAAAAATTGATCTTAGGGGTCCATTACACATACCCAAAGTGGAACTCACACCAACGTGAAGTTTCACACAGGACTCAATTTTTTTTACGCTCCAACCTTTACGCAATGAGCCAGTCATGTCAAGAAATATTGCATTGTCTAGATATCGTTGGGCAAGGCAGAGGTTCGTTACAATGTTAATTAACACTAGTCCAAAATGATAAGAGGGTTTCATGCAACGAAACATGCGTCATTAACTACATCAGTATAAAAACGTTCTGTATGTGTTCCACAATTTGTTTCATTCAAAATACAGATAATACTCCTTGTATGCATCCTACATGCAATCTGTATTAATTCCACGCCAGCGTGAAATATATTTGTATCTCACATTGATTTATGGGAACTTCACTCCGGAGTGAAATTCGCGATGGAGTGAAACTTTACATGTAATGTACTCCTTAGAAAATCAAAGTTATTTTCATGATACAATTACTTCTGCACCTTGATGAAACAAAGAGTTAATTTCCTATTCAATGTTCACATAAAGAAAATTAAATTTTTTTAAAAACTTTCAGCTCAATTAACATGATAACAAGATAGTTGCTGATTACTATGTTTTTTGTACAAATTGTAATAAATATATGTATCCAGAAAGAAAAGCCCCAAGTTTTTAAAAATTTGAAGTTAAAAAATGTTGGTAGTACTTGTATCATATGAAAGCCCATAAAATTTTCAATAGAACCATGGAAAAAAAGTAAAATCATTTAAAAAAAAAAAAAAATAATCCTTTATTCTCCCAAACACTGTGTTATATCAAAGTCATCAAATATAAATTCATTTTTAATATTCAAATTGCTTTTAATCATTCTACATGGAATTGGAATAATAGGGACTATAAAATATCATTAAATCTATCAGTGAAACATTGAATTACACCCAAATGAGGTTAAGGGGCTGTTCAATAATTACATCACGCTAAATTTGGGTTTTTAGAACCACCCATCCCCCCTCGTCACGCTCTGTCACGGTTTCATGTGAGATCCCCTTGCGTGACGTCACTCTAGGCAGAGACAACCCACCTCCCCTCTTAACAACATTCCAGTACATATGCAACACATGAAAAATTAGAGTAATGCAAGTTTTCTTTTGAATATATAACAAATTAACAAAATGTAAATATCAAGTCAATCGCTTCTTCGGTTTAGATAAAAGTTGATCAATCACTTGTCCAGATTGGATCCATATCATTAAGGACAGGGGTTCCACTTTTAGGAACAACCTCTGGAATATCTGACTCTGTCGTCAAAATCAACATCATCAATTGCGTGCCATTCAAGCTCTTGAAAGGCCATCGCACACAACAATTCATTTTGGCGACGGGCTGCGACTCGTTGCGGTCGTACTTTTGTCGCCTCGGTTCTGTTGGCAACTGGTAGCGAATCCTTTGCTCGGCAGTATGCTGAGTGGTATTGCCTTGACTTGATACTTCCCAAATAAAGACCGCAGTGTTTGCAAATACGGTCTGCAAGAATATCCTTGGTTGAAGGGCAAGAATAGTCGTATGGAATTCCCTTTGGAAATTTCGTTATTGCATGTTTGGGCATAAGGCTAGCGTTCAATGCGATGTTTTGAAATAAGGATAAATATGAAGCTTCCTTATCATCTTTTGCCCATTCAATAACACCATTTTGAGAGTAAACTACTGGGACAGGAGGTGGCAAGAATCGATCTTTCATTATTTTTAAGTAGGATGATTGAAACGGCGAGCAACATGCCTCATCGGTGCATTTCACGATTTGTAAAAAATATTGCGATTCCCTGACATGTTTTGCTTTCCATTCCTCTGACTTTGTGACTGTAATTTCCGACGGCTCCTCGTTTATAAATTCAGCAACAACTGGATGACCATCAATCACCAATTTTGACCACAATTCGGCAAGAATTTCAGCTGCATATTCAAAGTTTCTAAGTTCCAATTCTTCGTCAATAGTTTTGTTGTTATTATCTAAATGGGTACCGAAATGGTCGTGGGGGAGGATAACACCACTCAATTCCTTGCTGAGGTTGGACATTCGTCTCTCAACTCGGTTAAAGGCACTCCTTCCAGGTGCATTTGTCGCAAGGAAGAAAGCATCAAGGTCATGCTCGCAAAAATACTCAATGGCGCATCTAATGTTATTTGAATACCTAGGATTCTCATCCGGACCTCCGTCAACTGTAACGATCATCACTTTCTTTTCTTGCGACTGTCGGTTCTGGAAACTTTCGGTGAATTCAGGTAAAGATCGTGCCCTGTTCATGTCACGAAGGTGATTGAGGGCAGAAGAACCGGAATGCTTTGCACTCTAATGGCGATGTACGTAGGACCAGAATAAGTAACACCGTCATTAGTGAGATCCTTACTCTTAACGACTTTCATATCTCCAATAACTGAAGGAATCAATTTATGTTTGGAGCCAACAACGAAATCATGATCAGGTAATGTTACTTGATATTCCATGGGCATTAGTAATGGGGTTTGTTTCTTGGCAGCTGTGATACCTATCGGGACTTTTGCTTTGTCATCCATAGAATGAAAGATAACTTCTTCGGGTCCTAAAATAGTTGCAATCTCTTCCAAAGACTTGATACTGGATCTTGCAAACTTTGTAGAAACATGAGCTGCATGTTTTGAATTTGGTGACTTAAAAAGTTTAACAGGAGCAGTGTGAATATGTCTCTTTCCTTCTATAGTTCTGGAGTTCTTTGACAACAAGTGAAGGTAAACAGAGGAACGCTTTAAATCGTAGCCTTCGTGGTTTAATGCTTCTGTTAATTGGTCAAGTGATTTAACAGTTCTTATGACTTCGTTGCGTCGTCTTTCATGTGCGGCCGAACCAGGTATCGCAATTCAACATATTGCTTCAATCAACTCGGTGTTATCATGCTTGTGTGGGCGGCCAGGTACTGGAGTTCCTTTCCCAGTTATCTTCTTCCTTGTTGCTTCATCTAACGCATCAAGCTTTCATTTCCGTTCATTTCTGTACTTTATGGATCGTCGTCGGTTGAGCTTCAGTTCTCTAAGTTTTCTCTTTAACTTTTCCAGGTTTTCCTTACGTGTTTTGATCTCACCTCGATCACTTTCGGTCAACTGGTTGAGTTCTTTTTTCTTGTATAAAACCACCAATATCTCATTTTCTATGTTAATTTGTTTGCGAAGCTCATCTTGCTTGGGGGTGCTTTGGTTTTTTTGTTTCCAGGGTTGTTCTTCTGCCAACCCATCCTCATCTTCATTTGCATCAGCAATTGTCAAAGTTTCATTAACCAAAGTTTCATTAACTTTAGAAACGGGAGAAGAGGCGAAAGCCGGTACCGGAGATTTCGATGAACCAGCTGCACCTAAAAACACGAAGAAAAGAGATCTAAATATTTTTTTTTAACAATGAAAGATTATAAAACAGCGCTGGGGTCTTAATGATACACCTTGCACATGTACAGTATGTGATGCATTTTTATTTTATTTTGAAACGATATCCACACATTCGGAGTTAGGCCTACAAGGGGTATCGTGCGACCTCTACCTAAGTACCTAGGAGGACTGAATACCAAATAATTCCGAAAAATTTAAAAACAATGGTTTAAAGACCGAAAAACTGAGTAAAACCAAAGCTTTTCTAAAAAATTTGAACGTTGTTTTCGGCAGTAACATACTTGTTTAACAAACCAGAAAGCAAAAAATTTGGTTTTTAGCCAATCACAGTACTTGCTTTCGAAACAAACCAGGCAAGTTCTGTGATACTGTAGTGCCCTACGTTTTTGCTACAGGAGTAAAAGTTGTAGTTGAGCGAGAGGTCTGGATTGGGAAGAGGTATACAACTGTGATGCGAGTCTTAGTGCCTGGGTTGGACATTTTAATTTGAAGATTGTTCAATGAGGCTTACAAATAAAATTGATTTACCTTTATTTGAAGAGTGTTTCCAAAGCGAAAGGATGGTGCCTTTTCGAGTTGAAGCAGACTTACTTTCATGCTTCCATGTTGCAATCTGAGACTGGGCTTGAGATTTTAGCTGAGGGAAAGCTTTGAATTCCTTTCTTATTTTTTGCCATATTGGTGAACACTTTATAACAGCAGCGTGTTTGTTCTCACAAGCAAACCTTTCTTTGTATGCTGTAACCAACTCTTGATGCAGCTGCGTAATCTTTTGGCCGAGCTCATCTGGAGAATCTGGAGTCGTCATTTTTCACTGCCGAAAACTGCACGACATTCAAATGTTCAAAGCAAAACAAAACGAAAAAGTATTTTCGACATCCAAATTACTGTAATTCAAAACTTATGTTTTTGAAACATTTGAATTCGAAACTCGAATGTTTTGAAACATTTGAATTCGAAACTCGAATGTTTTGAAACATTTGAAATCGAAATGCGAATGTTTTGAAACATTTTCAATAAAGCACTCTTTACATGACATAAAAACGGAAAACAACGTCTTTATTGACAAATCCAAATAAAACTTTATTTCAAATTTTTTTTATACCGTGACGCCACGGACTTGAAATAAGTACTACCCACCGCCCTCGTTTACCGTCACGCTGCGTCACGAAAAACCTGAAGAACCACCCACCCGTGACGTAATTATTGAACGGCCCCATTGCAATATTGCAAATATCTGTTTTAACCTAGTTAATGGTGAAAATCAAAATACGTTTTCGTTTTAGATGGATCGGCTGAGGAATCCGAGATATTCGCTAAAGAAATTGTCTCTTGTGCAGATAAAAATGTTTGAAGTCGAATATCATTTTTACAAGTACATTGAAACTTCTCTATAGCGGATATCTCCTTATAGAAGACACTTTTTCCAGAAACGGATACCTTTTTAGAATTAACCGGTTTTAGATAAAACAACTGTTTGCACAATAGAAAACGAAGTTGTAAATGCTATTATTGGCAAGTTATGAGCCCCAACAGTAGCAAGCCTTTCCCCAAAACAGGTAAAGATTATATTAAAGCAATGATTTTCTATCGCTTTGGCAATATCCATACTGTTTTGGTGCTATTGACGGTTGTCACATACCTATTAAATATCCGGCTCGTGGACAAGAAAGCCTGTAAAGAATATCACAATTTTAAGAACTTTTATTCTATTGTGCTAATGACAATTGTCGATGCCAAATACTAGCTCAAATGGGCAAGTTGTGAAATTCCTGGTAATACTCATGATTCAAGCATATTTCAAGTTTTTGAACTATACAGAAAGATCACTGACGATGTTATAATGCCTGAGATCGCAAATCAAGAGGCAAATACAAACGTTTTCCCACAAATCATAGGTGACTCAGTCTTCCCCTTCCTCTGTACATGGTTGTTTAAACCGTATTTAATCACCATATTTAATCATTGGCATGAATTTGTCTTCGCATAATCTGTATTGAATTTTAGGATAATCTGTTGCAAAGTTGGGATTTGAAAAAAATGATATTTTAGACATGACAAAGTTTGGAATAACCAAAGACACCAGTAACTCAGCAGAAACAATTCGCACAAAGTTGAAAAACAAATTTTGGAATGAAAAGAATTTTGTTATAGAGTGAACCATAATCATTCAACTATTGACAGAACTACAATCTTTCAACACAAGGCTTACTTTATAAAATCAACATAGTAAAACTCTTTTCAAGTATTATTCACAATTGGCCATTTCTCTATTTAGTCAGCGGCTGCAGCACGTCGTTGTTTGTTTTTTGTTTGTTTTTTGGGGTTTTTTGCCGCAATTTTGTCAGTTCTTCCTGATAACGATTATCTCCCTAATCTCCAGCCATTTCATTCCTAGTGTATGTTCTCTAATTTTGTGCGTAAGAATGGCGTGAAAGTTTCGCTCACTTGTTGTGTGTAAAACAAGATGTCTTAATAATTGAAATTATGTTTTTTAAAGGAGTTGTTTTGAATTTTTATGCATAACGGTTCTGTTCTGGTATTTATTGGTTAGCAGCCTCTCTTCCAGCTGGATATTTGTTTTTTACTATAATCTAATATTTTCACAGGCTGTTATGGATGACTTTCTAATTTTTTCAATCATGTTTCCACAAAGAAATGTTATTTTATTGTCCCCTTCCCAAAATCTTCAAAAACTCTCTATGGGGGGGAATGTTTTATATCGTAACAGCAGGTGATATTGCTTTCCATTTCTTTCGAATACTCTCCTCCTCATAGACTTTTTCGACCGTTTCTTGCGAAAACCAAATTGACGATTATGCAAGAGTTTATTTGACTCAAGGAAATTGTAGAACTGTTGATGAACTAAGTAAAATACACTGGGTTATGGTACCGCTATAATTAACTTGCTAACTTGCTAACTACCTATTTCATTGGTACCAATACGTTCAAATCAACGAAATTTCATCTAAAAAACTGCCAGTCACTAATGGTGTACCACATTCTAGGTCCAGCACTCTTCAATATCTACGTTTTCCACCAAACAAATGGCCAAGAAACATCAGCTCACTTTTGAGATCAAATCATCAGATGGCAAAGTAATCGAACAAGTCTCTTCTTTTAACCTATTAAGTATTTAAGTGAAGATCTAAAAAGGAACCTCCACGTCAACAAAGCTACAGCATCAGCATATGCAACACTAAAAACTTTGACACTCATGAAGAGATATTTGCCCTTCAACCTCAGAAAACAGCTTGTTTTAAGTAAAATCGATTATGGTAACGCTATAATTAACAATGCACCCGCCTTTCTTTTTAATAAAATTGCAAAGAGTGCAAAATGCGACTGTCAGCTTTATAAGAGGACGATACTCCAGATATTCAGATGTTGTTGCTCTCAATTAGTTCCCAACAAAAGAACGAGCCGAATTAAGTCTTGCTAAACTTGCATGGAAATCAATCAATTGCCAAGACTGACCAAAATTCTTGCCAATGCAAACCAACGAACCAACGAGACCAACGAAAAACTTAAAAGAGAACGAATTAAAACTGAATTGCAACCACAACATCGTATCCATGAAGCCTCAAAATTGTATAACGATCTACCACCGTCGTGTCGTAGATGTATAAACTACAAAAGTTTTTGCAAAGCAACCTGGACATATTTATTAGACAAAGCATTAGCAAAAAGTCTATAAAAAAAAAAAAAAAAAAATAAAAATAATCGAAAATAGTGGAACTCATGTTATTCGAACTCTCGTAATTCCTCAATCTACCAATCTCATCCAATCTGTTCGTTTCATGCCTCAACTCATAGCTTTTATATTTCACATCTAAGTATATGAATTGCATGGGTTCTACTTAAAAAAAAATGAAAAAAAAATGTAAACATTTGTTTTAATAAGATGATCGGTAACGATCGATTTGTTTCTTTTCAGGCTACACAGCTCTCTTTCAACAAAAACGATTGAGACATAAGAGAACTGGAAAATTGTGTTGGTTTGCAAGGACTTCTTAGGGTGAAAACATCAAATAAAGTTGGTTAACGGGGGTGCGGCTGCCTTCAGTTTCAAAGCGAAAAGTATTCACCAAATTTCATTGCACGTTCTTTCTTATTATTTGAATTTGGTATTCTGCTTTTAGATTTAACTGGAAAGATTGATTTAATCATATTCCGAAACGTTCCAGCATTTAGGTAGTTGTTGCTTAGTAACCGATGATGATGTCATGCTTTTGGTTTTTTTATTTTGTTTGTACACTTGTTTCGTTGCTTTTGTATTCACGCATTCGTCATTACGTCATTACGTCATTACGACGTAGTAATTGGTTTCGATTGTTCATCTCTTGTTTAATGGTTTTATCAAGCCATTCGCATGGCTTTCCCCTAACACACTTCTCGATCATTGGTGCGTGAATGTCAAAAAGATCTTTTAACTAAGTAGAGAGATACTTAACAGTAGAAGTTACGTTGCTGTTGTTGTCATAAATCGGTTGCCAATCTATATTACAAGCATTTTTCACTAATCCTTCGTAGTTAGCATAGTTCCTACATTTTATTTTCCTATTAGGATATTTTTGATTGTTTATTTTACGGTTTATTTCACATGCTACCATATCATGGTCACTGAGGCTTATTGATACAACGTCCACAGAGGTAAGGTGGAGGGTCTATTTGTAAAAATAAGATCTATAAGTGACGATGTTTCTATTGTAATGCGAGTTGCAGATTTACCGAGTTGTTTAAACCCATTTAATGTCATTATTGACTTGAATTCCTTCTGAACATCATTTTTCTCATTGTAGTTGATATTGAAATCACCCATCATGATCGTTTCCTTTTGTTCCGAATTAACCTTTACTAATGTTCCCACTGATCAAAGTATTGTTACGTTTGTGTAGATGTGTGGATGTCTTAGGAGGACCGTAATAACATCGTTATAACATCGTAATAACAATGCTTTTAATAACGTTGTTTTCAAGATCTTTCCGTCAGTTAAAAATAATATTATTTTTAACGTAAATTCCAACGCCACCTCCAGTTCCTGTTGAACGTCATTTTCCTAAAAACTCATAACCTTCCAAGGCAATAAAATTCGTCAGAGGCGAAGCCAGAGCTCAGTAAAAACGTTGGACTCCTCCTGAGTTGTTTCAAAATTATGAATGTTTTGATGAAAAAATTTGATTCCTTAACGAGACAAAGTCTGTTTAAATTCATCTCTGATACTGGTCCAGGACACAATTCTACATCGCCACTGAGCAGTAACAGGAGTAAAGCCAGGTTTCTGGGGCGATTTAAAATACTGTAGCTTTTCACAGCCACAAAACGTGGCAGCTTTTTATTAAGAAACGCGTCCAAATCTTATTATAAAACGCAGCAAAATTTGTAACAAAACGTGGCAGCTTTTTATCACAAAACGTGTCCAAATTGTATTACAGACCGTGGCAGCTTTTTTATTACAAAACGCGTTGTTTCTATTACGAAACGTGGCAGGTGTTACAAAACAAGACAATTTTATTACAAAATACGACATGATTACAAAACGCGTTGATTATTACAAAACGAGGCATAACAGATGTTATTGAAAAGTGCTACAAAGAATATCTAACAACAGTATTGTGAAATCTTTCATTTCTTTTTCATCATTGGTAATTTTGGACCAAAAAGGTCATAGACGGAGAAAGTTTTTCACATAAAAAATTGTATTAGACCTCTCTTTTACACAATTTTACGTTATTTCAATTAAGTAGGTAAATAACTGTTTTAACCCACTTTATATAACTGTTATAAACAAAAATTATAACTAAGTAAAACTAATAATAACATAATCATCATCATCATACCTGGCTTAACATCCATTATAGAGATTCACCGTCGACAATATAATCCGTCCAAAATTATCGAAAAATGAAAAGGAATTTTCAAGACATGAATTTTCCTAATTTGGTAGATATTAAGCTACGAAATTAAAATGCTGCAACCATACCTTAAAATTCAAAATGTGTATATAAAAAAGCTCAGAAAGTTAAACGATAAACCTTATATATTTTGGTCTTGTGTTTTCATTGAAATTCTTAAACTTATTGCAAACTCGCTATAATATATATATATATATACCACATATTTAGAATCTCGAAAGGATCATATTTCAGTCGAACTGCAAAATTAAAGGTTTCAAAACAAAAATACATACGGAATTAAAATGCTGCAAAAATTTATTGGTGTTAGGTATAGTTCTGTAGAATGAATACATGAATATATTAACATAAATTCCCCTCCACTAATTTACTATGGATTAATTTCTGATAGTGTCTGATAGACATTTAGTTAATTTGTATTTTTCAGAAATTTTTTGTTTTTTTATGATATTTCGTGTGGATTTTTTTCGGAGAAAATTCTGAAATCTGCCAACATTTTCCTTACAAATATTTATCCAGTTAAGGTTGGTCCAATTCTAATGCATCATCGTCATCATACCCGTTCTGCATACCTTATCCAATGTTTTTTTGCCTTAGAAGCAGATTCTATTATTTAACTTTCTTTATGCACAGCGATTGACTTAATTATTATTTTGCCGTAAAGGATGACAATATTTTTTAAAGGTACTTTGCCGTTTTCAAATACATGAAAAATTGAAAAATCATCATTCAAAAAATTTAATATCCATAGCTAGCTAGAAAAATTAATCCACATAAAATATGCAACATTTCCAAAAATGAAGAGCTCTTAAGAGCGTTGGGCAGATAGATGGATACTATAAAAAAATAACTGAATTCGACCACAATCCCCATAACATAAAAAGCTGATCTGATCATCTATATACTAATAGCGACTGTGCATCCACTTTTTAGTTTGGTAAAATATTTTGCGTGTGAGGTTGCCGATTTTTCACGGTCCGTTTCTCACGCGTTTGTCTGGGGAAGTTTGAAACTGCACGAGCAAGTTGGTTTTTCGTTTGCGTATTAGTAATAGTCCCGACTCCACCTTACGGGCTCTTTTGTGTTTTCCCGTGTTTGTACGCGAAAGAAGACAATGAAAAGTCTCGACGGTGGAGGATGCAATGCAATGGTTTTTCGTTTGAAATATTCTCAACGATCATTTTTGTTTGGTGAACAAGAAGAGCGAAGAACTGTTTTTTGTTGTTTGGTTTGTTTTTGTTGTTTATTCTGTTTGTTTTTATTTCGAAAAGCGAAGAATAATATTGTTGTTTGTTGCGAAAGTATTAGTAAAGTTACTACCAGTCGCATGATGATGATGCAGAAAAGAAACGAGGGTTTTTAAAATGTAAACAAATCTGTTTTTGTTTTCGTAAAGATGGATTCGCGAGACGAACGAAGAAATCAAGCGAAGGATATTGTATTATTATTAAACGAATTAAAGAGTGGGAGAAAAAATGTAAAGTGTGGTTTATAGTAGAAACGTGTACTGGAAGTGAAGAACATCTTACTTACAGTTATTAAAAATGGTTTTGCACAGAAGAAGTTGTCAAATGATAGCAAATGGTTTTTGATTTATTTCTTTTTCTTGGAACTGATGGTTTCGTAAAGATGGAATTAACGAGTGGAAGTATATACATTAAATTGAATCAAAAGACGAAGATAATGTCGTTATTTTTGGTAGTAATGGTGTGCTGGAAAGCAAAGAAACTGTTAATGGAATTGGAGGATTGTTAACGAAGTGGTATTTACATATTGTGATTAAAAATGGTTGCGTCGTTGCAATCATTTCGACCATGTGGGAAACGTTATCAACATATTGTGTGGAAGAGCTACATCGTTATTTCTGATGCTTTTTTGTTGCATGTGAAGCAGTAAAGGGTTTTGTGTTACGCTGAGATATTATTGCTGCTGTGTTATTGTTGTTGTTTGTTTTTCAAGCGAATTTTTGTGGCTGTTTTCAAGAAAGTTAAAGCTCCCCTACCCTCATATGATGATTGAACCCTAACCCTTTCCCTACATACAACCCACACCGTCAGCCTAAATTATAGGTTTTTATACTATACTTCACAGATCCTATTGCTATTCCATTTCGTTGTTTAACCTATGTTTTTATATTGCTATATATATTTTTAAGTGTGTTGTTTGTTTTGTTTTTAGTGGAAGAGAGGATCTTAATAGCTTAATATCTTTCCTTTTTACTCTTCATTGATAACATCTACCTATTCCATGATGGCCACAGTCATATTTCTTTAAATTATCTCTGTTTTATTTTGTTTGTTGTTTGTTTTATTTTGTCTGTGACAGGGGAGAGGGAGTGTGTAATGTGTAATGTATGATTTCTTTTCAAGTGGCTATTTTGCTGCATCATGTACATTTTAGGGGAGCCTACTTATTATTTGTACTGGCTTTGCGTATGTCGTTTTGGAATTCGCAGTTTGAATTTAAGCCATGGTGCTTATCTTGGTTATTTAGTGCTATTTTACATTCTGAATGCATTTTTTTCTTGCTTATTTTCAAAACGACTTCTTTCTTTTTAGATTAAAAATTTAGTGTAAATAAAAATTATGAAGAAGAATATTGAATGTGCCATTCATGGTTTTACATAATCACGGTACAAGTAATTGGGATAAAGCATTTAATGAATTCATAGAAGAATGATCCTTTGGTTGTGTATACTGAGGAGGTATAATGTTTTTTTACGATTCACATTTTAATTGATTCAGGTATCCCGTGCAAAGGCATAATTTTACGGTTTCACTCAATAGTTGGAAAATGTAACCGAAACATTTTTAGGTTGAATTTTTATATTTCTTAAGATTCTTGGGAGTGGAACCGTAAAATGTTTTTACCCGGGATACTAGTCTTCTTATACTAATACGCAATCTTGCTTTTTACTTACCTAACTTTGAAAGAAAGAACTTTAGGAAAATTTTCTCAGGAAGTTCGTGAATGGATGTTTATTGCTACCGTATTAGTATAGGGGGAATCTCCCATTAGGGGAATCTCTAGCTCCATCTTACGGAGTAGTAGGAAATGACGCGTCTTCAGTTTTTTTGCACGGGGGACATTGCATTGCACCCCCAAAGGAACGCGACGTTTAGGGGAAAATATCTCGAGAGCCAATGGGAATAACTGACGTTTTTGAGGTCCACGATAAGTGGGCGAAGGGGAGACAAAAAAAATTGGTTCTTAAGCTTTTTGGGGACGGGTGTGACGTCATCATGAGTTGCTAAAAGTCTGAAACCTGGATTAAATCTTGAAAGTCCATTTAGCTATTGCTTGAAAAAACAAGACAATTGGAATGTATTAATTTCATTCGCATACCTATTTTTTTGTCTGATTTATTAATCTCTTTTGTTGACCCTACATTTTGAGCGGCCCCTGTAATCATCATCATCATCATCATCGTATCATCATCGATGAGTCTGTTTCAAATGAAATATAAGTTTTATGATTTATATTTTTTTTTAAAAAAACCTCAATAGATAGATATAACCGTTACCAAATAAGGACAAAAAACAACCTTTCATATTGTTCATTTTTTTGATGTAATAGCTTTGATCAGCATTTTGGGCTCTATAGCGTCGTACTACTTATCCCTTATTCGTCACCACCATATTGATAAGAACAACACGGGATAGCGGTAACTCATGCGGAAAGTATAAAAAAGTTTACACGCTATACTATATATACACCACTATATTTTGAAAGAGGAAGAGCACGTGTGGTGTGAGGCGGCAACTAATAGGAAAATCAACCTGTAAAATGTTTTTACCCGGGATATTAGTCTATATACTAATAGCGAGTTGTGCATACCACTTTTTAGTTTGGTCAGTGTGAATAAAAGAACTGGGAACGAAATGTTCTTATGGAAAATGTTATAATTAAATTTTAGATCGTGCGTAACTGAGTTGTCGAGATATAGGCGATATTAGTAATATAGGAGTAGCGCGACGTCAGTGGGTACATTGCATTGCACCCTAAATAAAACGTGATATTTAAGGGCAAATATCTCGAGAACCAATGGGAATAACTGACGTCACTTTGGGCGCCCGATATTGGCGATGGGGTGTCGAAAGATTTGGGTCGAGAACTTTTTTGGGACGAATGTGACGTCATCAGAATTTTTGATGGACTATATCTCCGTAACGGTAAGTCATACACAGGCGATCCCATACATTTTCTTGATCAGGTTTTCGAGCTCTACAACTTAGTGATACTTATCCTTTTAGATTGTGGGTTTTTATTTTTGGTCACCACCATATTGTAAGAGAGAGGGTAAGCACGGGGGTTGGGGTCAGTAACTCATGGGGAAAGTGAACCGGTAAAATGTTTTTACCCGGGATACTAGTCTATATACTAATAGCGAGTTGTGCATACCACTTTTATTTTAGAGAGTGATACATTTATAAAAAATTCACGGTCATTTTCTCACGAGGGGCGCGTAAAACCACGCTGCTGCGACAAGCGTTTTTTTTTCAGTATTAGTATATTAGTAGTGGCAAATGACGCGACATGAATTTTTTGGCATGGGGGACATTGCATTGCGCCCCCAATGGAACGCGACGTTTAGGGGCAAATATCTCGAGAACCGATGGGGATAACTGACGTTTTTGGGGTCCGCAATATTGGGCGATGGGGCGACGGAAAAAAAATTGGGTCTAAAACGTTTTTGGGGACGGGTGTGACGTCATCAAGATCTTTGATCGACAATATCTTGGTAACGGCAAGTCGTACACAGACGAACCCATACATTTTTTTGATCAGCATTTCGAGTTCTATAGCGTGGTACTACTTATCCTTTTGGATTGCCTGATTTTATTTTCGGTCACCCCTATATTGATAGGAAAATCACGAGATGGCGGTAACTCATGGGGAAAGTGAACTGGTAAAATGTTTTTACCCGGGATACTAGTCTTATATACTAATAGCGAGTGTGCATACCACTTTTATTTTAGAGAGTGATACATTTAGAAAAATTTCACGGTCATTTTCTCACGGGGAGCGCGTAAAACCACGATGCTGCGAGAAGCTTTTTTTTTGGTATTTTCATTTGCGTATTAGTAATAGTCCAACTCCATCTTACGGGTTTTTTCATGTCAAAGAGTGTTGTAGGGCAAATAAGACAATAAAAAGTCTCTACAGTGGAGGATGCAATGCATGGTTTTCGTTTAAAATATTCTCAACGATCATTTCTTTGAACAAGAAGAGCGAAGAAGCGTTTTTTGTAGTTGTTGTTTGTTTTAATTTCAAAAGCGAAGAATAGTATTGTTATGAAAGAAAGTATTAGTATGTTTACCACCCGTCGTATGATGCAGAAAAGAAACGAGGGTTTTTAAAATGTAAACAAATCTGATTTTGTTTTCGTAAGGATTTTGATTCACGAGACGAACGAAGAAATGAAACGAAGGGATATTGTATTATTATTAAACGTGAATTAACGAGTGGAAGAAAAATGTATGGTTTATAAAAGTAGAAACGTGTACTGGAAGTGAAGAACATCTTACTTACAGTTATTAAAAATGGTTTTGTGCAGAAGAAGTTGTCAAATGGTAGCAAATGGTTTTTGATTTATTTCTTTTTCTTGGAATTGATCGTTTTGTAATGATGGAATTAACGAGTGGAAGTATGAACATATGTTGTTCTTTTTGGTAGTAAACGTGTGCTGGAAAGCAAAGAAACTGAATTGGAGGATTGTTAACGAAGTGGCATTAATTGTTTTACCTAAAAATGGTTGCGCCGTTGCGATTGGTTTCATGTCGACCATGTGGGATTATCAACATTATCGACATGTTTTGGAAGAGCTTAACTATTATTTCTGAGGGGTTTCTTTGCATGTGAAGCAGTAAATGGTTTTGGCTGCTTTTTCCACCTTGTGTTCAAAACATATGGAAGCACATCATGTCGGCTGGGTTGAAAGACAGATATATAGCTGATCCGGAATTCGCCTTACGTCTACGAATGATAGCAGCTATTGCATTTGTGCTTTCTACTTTCCTTGGTCACAAATACCTTAGAATCAAAAACCAAAATTCTCGTAAAAAATAAATGTCGGTAAAAGAAATTCTCTGACTAATTTTTTTTTGTGACTGTAATATATAAGCCTCTATGGCGGAGAGCTGCCCTATATATGCAGCACCTTCGCACATTCGAGAGAGTGTAAGTATTGGACGAAAAAAGAAACAAGTATACAAAAACTGGCGACTAGGAGAAAATTTTTAGAAGAGAAAATATTTAGAAGAGAAATATGTTATGGCGGTTAAAAATCTACATTTACCTACATTTACATTTAAAAATTAGTCAGAGAATTTTTCGACTTTTGATTGTTCGGGGGAAGATCCAGGCGCTTTGTTTACAAGTTGGAAGAGATATGTGAAGAGATTTGAATTACTATGCAATTCCATGGTTGTTACGGATGACAAACAAAAACTTTCACTTTTGCTTACTCTGGTGGGAGACCAGACTTTTACGAAAACATTATACCACAAGAAGAGAACACAACATATGCTGTGCTAATAGTGAAAGCTTTTGAAAACCACTTCAAACCTCAAGTCAATACGAGTAACGAGACATTCCTATTCCGAAAGATGATCCAGAGAGTCGACGAAACAACTCAACAATACTACGTACGATTACATGAGCAAGCGCTAAAATACGATTTTGGAGACAAAGATAAGGAGATCAAACAACAAACTGAACTTTCCACAAACAATACAAAACTACGAAAATACAGTTTCCACAACCCTGAGAAAACTCTACAGCAACTACTTTCTACGGCAAAAACATTCGAATCAATGAAAATTCAGACCGAGGAGATCGAAAAACAGAGCGAAACACAAACACAAGGCCAAGTGAATGTCTTCAAAAAGCAGAAATTTTCTAGAAACACAAACCCCCTATCGTAAACCCAAATCATTACAGGACGGATACAGCTACCAGAAAACGTGTTACCGTTGCGGAGGAGAATTTACTCACAAACAACAGAAATGCAGCGCCCTCGA